>VZTY01032197.1:53409-83931 GCA_013400935.1 Turnix velox | reverse complement strand
GAGTTTGGAACTGGATGATCTTTAAGGTCCCGTCCAACCCAACCCATTCTGTGATTCTATGAAGAGCAACATAAGCTCAGAGGTGCAGCTTCACAGAAAACTGATCTCGAAAGGATTTTAGAGGTAATTTAGCAGTTTTTACTATTCTATGATTATATGTACAAACCCAATACATTTATAAATACATTTATGTATGAAATACACCTACAGATCATAGAATCATGGAATGATTTGGGTTGGAAGGGACCTTAAAGATCATCCAGTTCCAACCCCCCTGCCATAGGCAGGGACACCTCCCACTAGATCAGGCTGCTCAGTGCCTTGTCCAGCCTGGCCTTAAACACCTCCAGAGAGGGGACATCCACAGCCTCTCTGGGCAACCTCTTCCAGTGTTTCACCACCCTCACTGGAAAGAATTTATTATGGCAAGTCTAAATCTACCCCCTTCCAATTTACATCCCTTGTTTCTAGTCCTCCCATCTGATATCATATTAAAAAGTCCTTCCCCTGCCTTTCTGTAGGACCCCCAATAATATGTATGTGTATGAACAGTAAAACCCCTAACCAAGCAGTTACCAGGAAATGCAATTCAAGCTTGAAATCTGACTGAAATGGAGAACTGAAGCTCAAAGCTCAGTTGGGACCCATTGCTTCTCCTATGACTTATGATTCCACCTCTTACTGAGAAAAGTTATTTGTCAAGCAGTGCCCAATCAATAGCCCATGGAGCACATTAAATTCTAAATATGTGTTTGCCTCTGCAGAAATCCAATCCATCTGTGGGCATTGCCTGCTTCTGCTGAGCCTCAGCAGCTGCCCCTTTTGCCCTCTAAGCTGCAAACAAAAGTGAAAAATGACAATGCTTAAGGAATTTGCTTCAGAAAGTGAGGAGGGAATGAAAGAGATGTGGAGCTGGAGCTTGTCAACCTTGACAATGTGAGATGTGCTTCTGCCTGATGGTAACCTAGAACATGAAAGAATGATCTTTAGAAACCTGCCCATGATTCAATTGTTTCTCCCTTTTCTGCTTTCCCCTTTGCTGTGGTGAAGTGACAGCCATCTGTCCTTGCTGTCTGGAATCCCCTTCCTCCCAGCCTGTCCCTGGGGCTCTGTATTTTTGTGTCACCAGTGATTTTCCCCATGCTGCTAAAGCCTCTGAGACCCCACGGAGCTCACATAAAGCACACCCTCTTCATTCTTCTGGGCCAGCCAGCTGCCTTTTGCATCCATTCCTATGCTTTTCCTCCCAAAACCTGCTATTTTCATTCCATGACACTGCAACTGCCCAACCCTTCACCTGCCCTTCAGCAGGGCCTGCTGGAAGATATTTCTCTAGTGGTCTGTGAGGCTGCTTCAATGACAAAGGGAGTTTTTACCCCACTTTCTCACTCTTCTACAGCTTGACTGAAGAATCTTGCCTGCAAAGCCCCAACTCAATGTGTTTTCATGCCCACCCTTCAGCATCCTTCTCATTCTGCCATCTCCTCTCCAAATGAAGGTCCTGCTCAGCCTTGCTGGTGCTTTATCAGTGTCCACCTCAGACCAGCTTTTGAGCTCTTTCTTTCTGACTACAAGAGGTATCCCCACTGTCCTGCTGTGACTTAGGCTGACACATGCAAACATCTTTATGTCCAGAAGAGGTCTATATTTCACAAGCTGACCTTGAATGAAAGTTGTTCAGGATAGATTCCATCCTCTACATCTGTGCTAAACTTCCAGCTCACTCTGTAACCCTTTCACAGCTCTGTTACTATAGGATGCTCCTCTCTATCTTTAGCAAACCTCCCTGCATCCTTACAGTGTGCCAAGGCAAGGACTTTGTCTTGTTTTAAATTTGGATTTTCACCTCCTTCAACCCTATCTGCTGTAGTTGTTGATTTCTCCTTTGGCTGCTTTCATGGTCTAGTGGTCCCTTCAGAGTGAGATGTCAACCCCTGCTTCTGACAGTCCCACAACAGCAACTTTCACCATCCCTTTGCAGTCAAATTTTTAGTTATGTTTTATTTTAGCCCAATTGATTTCTTAAATTCCTATATGCTTTCCCTAGTAAACATTTAGCTGTAAATGACCATGTGAATCTCCACCTGAGTCCCTTCCAAGCTACCAAGCTTCCAAGTCCTCAACAATATTGTCTCAACAGTAGCTGAAGAGGTTTAAGAGGTAGACAACACTGCTGGTGTGCTGAGATTGCTGCCTGTCATGCTGAGCAATGGTGTTTTATTGTTTTTCTGCTCCTGTGCTTACCTCAGGTACTTACAGAATCATAGAATGGTTTGGGATAGAAGATCATCTAGTTCATGACGTGAGCAGGGACACCTCCCCACTACACCAGGTTGCTCAATGCCTCATCCAGCCTGGCCTTAAACACCTCTAGGGATTGAGGGGGCATCCACAGCCCCTCTGGGCAACCTCCTCCAGTGTCTCTCCACTCTCACAGGAAAGAACTTCTTTCTTCTCTCCAGGCTAAATCTCCCCTCTTCCAATTTGCATCCATTACTCCTAGTCCTGCCATCCTGGACCCTGTTAAAAGTCCTACCCCAGCCTTTCTGTAGCCCCCTTCAGGTATTGAGAAGCTCCTCTGAGGTCCCCCCTGAGCCTTCTCTTCTCTGGGATGAACAACTCCAACTCCTTATATCTTTTTTTGTACTAGATTTAAGTCACTGGCAGACAGGAAGATTTAATGTTATTTTCCTCCACTATACTTCCTTCCTGATAGCTGGAAAACAGAAGATAAATGGACAAAATGAACCTTGCTTCTATTTATAAAATGAGCATCATGCCCCAGGCCTGGTGGGGTTCAAGGCCAGGTTGGATGGGGCTTGGAGCAACCTGGGTTGGTGGGAGATTCCTGCCCAGGGCAGAGTGTTGAAACCAGATGTTCTTCAAAATCTCTTCTATCCCAAACCATTGTATGACAAGGCAGTGAGCAACCTGATCTAGTGGGAGGTGTCCCTGCCTATGGCAGGGGGGGTTGGAACTAGATGATCTTGAAGGTCCTTCCAACCCAAACCATTCTATGATTCTATTCTATGATTCTATCTAAAAAAACCAGAGGAGTTTACCATATAAAGCTCTATAGCCAGAAAAACACCTTTGCTTGTTCTCAGCATAGCCCCAGGAAATTACTACATCAAGGTATGAAGTCTGAAGATTGTCCACACTGCCTTGCATCATCACCTGGAACAGAAAACACCACTCAATGATCTTTAAGGTCCCTTCCAACCCGAACTATTCTATGATTCTATGAAAGGTGGGTTAATAAAGGGCAAGATAAAAATGCCATTTTATGACTCTGAGAGCAGAGTTTGTGTGAAAACTCACAGAGTTGGAGCTTTGAGACACTGAGTGATGTTTAGATATTACTTAATAGTACTCCTACACCTCCTTAAGGACTTGTGCTGTTTTCTAGAATAACTCTTGCCTTTCCTAGTAGTATCTTTCAATACTTTAACAATATTTTTCTCCCTTTGATTCTTGAGAGCAGATGCAGGTTAATTCATCTATAAACTGAGCCTGAAGGAGATGATTTTCATATCATGATTAATAAGTCTAGTGAAAATTACTCCTTTTGTGTTCTGTGACAGAATCACAGAAGGCCAGGGATTGGAAGGGACCTCAAGAGATCATTCTAGTCATCTAGAAGTTGTGTGTCTGTGCTTTCAGGAGGCAGCAACATAAAACCATTGAGAAGCCTGCCATAAATCTGAGCAGCTGCACCAAATGCCACTGAATACATCTACAGACAAACACAAAGATTCATTGTAAAACACTCTGAGCTCCTTGGTGCCTGCCTGGCAAAGTTCAGCCCATGGCACTGGAGCTGAACCAGGAGAAGGGGGTAATGGCATCTAGATTAGTGCCACCTACTCACAGACAGCCCTCTCATTGATTCTGCTGCTCCAGTCTGCTTTCAATTTGGGCTAAATACAGTCAATCTTGCCTGAGGAGGTGGTGGTGAAGCATGAGGTGGCTCTGTCCTGCTCTCATTCAGATCAATCAAAGTGGTGGCTGACAATCTTTGCCTCCATTGTCACTTAAAACCTTGAGCTAATGGAGGAAAGGATAAAATGAAGCTGCTTAGTGTGGCAAGATCCATAGATCATCTACTCCATGCACTTCAGTATCTTCAGGGTTTCACAGTGATAATTAAAGATTATAATTGGAGTCCTTCAAGGAAGAATTCCAGTGCTAAGGAGATGCTCGAGCCTGCAGCAGTGCATGTTGTCTGAGATTTCACCATTAAAACCAGTTTGAGAATACAAACCCAGATGGCAAGGCCTCTAGTTACTTCTATTTCCCATCTGCACAGTATTTGAACTAGTGATAAATGGGTAAGAAGCTTGCTATCTCATTGCAAATCTCCCAAAACTTCAACTTCCCCAGCTCTCCTTACTCCTAGAGATTTCTCTTTGACCACTACCTCTGGCATTCCTTCTGGATGGGGAGGTCTTACAGGTCTGGCCTTAATTTAATGTAGTTTTAAAAATTGGTTACTTTTCCAGATTATCAGTACGATTTCTGAAAATGCCTGGATGTCTTGAATATCCACGCAGGAATTGGCTTAAAGGCATTTTTTAGACTAACTAAATAATTACCTAGTACTGGAAAGGCAAATAATAAAATCCCCTCCTGCTCCCCTCCTACTCCCCCCACAATAATTCATGTTCTTTGCATGTTAATGTAATTAGCAAAATGTATGAAGTAACTGTTGATGTTAATTACAAGGCTGCATCTGGAAATACCTGTAATATCAATTTTTGATAGGATTTTCCAAACTGAAAAACACTTTCGAGAGCAATATCCAGTACCTAAATCATCATTCTGATAACAGAATGTATGAACACTCTCTGGGGATTCTTTCATTAAAAGGAGCTTTCCTAGTTCATGCCTCAGTTTTTGATTGCAGGGTGTAATTAAATACTCTGAACTGTCATTAATCCAGCAGAAAGTGGAAAGAAATCCCCCTCCAACCGCATTTTCGTTTTCCTCATGGTGAATTCATCAGCTTGGAATGGATCTTTTGTACAGTTGAGGATAATCCAATGTGAAGAAACGTGTTACAGCACTGTGTGATTATAGAATCAGAATGGTTTGGGTTGGAAGGGACCTTCAAGATCATCCAGTTCCAACCCTCCTGCCATAGGCAGGGACACCTCCCACCACACCAGGTTGCTCAGTGTCTCATCCAGCCTGGCCTTAAACACCTCCAGGGACTGAGGGGGCATCCACAGCCTCTCTGGGCAACCTCTTCCAGTGTCTCACCACCCTCAAAGTAAGAAATTTCTTTCTTCTATCCATCCTAAATCTCCCCTCTTCCAATTTGCATTCATCACTCCTAGTCCTGCCATCTTGGACTCTATTAAAAGCTCCTACCCCAGCTTTTCTGTAGCCCCTTCAGGTACTGAGAAGGTCCTCTGAGGTCCCCCCTGAGCCTTCTCTTCAGAGAAGAGTGAGCAGCTTGTATTCACACCGTGCACCAGTTGCAATGAGCATGTTGCTGGCTGGAAGCATCAGCACAGCTGCTGTGGGGAGCTCTCTGAACCTGAAGCTTTGCTGTTCACTGCTGCCCTTTCTCTCCTTTTCAAAATGCAGACAGAAAAATCATAGAATCATAGAATAGTTTGGGTTGGAAGGGACCTCAAAGATCATCAAGTTCCAACCCCTCTGCCATAGGCAGGGACACCTCCCACTAGTTCAGGCTGCTCAGTGCCATGTCCAGCCTGGTCTTGAACACCTCCAGAGAGGGGACATCCACAGCCTCTCTGGGTAACCTGTTCCAGTGTTTCACCACCCTCACTGTAAAGAATTTCTTTCTTATGTCAAGTCTAAATCTACCCCCTTCCAATTTACATCCACTGTTTCTGGTCCTCCCATCTGATATCTTATTAAAAATTCCTTCCCCTGCCTTTCTGTAGGACCCCCTCAGGTACTAACAAGTTACTCTGAGGTCCCCCCTGAGCCTTCTCTTCTCCAGGCTGAACAACCCCAACTCCTTCAAGCCTCTCTTCATAGGGCAGTTGCTCCAGCCCTTTGACCATCTTCGTGGCTTCCTCTGGACCTGTGTCAGTTCTCACAGAATAAATACCTGTACCTCTTCTTCTTTAGGAGAAAAACATGCCTGAAAAAGTCAATTAATAATCACTTAAACTTAGTTTCCCACATCCTGGACAAAGCAACAACCATGTGTAGAGGAAGAGGCTGAGCCGTACTCTCAGCCTTCAGGGTTAGGGAGTTTATACTCAGATATTTTATACAGCACCTCATATGGGACTATATTTCTTCCCCACCACCAACCAGAACCCCTCATGGAAGAGCCTTGGTCTCTCGTACATCACATCTCCAGAGCTGAGATGGTGCTGCAGCTGGGGTCAGAAAGAAGTGGGTCTCTTTTTCCCTTCTCAGGTACATTTAACTTCCTTGTTGCCAGCCTCTTCATACTTTAGGGCAGAGTGGTTGCTTTATTTCATGGCTCATGGTGTAGCAGTAGGTAGAGGAAACCATTCTGTGCAGGAGGCATCCTGGAGCTGCAGAGGAGAGAGTGTAGAGGCTGGTACTTTGGGTTCTGCTGCTCTTCACCCTCCTCAGTGGGTATAAGGAGCAGAGAAGATGCTGGGATGTCCTGAGCTGGTTCCAGTTTGTGAAGAATCTAGATTTCAGTCTGGTTTGCCAAAGCAACTTCAGAGCACAAAGGTTTTCCATAGAAAGCAATCTCTTCTCCTTGCTTCTTCCCCCACCTGGAGCTTGGAGAAATTGATTCTGAATTGGGTTCATTCTGGAAGGATTTTCCCAGCTGTTCCCCCACAGGCTTTGGTGTATGTACATAAAATATTGTGCTGGTTGGTGCCTCACAGACATATAAAAAAAACCAGAACAAAAGAAATTTGAATTCTATGCAATGCTCAATAGAAAAACTAAATCTCATGCTGCTCAGGCAATGTATAAATAAAAAATGTAAAAAAAAATGTCAGCTGTACTTTACAATTATTTTTAAATATGAAGCTATTAAGTAGAGTACATAATTTTGTGAAATTATTTTATTGTAGATAAATGTGTATGTGAATTCAAAGCTAAACAACTGGCTACTAAGGAGTCAGAAAAAATATGGTTCTGATATGATTTTGTGAAGAAAGTTAGCCTTCATTTTAATTTTAATTAATTGAAATTAATTTTATTAATTACTACGATTTAATTTTAATTTAATTTTAGATATGGGCCTAGAAACATTATAAAACTTAAAGTGAAGAGTATATAATGAATAATTTCAGTCTGTAACTGTGTATAGAATTGAGGAACTATTTGAATAACTTTCCATAAAAGAACAGACTATTCTTTTGTGGAAACAAAAGCAATACTTTAATGAAAGCCCTTATTGAGAATGGAAATTAATTACTCAACTTTTGTGATGAAATTAACACAGTAGAAAATCGTCAAATGTAAATTGACAGTGGAAAAAGACTTCAAAGGAACTTCTGGAATGGGAATCTTCGACTGACTGCAGGAGGCTTGTAATTATAGTAGAGCTGTAAGGAATGACTGAAAAAAAAAAAGACAAGCAATAACGTAGGAATTTGATGTGTAAGTTCCCTGACTGTAACATGGACATGGGCTCCAGATATTTCTCCCTTTCCATAGTTCTTTCCTGTGGTGAGACACTGGAAAAGGTTGCCCAGAGAGACTGTGGATGTCCCCTCAGTCCCTGGAGGTGTTTAAGGCCAGGCTGGATGAGACACTGAGCAACCTGGTGTAGTGGGAGGTGTCCCTGCCCATGGCAGGGGGTTGGAACTAGATGATCTTGAAGGTCCTTTCCAACCCAAACCATTCTATGATTCTATACTTCCTAGTGCAAGGGCTCTCCAAAGCTGGTGTGTCATCTGTGTGCCAAGGGTTTACACATCCAAGCATCCCCCTGGAGGATGTAGGAGTGCTGAGTGTAGGATGGAACTTCTCTGTTGTTATTCAAGGCAAAAATCCCTGTCACTGAGGAACTTGAAAGAACTGATTCATCCAGAAGTCTCCAAAGTCTTGCACATCCCATCAGTACCCAGCTGAAGCACACAGTAATGCAATAGAATGGTTTGGGTTGGAAGGGACGTTAAAGATCATCTAGTTCCAACCCCCCTGCCATGGGGCAGAGCACTTCAACATCTCTGCAGGCTTCCTGTGTTTGTAAAGCAGCCCATAAAATTATCCTCTGTTACCTGCTGCTGTTTCAGATCCAGAAGGTCAGTTAAAACAGCACTGGACTGCCTGTGTGCACAGGGAAAGGGCTTGGACACTTTGGGAAGTGTTTAATTTTGCATCTCCAGGTACTGCCATGAACAGGCTAATGAGATGGGAAGAATCATAGAATGGTTTGGGTTGGAAAGGACCTTAAAGATCATCTAGTTCTAACCCCCCTGAAATGAGGGGCACCTCTCACTACATCAGGTTGCTCACAGCCCCGTCAGCCTGGCTTTGAACACTTCCAGGGACTGGGGAGCCTCAAAGAGGCAGAGCTGGGTCAGGTAGATGCACACACTAAGAGAAGTCAGCACCATGGGGTACCTTGAAGCTTTTTAACCCACCTAATTAAGAATGATAATGCTGTAGTACATCTGGGCTAGAGTGTACATGATCTACTTCAGGTTATTATACAGCTTGAGACAGTTATAATAGGTAGAAAGTGGCAAGTCTGGATAGAAAAGTCTCCTAAGCTATAATCACAGCCTCAGCATTTAGATACAGCACTTCAGCTCCAACTATCAGAGCAGTAACTCAAAGCAAGCTCACAGCATGATCCCTTCAGCATGCTCTTGGAAATTTTTCTTCCTTTCTGTTTAGGCTGGATTTGGATTTTGAGTATTTATAAGCAACTCTCCCAAAGCTCAGACATCTGGGAAGATGTGACCCAGAAACCTATTCACCACGCTGCCTGCAGCCAGGCTTAAACTGATGCAGAGTGCTGTGAGGAAGTAGGTTAGCTGCAGCTGCAGCACTAATCTGCTTTGCAGCCTGTGCTGAAGCAGCACTAATGCTGTGAGCTCCACAAGCCTCAAAGAAGGGATGTTGGAGAGGTTAGAAGGGATGTTGGAGAGGTTGAGCACCTCCTCTGGCTAAGAGCAGCACCCAGGTCTCAAGGGGCTACAAGGAAGTAGGTGTCTGTCCCATTCTGAGGGAGCAGAGTGCTCTGTCACCAAGTTTGCTGGTGACACAAAGTGGGAGCAGTGGCTGCACTGCCTTCAGTGAGACCTGGGTGCTGGCAGTGAGGGGGCAGAGGAGCCATACCTGGTGCAACTGGCTGCAGGACATACGGGGCCAACAGCAGTGGAGGTGTCCAGGCTGGAGGGTGGCTGTGCCAGGGCTGAGGCAGCACCATGGTGGGTCCTGGAAGAGAGAAAGGAACCATGGCTGGGGCTCAGCTCCTCTGCCCCTGGCCCAGAGAGTGTCCCCAGGCTGTGGTCAAGGTCAGTCCCTACCTTGGGAGTAGAGGGGATGAGGGGTGACAAAGATGTACCCCATCTGGGGTGTGGTGGAGACCCAGGGAGCAGGATGTGGGAGCTGCTGTCCTGGCTGCTCCATGGCTGCTCCCAACTGGCATCTGCTGCCAAGGACTCTCTGGGTATCCCGGGATGGAATGTTGGGCCTCCTCACCCCTCCCCCCACCCCATGATGCCCCCCTCATCCCTTTTTGGCCTCCCCAGCTCCTCCTGCAGTGGGGCTGCGGGCAAGAAGCTGTCAGAAGTCATTGCAAGGACACTCTCCATCATCTTTGGTAAGTTCTGGGGAACAGGAGAGGTGCCTGAGGACTGGAGGAAAGCAAATGTCACTCCAGTCTTCAAAAAGGACCAGAAGGAGGACCTGGGTAACTACAGACCTGTCAGCTTCACCTCCATCCCTGGAAAGGTGATGGAGCAACTTATCCTTGGTGCTGTCTCTGGGCACATGAAGGATAAGCAGGTCATTAGGGACAGTTGACATGGCTTCACCAAGGGTAAGTCATTTGCTGGTGACCTGATAACCTTTTATGAAGACATAACCAAGTGGGTAGATGATGGCAAAGCAGTGGATGGGATCCATCTTGATTTCAGTAAAACATTTGATGCTGTCTCCCACAGCATCCTCACAGCATCCTCGTGGGGATGTGTGGTCTGGATGATGGGCTGTGAACTGGCTGAAGGAAAGAAGGCAGAGAGTTGTGGTCAATGGAACAGAGTCTAGCTGGAGGCCTGTGTCTTAGTGGAGTCCCACAGGGATCATACTGGGACCAGGACCATTCAATATATTCATCAATGACTTGGATGAGGGACCAGAGTTTGCTGGTGACACAAACTGGGAGCAGTGGCTGACACACCAGTTATAGCTGGACAGCTGGAGAGTTGGGTGAGGAGAAATTCAAGGAAGTTTAACAAGGGCAAATGTGGAGTCTTGTATCTGGGCAAGAACAAGCCAGATGTGATGTAGAGGCAAATGTCTCATCAGTCCCATTTCTGAAGTAACCTACTCTCTACTCTTAGGAGACAACAGCATTTACACTTGTGCTACTAGAAAGATTGATCCTTTGTGCCAAGTCCCACCACTCAGCTCTGCAGTGCTGTCTGCTTGCTGCTGACCATCATCACATCTTCTCCTCTTGTGCCTTCATGCAGGGGAAAAAATCCAACATGTTGCTAAACTGGAGCTCCATGGGTTAACCAAATGTCTGGGGAATTGATTAGTCTGCAGTGATACAGCAGAATGATGCAATGCAGGATGACACTGCAAAATGAGGGATCCAAGAGGCATTTTCCTGGTATCTGGGGTATCAAAAATACATTTTCATGTGCTCATGAGACTTCAATGGCCCTGTGTAAGGGCATCTAGTAAATTCTGCAGCAATAGACATATTTACCAGGCAAGAGAGATGCAAGTTTATCTTGTATTCTGTAGGATGTTCTTAAAGTTTAATACAAGGGATAACAGTTACAGGACCTTGTTGGAAAATTAATCAAAACTTACTGCATTCCACACCTTCAGTCTGGGACAGCTTTTTTGCATTGAGCTCAACTCCTGCCCAAATATTCACAAACGAACTCCTCCTTTCCACCCTGACTTTTTCCAGTTGGATAAAAATAGCTTGAGAATTCAAGAAGCCTAAACTTGTATCAATGGGTTAATCTTTCAGGCTTTCAGCTCTTACCATCATTGTAATTATGAGAGTAAGAAGAACAATCAGAACTGTAATAACAGTCATTTCTTCAAAGCCATTAAGATGAGGAATGTAAAAAATCTCCTTGACCTGAAATGAGAGTGCTCACAAGGCAGGCTGAGGAAGGACAAGGTCATGGCCATCCTCCAGGGACCTGGCCACCTGTGCTGAGTGTGTGTGTCACAGCCAAATAGCAAGGCTCATTTATTTTGGGGGTCAGTTATTGGTTCCCAGTCAGGCAGCTCCCAAACAAGCATAGAAAATCCAGTGCTAGAAGCCCAATCCTCTCACAGCAGCCTATTATATGTATCACTTTCCTCATCACACAGTGGGGGAGGGGGTTCTTTCTGATGTGCCATGCTCAGGGAGAGAACTTCACCAATGCCTAAGTTTCATCCTGGCCATGTAAAGAAAGAATCACAGAATCCCAGAATGTCAGGGATTGGAAGGGACCTGGAAAGATCAATTAGTCCCATCTCTCTGGCAGAGCAGGAACACCCAGATCAGGTCACACAGGAAGGTGTCCAGATGGGGTTTGAATGTCTCCAGAGAGGAGATCCCACGCCCTCTCTGGGCAGCCTGGGACACTCTTCTCTCACCCTCACTCTGACTAAATTTTTTCTTGTATTTCTGTGGAACCTCCTGTGTTCCAGCTTGCACCTATTGCCCCTTGTCCTGTCATTGGAGGTCACTAAGAAGACCCTGGCTCCATCCTCCTGACACTCACCCTTTTCGAATTTATAACCATGAGGTCACCCCTCAGTCTCCTCCAAGCTGAAGAGCCCCAGCTCCCTCAGCCTTTCCTCAGAAGGGAGATGCTCCAATCCCTTCATCATCTCTGTGCTCTGTGCAGTTCCCTGTCCTTCTTCAATTCAGGCCCCCAGAAGTGGACACAACACTCCAGCTGTGGTCTCACCAGGGCAGGACACAGGGGCAGGAGAACCTCTCCTGACCTACTCACCATGTTCCTTCTAATACACCCCAGGATGCCATTGGGCTTCTTGGCCACAAGGGCGCATTGCTGGCTCTTTGTCAGCCTGCTGTCCCTTTACACCGCTCTCTAACTTATACTGATACATGGAGCTAAATTACCTCTAAAATCCTTTCTAGTACGGTTTTCTGTGAAAAAGCTGCACCTCTGTGCTTCTGTTGCTCTTCATAGAATCACAGAATGGTTTGGGTTGGAAGGGACCTTGAAGACCATCTAGTTCCAACCCCCCTGCCATGGGCAGAGACACCTCCCACCACACCAGGTTGCTCAGTGCCTCATCCAGCCTGGCCTTAAACACCTCCAGGGATTGAGGGGGCATCCACAGCCTCTCTGGGCAAAAAGTCTTTCATGAAGTTTCCCCTCTTACACTTCCTATATGCTGATGGAATAAGAAAATACCTGCACTGAGAGACTATTAAGCACATTTAATCCTTCCCTTGATCTATCAAATTTTTTTCTAAGATATTGTGGCACTTCTGGCCAAAAATCAACCTTGCCTGTGATAGGAAACCATGAGGTTGGAACTGATGGGTCTGGTCATTCTGTTTCCTTCCTTTGTCCTGCTGGTAACAATGTCATATAATCCTCCTCCTCAAGTGACAAAGCTCCCCAGACACACAGCACATCTTCTTGCTTTCCTGGGCAAGCTGGCAGTTGTTTGCTCTTTGTGCTGCTTCCTGGCTAGAAAGAAATAGTACACCAAGCTTTTAGAAAGCATTTGGATAATCAATACTAATGGGACACCCTGGTGCTATCTGTCTCAGGGGCTCAGCTGGACCATAATGATTTAAAATCACTCCCAGTTGAATTTCATCCCTCCTGTGAGAACTTGGTGTGCAATCTGTCCTCACAATTTTCCAGTTATTCTGTGTCTGTTTCATGCTGGTTTGTTGCTGCAAATGCATTTTCATGGTAGATCCCTGACTGCTGGTACAGAAATCCAAAATAAGCCTTTGGTTATACAATATCTAAATCTGGAAATTAATTATAAATTTCTCACCAAAATTTAGCAATCCAAATATGGCTGGAAAATGTCTTTTATCTTGGGACAAATTTACCTAAGCTTTTTCTTTCTGAAACATTAGAAATACCTAGGGTTGATCATTCTGGACATGAAAAATATGAAGCTAGAAATGTATCTTCCAGTTTTAAACTATAAACTTGTTAGCCAAGATAATGTAAGAATTTAATGTATCCTACTCCCTTTCAGACACCTCAGAGGAGCCACTCTTGGGAGGTTAAATCTTTCTGCCAGACTAACAAACATGTCAAAGGACACCTTAATGAGGAAAGAAAATATTCCCACAATGGTCTTCTGTGGTTGATCAAAGCAGATTTTTTTTCTGCCACTGTTGATTTGCAGAACCAAGCAACTTCTGTGCAGCTCTGCTGTTGTGCTCACTCAGACACCTGGGATCTGCTGAGAGTTAATGGATAAGGATTAGTTATTTGTCAGACTAAATTTTCCCAATCCTTCCCCCAGTTCAGGTGGTTTCTCTGATGCACTCTTGGCTGCTGCAGAGTTTAACAGTAAAATCACAGAATCACAGAATGTCAGGGGTTGGAAGGGACCTGGAGAGATAATTAGTCCTATCCCCCTGATGGAGCAGGAACACCCAGATCAGGTCACACAGGAAGGTGTCCTGGTGGGGTTTGAATGTCTCCAGAGAAGGAGACCCCACACCTTCTCTGGGCAGCCTGGGACACTCTTCTTTCATATCTCTCCGGATTTTTTTCTTGTAGTTCTGTGGAACCTCCTGTGCACCCATTGCCCCTTGTCCTGTCATTGGAGGTCACTGAGAAGAGCCTGGCTCCATCCTCCTGACACTCATCCTTTCCATATTTATAGACATGAATGAGGTCCCCCCTCAGTCTCCTCCAAGCTGAAGAGCCCCAGCTCCCCCAGCCTTTCCTCAGAAGGGAGATGCTCCAAGCCCTGCATCATCTCTGTGTCTCTGCACTGGACTCTCTCCAGCAGTTTCCTGTCCTTCTTCAACTGAGGGTCACACAACACTCCAGCTGTGGTCTCACCAGGGCAGATCAGAGGCAGAGGAGCACCTCTCTCCCCCTACTCACCATGCCCTTTGTAATACACCCCAGGATGCCATTGTCCTCCTTGACCACCAGGACACATTGCTGGCTCGTTGTCACCCTACTGCCCACCAGGTCCCTTTCCCCTACACTGCTCTCTACTTATGGACAAACATCAGCACAACTGTTTGAATGATGCCTCTGCTTCCTTTGCCATCCTTTAGCAAATGGCTTGTGTTGAAGATCATGGCCACGGTCTCTGTATTCCCTAAAACTCTGCCCTTGCTGCCTGCCAAAAATCTTCTGGCTTCAAATAAGAAGGGAAAAGCAGATTTCCTCTGCAGCACGAGTCTGACTTCCACCTGAATTCTGGCTCTTGCTTTGTAGCCAGCTCATGTATCACATACAATCATTTTTGAATCAATATTTTTAGTTTGTGAGCTTTTTTCCACACTTTGTGTTACAAGTTACAGTTGAGTTGATCATGAAAGCATGAAAGAAATGCATGAAGGGGGAAAAATGTAAGGCAATAAAGCAAACTGAATGTGCACAGTTTTAGGGGGGAAATAAAAATCTATTCTCCTCCAAACTGCTGAAAACTATTTCCAAACCTGATGCAATGTTAGTAACTAGCTGCTGTTTGTCTTTTTTTCCTGTGAAAGGCTCCTGTCTGTGGCAGAATGAGCTGGAACCAGCAGTTAAACCCTCTTGAAATAAACAGCTAGCAGTTTCTAAATTGTTTTTGAGCTGAACACATGGCACAGAAGAGTTCCACAGCCCTCCTGCCTAAAAGGTATCTCTGGTAGGATGAAATGAGCTACTGGTATTTCAGGACATGGCAGGAGCTTCATCCCCAGCACCAATTCTTGAGCACAAAAGCATCCTTCCTCGGATAGGGCTTATGCAAAACATAAAAGCACTGTGCTCTAAATAAAATTTAAATTTCTACTTCTCTCTCTCCTGAAAACTTATTTAGAAGAATCACAGAATATCAGGAATTGGAAGGGACCTCAAGAGATCATCTATTCCAATCCCCCTGCCAGAGCAGGAACACCCAGATCAGGTCACACTTGAAGGCATCCAGATGAATTTTGAATGTCTCCAGAGAAGGAGACTCCACAACCTCTCTGGGCAGCCCATTCCAGTGTCCTGTATAATATTTTTCATAACTTACTTGTGTTGTAATAGAAAAAAACAATCATGTAAAGAATTCATCAATAAAGTCTAAATGTGGAAGAGGATTTCGTAAGTAATGTAACATAGGTCTCTCCAGAATTTTAAATTTCACTAATAGATTTACTAATATTGCTAATAGAATCGGAATCATTTGACTGAACATAGTAAAATAATATATTTAAGTTTACTAAATATGACAAGTTTGTAATTTTTGCTTTCTTGTAGTTGAAGAAACCTGTCAGAAATACAAATAAGCAAAAATATAACCAAGAGTGGAAAATTAAGCAAATTTGCTTATTCTGAGCAAGACAAATCACTCCTGTGTGGCTTTGAAACCAAAAATAGGGAAGTAACATTGGAATAAGCTTTCCATTTTAAACTAACTTTCTTTGGTTGATACATATTGGTCGGGAGGTCTTACAATAACTGCAGTTTAAAAAAAATTAGAATATATTAAATAAATAAACAGCATTTAAAAATATATAATAACTGAGCATGTACACAGCTTCAAAGCACACTTTAAAACCATTTTGTAAAGACACAGAATTCTCTTTTCTTTCTTTTTCTTTCTTAAATTCTACACTATTTACTCCCAAAAGGATTAGCTAAAATGGAGTTTAGATTCCTCCCCACTTAGTTTAGTTCTTCAAGTGTCTGGTTTGCTGGTGCTTTCCTCTGTTTGGCAAAGAGAGATCTCTCTGCCAGCTGCACACAAACCCTTAATCTACAAACAGTTGCTAGTGTTGAATCTGGATCCCTTCCAACATGGAAAAAAAACCATTAAATTGTACCAGTTCTGTTTACTACAGTTGTCCCCAAGGTCAAAATGCTCCAGAGAGCGCATGTTTCACAGAGGCAGATTCAAAAGATTAGAAAAAAATTAATACAATCCTATATTTGGGAATTTTATTGGCTCACAACAAGGTGGAGGACAGAAAGTTTGGTTTCTCTACTTCACTCTTTCCCTTCTGACTTCTAATGTGCCTAATGTTTTAATGAAATAGAATTACAAAGTCACTGCCTTCACACTTTAAAATAAAAAAGTCAGAGTTTTGTATCTTTGTGCCTTGTGTGCAGCCAGCACCATTCACATGTGCCTCATACTCTGTAAAAAAGGATCCAGAATTTTGGTAGTTCAGCCTTTATAACACATTTTACTTTTTACTGATACTAATAAATAGGGTTTAAACACGAGGGAATTCATGTATGAAGCACAAAGCCTCTTTGAAATGAGATTTTAATTTCCAAAGGATAATTTAATGCTAAATCCTTCAATTTCTGGGTGAGAAGAAGACCTTGGGCTGGGGTCTTCTGGGTGGAGAACAATCCCATGTCCCAGTCACTTCAGTGCTATGGGTGTAATGGGCACTTCTGTGGTGTCTGAAGCTGATCAACCAGGAATGCAGAATGCTTTTGAAAATTTAACTTCATGGCTTACTCAAATTCATAGAGCAATTCTGTGGCAGAAATGGGACACAAGGCTCTAGACTCCAACTTTTGACCTTAACTCCAAAGCTCCACAAGAGTGTGGGCTGGTGGGTTTCATGGGAAAAGCAGAACACTGTACTGTTTATCACTATTATCCAGAATAATCACCAAGAGCTAGTGGTGTCAACTGGGCATTGCACAATTACTTCATTCTGAATTCTCCTGTCTCTGCTCTGAGCTAAAGAAACAGACTTTTAGCCTTACTTTCAACTTTTCTCAGGCTTGGCAGGAGCCAGATGACCTTTCTGTTCTGTCTTTGTGAGGATTAAATCCACACATAAAAGGGAGCTGCAGATTAATAAGGGTAATCTTTAGTGTATTCTTTTCTGTTAGTCCTCTTTAAAGGCTGTTGTGAGAATACAAAAGTTAGTTTATAAAGTATAACTTTGAGCATAAACTGCATCTTGCACTGAGGATTGTGAATGAATCTTTCATACCCTGTTGTGATGACTTGCATAAAAGTAACTAGATAGTGGTACAAATGGCACACACTTTCCTGATAAAATGTGTCATGTGAAAAAGTCTAAATTTATTCCACTGGGTTCATCTGCTTGCATTAAGCTTCAGCTTGGAGAAGAGGAGGATCAGAAGGGTCCTCATAGTGACTTATCAATACCTGAAGGGGGCTACAGAAAGGCAGGGGAAGGACTTTTTAATATGATATGTGATGGGAGGACCAGAAATAATGGATGTAGATTGGAAGGGAATAGATACAGGCTTGATATAAGAAAGAAATTCTTTGTGATGAGGGTGATGAGACACTGGAAGAGGTTGCCCAGAGAGGCTGTGGATGCCCCCTCAATCCCTGGAGGGGTTTAAGGACAGGCTGGATGAGGCCCTGAGCAGCCTGATGTAGTGGGAGGTTTCCTTGCCTCGATGATCTTTAAGGTCCCTTCCAACCCAAACTATTCTATGATTCTGTTTCTCAGGCTCTTCTGTGTAGTTTGCTAATCCAGAATGTCTGAAAGCAGCATTAGTCATTATAGTAATTAATTTCTAGTGTCTAGAAACAATCTAGAGCAATGTCAGAGAAATATGTTACATTAAACTCCTACCCTTGGAGTTTGCTGGATGAGGCAGCAATTGGAGCCTCAGCCAACAGGAAAATATCCTGGATTTAGAGTGGTGTGATGAGAACAGGCATGTATCTCTGTGGTTGGATGTGGTACGTCCTTGTGACGTGTTTGCCCTCCAGTGGCTGAGATGATCTTCCCTCCTCTCATCATCCTGCTCGGCAGAGCTTGGCTGAGCATCTCTCTCGCCCAGTGCAAGATGGGGAAGGCTGAGCTGAGCTCCAGTAAGGAGGATGAATAATGCAAAGTGTGACAGGGAATATTCAGACTCCGTCATTGTGAACTCTGTGAGTCACTGGGATTCAGAGATGCTCCTGCTGTACAAGAAACACTCAAAGAAGGATGCTGTGATTCTCCTTAGAAATTTCTGAGCTGCTCTGCTGTGAGAGAGGAAAACATCTCACTGCACTGAGCTGACAAAACTTCCTGGCTGTATTTCAGACCTTTGGTTTTGCCTAAATGATTCCAAATAATGAAGTCTGTTGCTCTGACAGTCGGGTGCTACACATCCAGATGATTTCCTGTCCAGATTCCAATAGATTTTTTTTTTTTAGGTTTTTTGGAGGTGAGGTACAGGATTATGAAGGGATTGAATCTGTGTAGGAATTATTGATCACTACAGAATACAGTCAGATTGTAACATCAGGGAACCTGGTGGTTTGATCACTTCCCTTCATCCTTTCCCCTCCATTCCAGCAGGATTTATAAAAGCGCAACTGTCAGAAAAGAAAATAATTTGAGAAGGTCATTGAAAACAAAAAAAGGGAAACAAACAAACCACAAAAATGGCATGACTGTACAGATAGTAAGACATAAGAAAGGCAGGGGTAGGACTTTTTAATAAGATATGTGATGGGAGGACTAGAAATAATGAATGTAAATTGGAAGGGGGGTAGATTCAGGCCAGATATAAGAAAGAAATTCTTTACAGTGAGGGTGCTGAAGCACTGGAACAGGTTGCCCAGAGAGGCTGTGGATCCCCCCTCTCTGGAAGTGTTTAAGGCCAGGCTGGACAAGGCACTGAGCAACCTGATGCAGGGGGAGGTGTCCCTGCCTATGGCAGGGGTGGAACAAGGAATTTGTCTTTAAGGTCCCTTCCAACCCAAACTCTTCTATGATTCTGTGATTCTATTTGAGCAGCAGCACGATGTGTGTGCTCATAGGAAAGGATCTGATTTCTCATAGGAGAAATCATCTGTTTGAATGAGGAGAGCTCAGCTGTTTAAGCAGAGAAGTTGTGAGCAGCACCCTGCCATGCCCTGTACCCCAGCTGGTGACAACAGCAGCAGCCACTGAGGAAGGAGAATCTCAAATACATTCTTTAGCCTTGCTGCTGGGATTCTGCATCTGCTGCAGGCAAAAGGCAACTGCAACAAACAGTTGATGGTTTCCAAATTCAAAATAACAGAGTATCAAATAGAATGCATGCTTTAAAGCATACATTGGTTTGTGACCAAGTTTATTTCTGAAATTATCAGAGTGGGGTTGTGTCCAGCTGCAACAGTTGTGCTACAGTGAAGGATTGTTCCAAATTACTAATTGTCCCCAAAAGAGAAGCTGCAGCAGTCAGAGCAGCCAAAAGGGGCTTTTATGTTTGTTTGGAGATTGGCCTCAGTTCCCAGCACTGACAAATACTCCTCCAGAGCAAGGATGCTGTGCCTGTCCTAAATTTAATCTAGTGGAAAAAAATCTTTTAGATTATTGTTGTGTCCTTTACTGACCCTCAGCTCTTACCAATAGGTCGTGGTGCCAGTATCTTAATTTTCCATTTTCTGCTGCTTGCTTTAACTCTTTGGCAGTCAGCCACACATCTACAGCACTCTACCATTGAAATCCCTGCTCTCCACTGCAGCTGGGTATCTACTTCATGAACTGATCAACCAGTAGAATGGAAATTAAGAAAAACTAAAGGCACAAAATATCAGCTGAAATTTTTGAAGCAAATGTGTTATACTATGTGGGTTTTTTTAAATTTGTGAATAATGTAAAAAGAATGATGATGTACTGCTCAGAGTGGGTAAATAACACCAAGACCACTCCTGTGGAAATCCTCTTGATAGTGGGAGCACTTAGGGGTGACACAGTTGTCACAGTGAACACAGCACAGAAAGCTCTT
This sequence comes from Turnix velox, assembly GCA_013400935.1. NCBI lineage: Eukaryota > Metazoa > Chordata > Aves > Charadriiformes > Turnicidae > Turnix > Turnix velox. Next base: position 63,892 of record VZTY01032197.1, on the reverse strand, counting down.
CTCCTTCTGTGTTACTACAGGTCTGGAGGGCAAATTGATGTGAATTTGTAATGGTATCAGCTCTAACATTTAAATAAAGTGAAGATGACCAGTTCTTAGAAGACACTCACACACTAGAGGTATTACTGAGGTCTTACTGGAGCAAACCAAGCTGTAAGATGAGTTTTTAAGTGAGTAACATTTCCTAAGATGAGCTACTTGCCTACAACAATGGCCACTGAGAGAGCTGGTGGGGAAGGTGGCTCACTGAAGTAATAAAAACAAAAGTATCCACTGACAAAGCCCAAGGACTGGGCTGACATCATGTCTGGTAAACAAGGGAAGAATGGAACCAGAAATTAATGGATCATAATTGATGAGCAAACAATTGGAATTAACTAGCAGACAGGGTAATGAGGCAGTCTCTGCTCCTGATGTTTTTCTGTGTCATTAAAAAGTCTGTGAAGTGGCTATAGAGAAAGGAAAGCTGGCAGGATGGAAGGAATTTTCCTGTCATCTTTGCCATCTTTAGTATCTGGAAGATTTGGAGAAGCCCCATCTGCTTCCCCTCACACCCTCCTCAAAATCCCATCATTTCTGGGCCTGATCCAAGAATATGCAGTGATTAGATGAGCCAGAGGGAAGGGATCTTGAGACTGCAGTCTCATCTCCACCTGCAAGCATTATCTGGGGAGGCCTCTTTTTCCTTCTCTGCCTTGTTTTATTTCTCTCATCTCTTACTTTTAATAAATTTGCATTAGCAAGACCACTAACTCTGTCTCAGTATTTCCATAAGCAGTTAAAAGCAAGGACTGAAATGGCTCAGCCACTGTGTGTATTTGCCAACCATTTGGCACCAGGACTGAGTGCTTGAATTAATTTGAATACATGCCTCTAAGAACAAGCCTAAGTTTTTATTACCTATGTATTTGTATGCTTAATTTATTTTTTATATATATATAAATAGATGAAAAAAAAATTGAGGCAGGACAATGAATGATAAAAATAGGCATAAACCCAAAAACCCAAACTATGGAGATAGTTTATATTCTTAAAGTTAAGAATATAAAGTTAAGAATTCTTAAAGTTAAACAAGAAAGCACAAGATCTGTAATAAGGATAATTGGCTCCCCACGGTAAGGAAACATTTTTGTGAGCAGAAGAACTTCAGAAAATTCATTCCTTCTTCATTCTCCCCCTCAGATTATTTGTAAGCTGACAAATAAGAATTTATTATGATAATAGAATTATAATCTACAGCTGTTAACTGTTTTTTATAGGGAAATTTATTCTGACCTGTATATATTCATCAATTGAGTCACAGAGCAAGTGTAAAAACCACCCCCAGTGAGCTGCTTTTATTCTTTCTGTTTACTGTGCCCTTCAATGACCTTTTAGTATTAACTTCACCCTCTATTGGCAGTAACTGAAGATCACCTAATATAGAGCTTTAAGCACATTAATAGCTTTTGAATGAGTAGATTTCAGAAGAAAACACAGGCTTTACAAAGGCAGAGGTACTGGATAATAAGGTCTTAAAGGAGTAGTAAAGGGAATGTATTGAAATTCAATTTGCAGTCACCAACTAGGTCATGTCTCAGTGAAGAGAGTATTATTTTTGACAGAAAATATGGTCTGATGGCTATTAAAAGAGCAACAGAGCAAATCTGATACTCGTAGAGTAGTCTACAGTGACTAAAATTCTAGTGGAAACTGGTGTTCTCAGTGGGTATCAGCAATTGCATCCAATTCAACCCAAATTGCAGGATTTTTAATAAGATATCTTATGGGAGGACCAGAAATAATGGATGTAAATTGGAAGAGGGTAGACTCAGACTTAACACAAGAAAGAAATTCTTTACAGTGAGGGTGGTGAAACACTGGAACAGGTTGCCCAGAGAAGTTGTGGATGCCCCCTCTCTGGAGGTGTTTAAGGCCAGGCTGGACAAGACACTGAGCAGCCTGATGTAGTGGGAGGTGTCCCTGCCTATGGCAGGGGGGTTGGAACTCGATGATCTTTAAAGTCCCTTCCAACCCAAACTATTCTATGATTCTAAATACATTTCAGTCAATGGAATGATTAACAGCAGTGCCATATAGCTTGGAATACATGCAGGAGGGTTGGACGAGATGATTTCTGAAGGTCCCTTCCAGCTCTATGATTCTATTATTCTTTGATTCTACGACCTCTCTTGTGACCTTGAGCTCTTTATTCTACAAAGTTGCATGTTGTGTTAATAGTTTTGGCAAAAAGGCCATGTGTTAATTAGACATGGGTCTTGTACTGTCTATTCCTCTGAAAAGGACTCCTGGCTTAGAGGAGAGAGATGTTGGTAGTGCAATATATTCCTTAAAGCTTTTCCTAAGCCCTGTATAAATAGAGGATTTTGGGGGCTAAGTTTCTTAATGTGGTACCTGCATCACCACAGCTTTCTGAATTTTTAAGAAGCCCAAATCATCCCCTGCTGAATTATTAATCATAGGAAAAACTGAAAAGATCCATCAATGAGTTTGCACTTTATTTTTCTTCCAAATGAACTTGTATTGTTAGAACTGATGTTTGCCATCAGCTGTGGATCCCTTGGTAAGCTGGTCTCAGTATAGTTTTGTGCAACAACTTGTCAGAAGAAAGCAATCAGCTTTTCATGGTCCCTAGTAAGATATTTTAAAAAATAAAAATCTCCATTTAAAAAATTGGTCCATTTAAAAAAATCGAAATCTACTGGGGCTGCAGGAAAAAATAATAATGCCTTTCAACATGCCCTGTATGAGAAACCTAATGTTGAAAATCTATGTATGGCACCACATTAACAATTTATTATAGCAAAAACTTGTGAGCATGCACAGTCATCATGAACCTACAGAAAATAAATGTATGGAATGCACCCACTTACATTATATTAAAAGTATTACCCAAGATGACATTGAATTTCTATTGAGCACCTGGAGGAGTAGGACATGACTAGAGGTGTCATGGGACTGCATTATGCTTAATCTTTATTTTTTAGAAAACCAGTAACCTTGGCTACTAATGCACTAAAATTGCCAGGTCAGCATTTCTACATTTAAAATATAATCTGACTTCTGTGACTCATAAAATGGCACCTCTTGATTCAGCAAAAAAACAGGAGAGATTCACATGCACCTTTAAACACTGCTTATAAAACAGATCTAACAATGTTTTCAGCCAATATATTCATTTTAATTCATGCCCTGGATATGCAAACTATATATTTAGTTAGATATTTAAAATTGGCCTCAAGTGTAAAATTTTACAGATGGTAATTGTGTCTCCCCAGTGATAATTTTGTACATCCAGCTGGCTGGGGGACAACCCTCTGGCAGCATTAGGGATTACAAGAAGCTCAAAGGGAGTTCGAAGGAGAGGATTTCACTGCTCCAGGGAAAAATGGCAGGCTGATTTTTTATTTTTTTACTTCTTTCCTCAATATTTCATGGGACTTGATCCATTACTAACACTACTGGCTTTTCTTTCTGATTTTGAAAACCTTTTTCTGCCTAATCAAGTTTTTATATTTCCCCCTCTTTCTAATCTCTTATTCCTGCCTGCTTATTTTGGACCACTCCAGGTCAAACACATTTAGAGAAATAATGCTTCATATTTTTATCTGTAACTGCTTCTATAAGAGAAGCAGTTTTCTGGGGAAAAAAACCTAAAATACATTTCTCTTAGGTGGGAGAATACTGCTCAAGATATAGATGCATCAGCACCACACACTTCTGTTTTCTTAGGACTGAAACACATAATTCTGAAATTGCCAGCATGCCACTTATTTATTCAGGTGATAAAACCTGAAAAGAACTCTGTTCTAATTAAATTAAGTTTTTTCCCCATTTGATTTCTCTCTTGTGAAGTATTTTGGAATCTGTAAGAAAACTTAACTTGCTGAATTTTCACATCCATGAGGATTTTCATGTTTGACAGGACTAATAAGGTGTTTCTTTTTAAAAGAGAATACTTCCAAACTTCTCTTTTCTTCAAATGCTTATCCTTGTTTTTTGTTGCAAATTAGAAACCAATCCTGAAAATGGATTGCAGCGGATTATAAAAATGGAGTATAGCAAAACCCAACAGAAATATTAAAAAAAATGTTTGCAATCAAATCAAAGCCTAAAATTATATTAAACACTGGAAGAAAGACAGAAATTCCCTAAAAGCTCATTCACCTGTCTGCACATTATTTATAGTTTTCTCATTTTCCAAGTGTTTATTTAATAATAGCTCCATTTGGGTTATTTCTATACTTCAACTGCATTCTCAGGAAAAACAATATCCTTTATCTTCTTTGTGTTGTCCTTTTTCTCACCTCTGAAAACCTCTGAACTTCTGTTCAGCCCTCTTGTTTTTAACCAAATCATTTAAGTCAATATCCACAAATATTTCTCATTTTACTGGCAGTTATTACTGATAAAGCTTTCTTAGGATCAGTACTTTGCAGTTAATATTCTTTCACCAGTTTGGTGTGAGATTATTGAGTTTCATACAGGTTCATCCTAAACCTCCTGATCTGGCAGTGAGGAATGGTGGATTTCAGATTTGCTTTTCAGATTTGCCAGTTCAATCCTGACACCTTTATGAACCTCAGTTTATTTTAAATTAATGCTAAGAAGCCTGAAATCTATAAAAACATATCCTGATGATACTTTTTTTTTTTGCAGAGCACAAGGAGTTCCTGGTTTTTAAAAGATCTAGAACATAAAATATCTTTCATAGCTACTTTTATTGTGAGACTGAAAGAGCAGTGAGTGGGTTTGCTTGCTTGTAATTTTGCCTGTAACTTTTTATTTGCCAGCATTTTCTGTTTCTCATTGTGGACTGAAGACATATTTTTAGCCATCAAAATGCTAGAGTCATGTTCTTTACAATTTGCCCTTGAGCCTCGTGACAACCATCTAAAGCACATGTTATTATTTATTGCACACATTTCCAAAATAGTTCCCTCTCCTCCTAGCTTGCTGCTATCTGCAGTTAGTAATTATTAACTCAGAGAAAAATACCTCCAACATCTCCTGGTTTAAAAGCACCTTGTGAGGTGCCCAGATAGATAGAGCAGTGATTGAATCTCTGATGCCAGTATTTCAGGGAGCTGTCAGAATCTCTGGGGACAATGTCTTCAGAAGTCTGTGGACTATAAAATTTTTAATTTGTCTTAATTTTAATCTAGCTCTTTTACTTGGCTGGAGAGCAAGTAGTGAACACTCACTGCAACTGACCTATGTCTCACTGTGAAAACTGTTTGCAGAGGGATTCTGTGTTGAAGAAGGACTCTGGAGATGGAGTGACAACTTATCCTCCAGCCTGTGCTGAGAAAGAGAAGCAATCCCCTTGGAGGTGCCACCACTGGCCATCTGTGTATGTTTTATCTCCAACCATGGGGAATTAGTTAGGAATCATCTGATTATCCACCTCCACTCTCCAGGTGATTCCCAATCTTGTAACAACTTGTTCAAATATACACATATACATACACACACACATATATGTATACATTTCTATACATTTACAAATTAATATATGTGGGATTATATGTAAAAGTTACATTTATTTCAAGCATTGCTTTCCTAAGTAACAAGAGTTAGTAAGTGGGAGGAAATATGAAAGGAAGTAGGGAGTAAGAAGGAAAAAGAACAAAAAGCAAATATGATTTTGAGGACATACCTGATGTTCCTGTGGAGCTCTGAAGCATTCAGTTAATTATGGAGCTCGTACTTGATGTTCCTGTGGAGTTCTATAAAAATATTCAGTTAATTATAGAGCTAATGGCTGGACTGGTCACACACATAGTTTTGGATAAGGCCAACTCTTTCCTCAATGCAAGCGTTGCTGCCACAGGCACAAAAACATAAAAGCAGTTTCATCTTTTAATCAACATCCTTGAGTTCTTTCCTTTTCTATGCCATTTAATACTGCAAATGTAATCTAATCACCAAAAAATGGAATTCCTGCTCTCACTTTTATCCTCTGATGGATTCATGTGTGCAGAAAAGAAAGATTAGGGTCAAATATATACTGTTTTGAAAGTCCTGGACCTTATTTTCCAAGTGCTGTTTGCTGCTGGAGCACTCTACTGGTATTTTCTTTTAAGTCTCTAAGTTAATTGAAACTAATTGTACTGTACAAATATTGTACTGTATATGAAAAAGCAATATGATTGAAGTAGTATTCATGGAGACAATAAAACTTTGAGTTAATTCCTTATTGTAGTCTTCTTCTTGAGACTCAGAAAATTTGTGATTCCTCTAAGAGAGATCCTCTCTAGGATGGAATAAATGAGAATGAATGAAGGTTTCATCTGAGCAAGTGGGAAGTGTCCTCTGTGCCAGATGCTGGGAAGTTGCAATCCTGTAGAGCAATTCTGTAAACTGCTTAGGACCATCTTGTGGGACATCTGAGTGGGGTGGAGATGAACCAAGCTTGGGAAGGCGGCAGATGGTCTGCAGCTCTCAGGAGAGTATGAGATGTTCCTGCATCCCTTCTGGTGTGCTGGTCACCTCATCATTAACCATTTAAGGTCAAAAACTCAGTGGAGTTCAGCTGCGGCACTGGATCTCTTTGCTTTCCTTCCTGCCTTCTCTGTTACCTATCTGAACTGATAAATTATTACCTTGATCATAATTTTTGATAGTTAACACATTCTGCAAAATCATCTCAAGCTGTTATACAATTTTCCACATAATTCCCTGATCAATGGGAATTTTCCCTAAGAAACTAATGTGATTAATTTTAAATAAACTGAAGTTCATAAAAGTGTCAGGATTGAACTGGCAAACCTGAAAAACAAATCTGAAATCCACCATTCCTCTCTGCCAGATCAGTAGGTTTGGAATGAACCATGCAGAACCCATATGAAACTCAATAATCCCACACCAAACTGGTGCAAGAACATTAACTGCAATGTACTGAGACTAGGAAAGCTTTATCAGTAATAACTGCCAATAAATTGAGAAATACTTGTGGATATTGTCTTAAATGTCATGGTTAAAAACAAGGGGGCTGAACAGAAGCTCAGAGGTTTTCAGAGGTGAGAAAAAGGACAACACAAATAAGATAAAGGATATTATCTTTCCCAAGAATCCAGTTGAAGTATAGAACTAACCCAAAAGGAAGTATTATTAAACAAGCCCTTGGAAAATGGGAAACCTACAAAGAATGTCTTAGATTTTTATATACTGCACAATATCTGTCATCAGTAAAAACAGTATGTATAGGAAAAAATTACTTGTTCATATAGTCAATTTTGTCTGCTACTTTATATTTCTAAAGCAGAATATCAAGTCTTACAGTGAAACAGGTGAGGATGTAATGCAGAACTTTTAAAATATAAGAGCTTTGATGGACCATCCTATATTCAAATGATTGTTGAGATGGTAAATTACTGGCAGGGAGAGTAGAAGTGGTCTGTCTCTGCTGTCATGTCATGTCAGACTTACTGCATATATTCTTTGCCTATTCTGTATGCTTTCTTTTTTTCTATGCTTTTTTAGTATGTATAGATTTGTTGCCACTTTATCCACCGTGCAATATGCTGATTAGAAGCAGATTATTACTTCTGCCAATCTCAGGATTAAAGACTATGATGATACTGTAGAATGGTGGACACTAGCTGTACAAACAAAAACAGGTTGCAATTCATCTTGGTTAAACATTTCAGGGAGTGTAGTTTTTGAAATGTTATTAAATAGCAAAATTGTCAAAAATACAAGTAGTCCAAAGCAATCACTTTGTGATTAGCATTCATTTAGAATTGTTGTAACAGTGTTTACATAAAGATGCCAAATAGGTTTTCATGTTTTCACTCAATTCTGATGAAATTTCTTTGAATTCCAGTCAGTTATTCTGTTAAATCCTATCCTATTCTGTTAAATTTGACATCCATTAGTAGAAATACAAATCTGTTATTTTTTTTCTGCTGTGTAAATGAAAGATAACTTCAGAGATCAGATTAAAAAAAATCTCAAACACATTAGATAAATTTTCATAACAGTGTCACGAATAGAAGGCTCTTTTTGAGTTCTGAGAATACCAGTCAAACTTTGATTTATAAAATATGTTAGGGTTGAAGAAATACCTGCCAGTGCCTGCAGAATGCCAGGGGGCAATTTAAGGCTCTGCTGGTGCCTGTCCTATCCATTTGCCCTGCAGTGAGTCTGTAACATCTTTTCTTTAACTTTTGGGAAGGAAATGGAGAAGAAAGTTGCAGGAAATGCCACCGGGAGTGAAGGTGTTTTGATGAAAAAAGTAGGGAAAAATCAAATACAAGCTAATGCATAAGTTGATGTTGAGCTGAGAAGGGCTGAAAGGAAGGATGACTGAGTGGTTAAAGCAGTGATGATTCTCTCAGGAAGTCAGAGTTCATTTCCTGTCTCTATCTCCAGCTCCACACAAGAGATTTAAGAGAGATTTAATCTCTGCTTGCTTTTTCTTTGTTTTCTTCCTGTAAGACAGGTGAGCAATTATGCTTCAGATTGTTCTAAGAATAAATGCATTAATCTGGCTGGTACATTTAAGGTAAGGCAGCTCTCACACCCTGGCAATGTGCTTGACTTCTAGTCAAGAGGTTGTGGCAAATGATGCTCATCAGTGACAGGGTGCTCTCATTTCTAGCAAGCGTGGCTTGAAGCTTGGCTTCTGCCTCTGAGTGGAGTGGGCAGCAATTTAGAGGCTGAAGCAATTAAGCAAAAACCAACAAATTGAGATGAAAGGCTTCAACATTATCTTATATGGCCCATGACTTAATACTACAGTAAAATCTGGAACTTTTTTGCTTGTTCATCTTTACGGACCCAGCCTAGGAACATTCTCAGTGGTCCCTGGAGAGCTCAGCTAAGAGCTAGAATTTGTAGAATCAGAATGGTTTGGGTTGGAAGGAACCTTAAAGATCATCTAGTTTTAACTCCGCTGCCATGGGCAGGGACACCTCCCACAAAATCATGAAGTCTTACTTCATGCACAGTCACGCCAACTTTTTGGGTTGGTTTGTTTTGGTTTTTTGTTTCCGATGACTTCTCAGGCTGCTCAATGTCTCATCCAGCCTGGCTTTAAACATCTTCAGGGAGGGAACATCCACAACCCTTCTGGGGAGCCTGTTCCAGTGTCTCACCACCATCAAAGTAAAGATCTTCTTTCTTAGATCCAGGCTAAATCTCCCCTCTTCCAATTTGCATCCCTTGCTCCTAGTCCTGCCATCCTGGACCCTATTAAGAAGTCCATGTGGAAAATAATTCAGGCATTTGGCTTTTGTAATTGTTTAAAAGGATAAGAGCTATTAAGATATTACACGATGGATCTAATGGACTTGGTCTTTCTTGGGACATGCTGATTGAACCCCTCCAACCAAGTGAGAAAGAAACCCAGGCAACAAATCAATGGAAACTGCTCCAGGAAATTGCAAGTCAAGAAACTGAAACGAGAAGGAGAACCTGACTCCAGTCTAAAGGAATGTCTTGAAGAGATTTGCACAAGAAACCAGCTCTGTTATCTCTTCAAGAGACCACGGGAGTGAGGAGCAACCCAGCTCTTGCTGGATGTATAAAACTACAGAGTAACAATTAGAGCACCAAAGCAGCCCTGCTTTTCATCTAACAAGGACAGCTAACGCCAAGATCAGACACTTTGTATAGTTCTTTACTTTCTTTAGAGCCTGGAAATAGACCATTTGTTTTATTAATTTAGATTGCAGGCTAACTGTGACACTTCATATGCTAATGAAGGTTTAGTGCTTAGGCCAAACTCATTTCACTCATCATCAGGGGTGGATATCTTGTTGGGAAGAAAGAGAAAAAAAAATTAGTAAAGGGAAAATGGGGAAAAAAAAGCAGCAGGGAGTGGAAGAATGGAAAATATAACCAGGCTAGACATGGCACTGAGCAGCCTGATCTAGTGGGAGGTGTCCCTGCGTATGGCAGGGGGGCTGGAACTTAATGATCTTTAAGGTCCCTTCCAACCCAAACCATTCTATGATTCTATGTTAGTGAATTTGCAGTGATGATTGAGTGTGCATATGTGAACCTATAAGTGACCTGAACTTTCACCAAGGGGGGTGCCTCTGGATGAGCACCCAGCACTGTTTGCTTCTCAGCTTATTAGGGCTTCTCCTTCATTTAGCTGAATAAAGCTACTTAAGTGATAAAATTGAGAGTTTTATTTCTCACAGTGCATGATGGCAAGACTAGGCGTAATGGATGCAAATTGGAAGAGGGGAGATTTAGGCTGAAGATAAGAAGGAAGCTTTTTCCTGTGAGGGTGGTGAGACACTGGAAGAGGTTGCCCAGAGAGGCTGTGGATGCCCCCTCAATCCCTGGAGGTGTTTAAAGCCAGGCTGGATGAAGCACTGTGCAGTCTGCTCTAGTGGGAGGTGTCCCTTCCCATGGCAGGGGGGTTGGAACTAGATGATCTTGAAGGTCCCTTCGAACCCAAACCATTCTATGATTCTATGATAAATAGCTCTGAGGCATGTTGCTAATATCTGGGGCACTGCAATGT
>VZTY01032197.1:0-53268 GCA_013400935.1 Turnix velox | reverse complement strand
GGATGCAAACTGGAAGAGGGGAGATTTAGGCTGGAGAGAAGAAAGAAGTTCTTTCCTGTTTTGGGTGGTGAGACACTGGAAGAGGTTGCCCAGAGAGGCTGTGGATGCCCCCTCAATCCCTGGAGGTGTTTAAGGCCAGGCTGGATGAGGCACTGAGCAACCTGGTGTGGTGGGAGGTTTCCCTGGCCGCGGCAGGGAGGGTGGAACTAGATGATCTTGAAGATCCCTTCCAACCCAAACCATTCTATGACAACTGTGACATCTGATTACTCTCCTCCTCCCAGCGCCAGGCCTATTTCCACCGCCACTTTTTAACGTCTGAATTTCTATTTGGGTCGACCAGGGCTCTCAGTAGGCCAGGCTGGAAGCTGCAGCAAGCACGGAGAGGCTGCAGTGACGGTGGTGGCTGAGGAGGAGGCGGGTGCGCAGAGCCCGCCATGGCGCTCCCCTCAGCGCTCCCCTCAGCGCCCCCGGGAGCCGCGCTGGGCGGAAAGCGGCGGCGCGCGCCCCTAGCGGCGGTTGTGGCGGGAGCAGCGGGCTCTGACGTGAGGGTGAGACGAGGGGCCGCCCCTCCCACCGCGGGGCCGGGCGGGGCGGGCGGCACCTGGAGGGCGCGGAGCGGCCCTGCCTGAGGAAGGGACGGTGTCGGCCCGCGCCCCGACGACGGGGTAAGTGCGGCGGTGGGGAAGCGATGTGTGTTGCTCTGCCATGGTTTGGCTTCCACGCACCATGTGGGGGGCGACAGGGTGGAATGGCCGCTGCCCCACGCCGTGACGGAGGAGAGCCGAGCGGCATGGCAGGCCGCGGGAGGCTGCGGAAGGGCGGCGGAGGGCCGGGCGGGCGGAGAGGGCTCCGGGCGGGCCTAAACCCTCACCTTTGGGAAGGCCTGAATGTCAGCCGGGGCTGCCGTGTTGTCCCATGGCCGGCTGCTCTCCGGTGTTAAAGAGGATGTGGCAGGGCCCGCCCTGTGCCGGCCCCGCGCCTGCTTTGCGGTGGTTTCTGCGCCTTTTAGATGTGGGAGGGTTGAGGCGTTCCTGCGGGTGTGTTTGGGAAACAAACAGCTGCTGAAGGCCCTTTGTAGCCCTAAAAAAAAAAAAGGGAAGAAGCAAAAGTGCCCAGTATGTTGGAAGGCAGCATCTTAAATAAAGAAGGAAAATGGTGGAATGTACTTTAGCTGTAATCTGCTGAGATTTTAGTCATAGCAGGGGAAGGTTGTGTGTGTTTGTGTTTGGCTGGAATGACACTTAGACTTTGCTTTCATCATCTAAACGTTATGTTCTGTCAGATGTACTTTGACATGCAGTGAAACGTAGGCAACCTCAGCCTTTAACTCTGAGTAAAAGGAAGTCAAGCTGTTGATCTTCAGTTAAAGAAAGCCAAACTGAATGGGAACTTGGTGGTGTAGCAGAGAATTAGTGGCCAGACCAGACAACAAAATAAGGTAAGGATTGTTGACCAGTTACATCTGGTACTTCTATGAAGATTTTTACCACGTCTCAGGAGAATTGGTTCAGCTTGTGTGATTGGTGACTCATATTTAGAATCATAGAAGGGTGTGGGCTGGAAGGGACCTTAAAGATCATCTGGTTTCAATCCCCTGCCATAGGCAGGGACATTTCCTTCCAGACCAGGTTGCTCAGTGCCTAATCCAGCCTGGCTTTAAACACCTCCAGGGATTGAGGGGGCATCCACAGCCTCTGTGGGCAACCTCTTCCAGTGTCTCACCACCCTCACAGGAAACTTCTTCCTTATATTCAGCCTAAATCTCCCCTCTTCTAATCTGCATCCATTGCTTGTAGCCCTGCCATCCTGTACCCTATTAAAACATCCTACCTCTGGCTTTCTGGAGGCTCCCTTCAGATATTGATAAAAAGGTTTGTTCCTGGGGTTGTTGGCTTAGAGCCTCAGTTTAGAGCAGAACGTAGCTTTTCCTTACAAGGGTATTAAAAGTGAAACGAAGATCTGAGGTCTTGTTTTGTTGTGTTCATATATTCTTAGGATAGAAAACGGCTTTAAATATTCTCTGAAGCTTTAAAATTATCTCCTCAGGAGTATTCAGAAATGGAAAATGATTCATCGTATTAGTGTGAGGAAGTAAATATTTACATTTTTTTAGTGATACTGAATGAAAATTGACAGATGGTTTCTTGTACATGTAAGGTTCACATAATTGTAAGTTCAGTGGGTCCATTTTGAATATAATGTCTTCAAGCTGAAGACAGTAACAAATGGGACATAGTTGTAACCAGCTACCTAGACTTTAAGCAAGGAGCTATGTGAATGTTCAACTTGCAGTTGAAAAGATGTTGTGGTTGCAATATATATTTATTGATATGATTATGGTCACTTTATATATGATTAAAATCCCAGTGTTTGGGCTTCAAAAGCTGATGAGATTTGTCTTCTAATACAGCTGTTTGAATTGTAGGAATGTTTTAGATATAGAAGATTTCTGTTAGATTTCTCTGATGCCTTGGTTTTTTTGAACTGAGGTAACATTTTATATGAATGTAGGAAAAAATGTAATTATCTCAGTTTACATAATGATCCTCTTTAATGTATTGTTGTACTAATGAATAATCCTGTTTAATGGAACTGTTCATGTAAAAGATTGTTGGACCCGATCATCCTTTAGGAGGGACTGGTTATTTAAAATAAACCAGTTATAAAGAAGAGTTTGCACTGGCTCATTAGATAAAATGCCATGATGCTATCAATCTTCAGATGAACGTTACTTGCCTAAAATGGTTCGAGGGTGTGGAACTCTGAAAATGGAAGAGATGAAGGAATAAAAGGCAGCCAATTGCAGCACTTCTAGCCATGATTTGGAAGTGTACCAAAGTGTATTTGGCAGTACCATTTTCTTAATTAGAAGCTTTCAGACAGGGTTAAATTCTGTGCCAGCAGGGATACTAAGAAGATCAAAATACTAATAGTGCATGTGATAATTAGATTTAAAATGCTTTATTGTGTTTCAGTTGGAGCAGAAAAAAAAGAGCTTGTGTAAATCTCTGGACACATGTATGTTAAAATAGAATTCCAACAGTATCAAAGTAATTATTCCAAAGATAAACTTCAGATAGTCAGTGTAAGTTCAGCATTTCTTTGTACCTCTGGCACAAATACTTAAGCTTACTTTTAAGCTTCTGTCTTTGGAAGACATTCGGAGAATTTTGTTTCCTCTTTGATCAGAAATATCTTGGTTTGCAATGATCTGGACTTTGCTCTCTCACTATTCTCTGTCCTTTCTAAAGAGAGGATTCACCTGGAGTACTTCTGCTGATTATATCCTAGAGTAAATGAAAGAAGGAAGTCTCAGGGTGGGGAATGCTTAGCCCTGATCATGTGGGGATCTGTTCTCACAAGTTCTCAATAAAATGCCTTTTTCACTGCAGATTATTGGGATTTTAATGAGCACTTAGTCTGTGATGAGTTGAATTTTCTGCAGAGAGCATTTTAATGGCTTTGATTGAAGCAGAATGGTTAATGTTGGCAAGGTTCTTGCCACCAGGAGGCTTGACTTCTTAGCCAGAGGGCTAAGATAAGATTTTACTTTCATGTGGTGGCTGAGCAGGTTATAGATCTGGAATGGCTCTTAGATTGCAAACAATTCCTGAATTTATTCCCTGAAGCTTTTCTTTTAGCCTAATTAGTCCAGATGGCTTGTGACACACAGAGCACAAATTAAGTGGTATATCATGAGAGAATTGAATATCCTGGGTTCTCTTGACTCAGTTAATTTTGTGTGTACTTTGAGAGATGGAAATTCCTGATAAAAGAGTTGTAGAGATTCTCACTATAGTGTGAATTTGTATGCTGCTTCAACTCATGCTATTTTTGTGAATCATATTAAAGATAGATCTTATTTAAATGCTTTTTTTTCTGGTCTATAGAATTATTCAATAGACTTGGAGGTCAGTGTTTTAGTGGCTTAAGGATATCAGTGTCTTTTAACTAATCTTCATCTTCATAAGGCAGATTTGCATTTGTATAAACTCTACAAGGCCAAAGCTACTTCTCTTAGTACAGGAGGCTTGAGGAAAGTAGCAGAATCTTTCACCCTTCATACTGTACATCAGTACACAGTTGTTTTTTCTTTTAAATAAATTCTGTTCCCTCTTTGTAAATCAGTCATAAAAGCTCTCTGATATGGTAGTTTATAAAACTAAAACTTTACCATTGCTAAATTTGAGATCTCGATTGATCAAACCAAATTCTACCCATTAACTTCTATTAAATTCAAGTAAAATGTGAGTGCATAATTCTGTAAGATAGTGTGGAAGAAACTGGCCCTATGGACTAAATGTCACTAGTAACTAGTGCTTATCACTTTGAGAATCTTTTTTTTTTATTTAGTTGGAGATGTATGAGGATTACTGTAGAAGACTGAACTTGATAGGTACACCGAGATACAATGGTTCATGTTTGTGTATCAGAAAATCCCTAAGAAAATCTAAACCACACTTTAAAAAGTTACAGAAGGCTGCTACTCTGTATCAATGCATTGATACTTACTATGCTGTGGCAACCTTGTAATGTTGTTTGGCACCGGTGTGTTTTTAGACCACTTAGTTTTTTGAGATTGGAAACTGATTCTGAACCATTGAATCATAGACTGAAACCTCTGAGTGTCCAGCATAGGTGAAATGAAATTCAATAGCAGAAAAGGGGCACTTTGAAGATGTGGTTCAAAAATAAGCAGGTTTCAATTGTAATCTTTAATATGCCAGTATGTGACTAGTATTTTTGGCTAAGGATGTTTGTTGAGGTCAAGTCAAACTTCTCTCCAAAGAATACAAGCATCTTCTTGAAAGCACGTGGATATGAAGAAAATGGATTGGTATAACTGGTATGTTTGGTAGCAAGGAGAGAAGAAATTAAAGGTAATTTCTTAATTGTGAGGAATTTACAAATAGCTTTCCTCTGTAATCCACATAGGGTTATGAAATAACCTTTAAAAAAGAACTACTAAAAGGGCTCTGGAACTCTTTGCTTAAGCCAGTAATGGATTAAAAAAAAAATTGATTTTTAAAGACATATTGGACTGGGTAGTGGATTAGAGATGTGTGGAGAGTTTGTAAACAAAAACAAAGTTCAAGAAATTCTATGCATTTGAAATAGGTGAAGGTTGAGGAGGTCACATTCTGGGCTTGCCCTGTTCATCCTCTTCCCAGTGTGTGGTTTTTGGTTTTTTGTTTGTTGGTTTGTGTTGTTTTAAATAGAATTGACTGCTGGAACTGTATGACTGAGCTGGGGAATTCAATCTGGACAATTGAATTGTGATCCAGGCCCAGAGAGATACTGTGATTTATGTAGTATTTAAAGCTTTTATGTAGGGTTCACTTGTTCTCTTTCATGAGAGGGATTTTGAAGATTTTCTTTGTCAGTCTTTTCTCTAGTTCTGGGTTGTTTTTTTTTAATCCATTAGTGGCTGACTTAATAATATTATTTTTTTTAAATCTGTAGTGATGGTTTCACAAGTTCATTTTTCAAGGCTGTGATCTGACAAAAACTATGTTAAAATAGCATTGACACTAGGTAGGAAAGAAGTTCTCAGAACTATTAGATTCTGTCTTCCCACTGCTGCTTTGTGTCTAATCTTGCTCTGTTATCACCTGTGAACCTCTTCAGGCCTCCTAAAGATATCTCAGCACCAGTGAGTCTGTGAATTACATGCAGTCTCTTTCAGTTACCTCTTCTTGTCAAACAGTTTAATCTATAACTAGAATTCTTATTCAGTAGAAAGAGTGAGCACATGTGACTGGAGGGGAAAATACTATCTTATGTATTGGTGGTAAGCACAATCTCGTTGCAGATTTAAGCCTATGGGAATTGTTAATCTTAAAATACCTACATCCCTAGTTAGTGTATAATTAGTAAAAAAAATTACATACCACCATAGGAAGGTTTTAGCTCGAGACAGCTCAGCCCTCTTATATGGATAAGATGCATAGGAGTATTATGAAGATGACAGTGTAAAAAGTGATGTTTTACTTTATAATTGGTTAAATTCAAAGTTTTACCTGTCTTCCAGCCTGCCTATTCTTACCTAGTAGAATTAGAGACAGGAATGATGTGTTTGAATCATTTGGTGACAGTGGGTAGTTCTGAGGGAAAAGGGAGGCTCTTCTGTGTCCAGTGAAGCATTCACCAGACAGCAGCAGGTAATTCCTATTTGTTTGCAGGATGACATTGCTTTTATGTCTGCACTTGGGGACAGATTAATCTCTTTTGTGAGAGTAAGTTCACAAAGATTGAAATTGAAATGCTGTTGCTGAAGGCATAATACCATCAGCAGAAGCAGCAGTCTGTTTCTGCTATCAATTGCTTTAATACCAATGTAATGACAGTTTTTGGTAGGAGAGATTGAGATCTGCTTCTGGACTCATCTCTAGAAAGCTTGAATCATATTCGGGATTATTCAATCTTTTAACTGTAGTGTGAAATTTGTCTTTATGATACAAACAGTGATGTGAACTTTAAAACCTTTCTAAAAGGCAGCTACCTACATCAGATGACAAAGATGGTCTTTTGAATGTGTATGTACACACACACACAATTATGGGCTATCTTTTAGGAGAGCAATCTTGTCAAATAAGAGCAGGTATTTGCTGCTATTTGGATGAGTGATTTGAAAAATGCACAAAAGCAAATTTAAGAAAGCCATGTGTCTGTCAGTCTCTGAGCCACCTTCAGCTCTTGCTAGCAGCATTTTCCAGAAATTTGACAGTCAGAATAGGCTGATGTTTTATCTCTACTGTGTCGAGAAAATCAGTTATTTTGAAGAAGTCAGTTGGTGACTTCACCAAGAGGAGCCATCAGATTGTCAGTTTCAGAGAGAATTTGGGCCTCTGCAGTGCTTTATTCCAATTGCTGGCTGCTCTCAGTCCCCAAGAAAAGTTAATACTAAGCATGAATGCAGAAAAGAGTAAGCATCATTGCATTTATTGTCTCATTATGAATGAACTATAGGCTCTCTGTTAAGAAGAACATGAAAATGCACATTTGAATTTGGAAGTGTTTCAAGTGTATTTCTTCATTTTTCCAGGCTCTGATACTCTCTTCTATTAAGAGTAATATACTTAAGTCCTCTAATATCTTCTTCAATTTTCTTTGCTTTCAGGTGGTTTTCTTGCTGTAGCTGGTTCGTATGCAACTGGTTAATAAACATCTGGATCTTGATTACTTTTTGCCTTATTAGTCATATAAGAATGCCAAAAATCAGGACAAATTTGTCTATTTGAGAAACCTTAGCAAAGGTCTTGCTTACAGGCCTGTCTTATAAAATTTACATGTTTTTTTGTTTGTTTTGGTTTGGGTTTTTTTATGAAACCTCGAGGGTTTGGTAACTCAGATTCTGTTTTGCTGCAACCTTCAGGTAAGATTTGATTTGGAGCTTAAAATGTATAGTCTCTATTTTAGTAGTGGGTAAAGCATATGTGGACAAAGTATTTCAAAGCATGCATTTCTGGGCAGATAACACTTAGCCCTTTTTTTTATGCTTCCTAATGCTCAGCATGTTAGTGGCAGAGTGAATTGAGAGTGGCCCTAAGGGATGTAAATGGAGATTTTGATTCTGGAAGCTTTTTTTCCTACAAAATACCTATTTCTCTAGTAGGTGCTTGTCTTCTCTAGCCTTGCAAAGCATTAAGAAGCTGTGTTCTGATGAATATCAGCAATGCTTTTAAAGATTGCAGGAAATGTCATACATTTTTGCTGTCTTGACTGAAGATCCACTCAATTTTAGAAATGCAGAAGCCTCAGTCTCTTAATGATGTCTGACTTGTTCTCTCCTCCCTTTACCATGCTGTGCTTATATTCCTTGACCTAATATGTTCTGACTGATATTAAATAAAATTGTGCACAACAGCAGCTTGAATAACTGGATTGCTTGATGTTCATAGGATCACAGAATTGCAGAATGGTTTGGGAAGGACCTTAAAGATCATTCTAGTTCCATCTCCCCTGCCATGGGCAGCGACACCTCCCACTAGACCAGGTTGCTCAATGCCTCATCCAGCCTGACCTTAAACAACTCCAGGGAGAGAGCATCCAAAACCTCTCTGGGCAATCTCTTCCAGTGTCTCACCACCCTCACAGGAGAGAACTTCTTGTTTAGATCCAGCCTAAATCTCCCCTCTTCCAATTTGCATTCATTCCTCCTAGTCCTGCCATCCTGTTCAATAGATTCAATTGTATGAGTGGGTAGAACATGAGCTTATCAAATTGAGATGGGAGGAAGAATAGAAAAGGACTTGCCTCCTGAGCTCTCTGAGATTTGGAAGCAGAATTTCACAACTTCAAGTACAGAAGAACAAAATTGACTTGGAGAAACAGAACAATAAGCATTTAAGTATCTTGTAATTTCTTACTGTACTTTCTAACTGTGGTACCTTCAAAAGGCAGACTGTCAAGGATGCCAGTACTTAATGTAGCTTGGACATGGGGAAGGGAGAGATGCTAAAATTCATGGATGCCTTCATAAAGCACTGGGAATTGATTCAAGAACAGAGATGCTTTGGAGACACTGTAGAGAAGGAAGTCTTGAAGAATTTGGCTACAGAAGTAATAAATCTTACTGCATCTTGGAGTTGAGAGAAGGTGGCTTTTTTGACTGAGCTGGAACTAGTCTGTAAATAATGCAAATAATAGGCATAATAACACAAAAGTATATGTGATATGTGAATAGTCAGAAGTTCCATCTCAGAGCCATTAGAATTTCTAGTTGTATTCTGATTCCATTCAATTTATGCAATTTGCACATTTTTCTCAGGATTCATCTTTTTTAATTCCTCAGGACTTGTGCTGCTCAGAGCAGCTTTTTGCTAGATCTTTCATTCTGTTATTAAGCTCCCATGCTGAAAATTAATTTTCACCCATTTTGCAGTGTTCTGAAGTACCTGCTAAAGAATCATAGAATAGTTGGGGTTGGAAGGGACCTTCAAGATCATATAGTTCCATCCCCTCTGCCACAGGCAGGGACACCTCCTGTTAGACCAGGTTGCCCAATTTCTTATCCAGCCAGGCCTTAAAGAAGCTTTATCTGTTGTGGTGTCCTCTCTGTTTTCACTCTCATGTTGTTTAGTACCTTCCTGTGCTGCCAGAAATAAGATATTTTCTGCCACTTGGGTTGTAGTTAACAGTTCTTTTCTCAGCTTGAATGTAATGCTGTCACCAAGTAAGCTTTTTGCTAGAGGAGATATTTCAGTTTACTTTAGCACTGTAGAATTAGAAAGATAAATATGCATGAATATTGATAAACTGCTGCTTTAGGTTTCCTGTTACTGAGACAGACAAGTAGAATTAGGTAGTGTCTTAATTCTTAAGCTTTCTGCAAAAGGCATGTAATAGGAGTGAAAGTTCTGGCTTGACAAATGTAGTCATTGCATTTTATTGCCTTCAGTAGCATCCAGTATGTGATGGTAGAAATGTGAATAATTCATTTATTCATAGAGCTTCATAGCAGTTGTTCTGACAGTCTGCCCATTCCAAATACCAAAGAAACTGAAACGCTAATGATTGGTGTTTGCTAAAATCCAGACACTGATGGACATAAGGTTTCTGGGTAGGTGAGGAGGCTTGTGTACCCCTGTAGCTGTCAAATTCTTACAGACCTACAGGCAAGTACTGTGTTGTTATCCAGAAGCAGCAAGGGGGTGCTGACTGCTTTGGTTTTACAGCACAATCCTGTTAAGTAAAATTGTGTTTGACTCTGCCTTAAGAAAAAAACTAGGAAGTAAGTTTCTATCTGAAAAGCATCTCAAGTTAGCTGCTTGATATTTCTTAAAACTGAGAATAAGAATGCAACATAACATTTGAAACTCTTGGCATAGCAATAGTTTAGCAGAATTGTTCTGGTCTGTCACCTCTCTATCAGATGCATTTCATTCAGCTGATGTTTACTCCACACTGCTGTGACAGTAGGAGAATTTGGTCCCAATCTGGAATTGGAAAGTGTTTTATCTCTCTGATGGCATGGAGCATGGCTGTCACAATATTTTAGAGTGCCTAAATATCAAAGTCTATAAACCATAAGGTGTGTCCTGCTCTAATAATCATTCCACACTGTGCAAGGTGAAGCCTCAGATGCAAACTGCACAGAGGAGCTAGTATATAGTGCCTTCCTAGTCCTATTGTAAATGATGTAAAAGTGAATGCTGTATTTGCTAGTTGAAAACAATTTTGGAGGATCTTGTTGAGGTGTAAATAAGCCTGTAGAGAAAGCACAGAGGAGAGTGAGAATGACTATCCTTGAAGGTAAGGATGTAGCAGCTATCCACTTAATTCGGATTATGCTTGAGGAAGGGTTTGTAAGATTTAAGTCCTTTCCCCTGGATCATTATATAAGACTAGGCTCTTTATAATTAGTTTAATTCCTGATTAGGGTTATGTGTGCTAGATAGTGGGTTTTTTGAGGCAAAGACATATATGATTTGTTTGCTTAAATGTCTGTTTAAAAAAATGCATGGATACCTTCAGTCTAAAAAGAGTTTGTATTTCTTTATAATATAGTGGAATACTATTTCAGTTGTATTGAGCTTGAATTTTGGGATGCAGGAATAGTGTAACTTTTGGGTGTTGTGCTTCTTGATAAGGAGATCTCATTGTTAGAGCAATGTAATTGCTAGTAATAAATATATATTGGGAAAAATAAGAAATTTTTACATTTTACAGGAAAAGTAATATCTACCAGACATGGTACTGTTGAGTTTGGGGTGCTTGGATTTTTTTCAGTGGTGGTGTATTTCAATTAAACAAATGCAACTTAGAATTGAAAAGTGTCACAGTAGTTACAGTTGATAGAACACAGACAAGTATTGCTTCTCTTTTAATTAATTATCTCAAGTGTTTTAAGCAATCTGTGTAGTTTTCTTGAAGATAATGTTTTGTCTTTCCCTAATTAAGGAGAAATGAGCAGGCACCCTTCCTAGAGAACCAAAAGGTCTTCTTTTCAAGTTTAATTTGTAGCACTTGGTGGAGGATTAAAGTAATCTAATTAAATAGCCTCATTTAAATTGTACAGTCACCTAGGAGATGGTAGACAGTTGTGAAACAGGAATTATCCATCAAGGAGGAAAGTTAAAATTAGCAGCTTTCTGATTTAACTTTTTCATTTGGAAGATTTCTTTGTGAGACCTGAGCCTTTTTGTTAGAGATGGAAGTATGTTCTGCAGCATGATGCTTGCTGTGAATGAACTCATCATGATGTTAAAGGTCATTTTTGACACATGGCCTTTTATGAGTGTACTTTAATGGCTTTATGTATTTGAAATTAAAGTAATTATCTTTGATATTAAAGCACAATGACTTATTTGTAATATAAATACATATCTTCTAGGCAAGTTTCTTTTCTATGGGCACGATGGGTGAATGAGACATGGTGAATGCTTTTCTTAGTGATGTTGATTATAGCATTTTTGAAGTAAGTCTAATGTTGTACAGGCTCATATTAAACAGAATGAGTTAAATGTTCTGCTGTTGCTAGGGGAAATACTTTTGTGCCTTTTTGTACACCTCAGTGAGGGTTATGTCTCCTTTGTGCTACAATTCACTTAGTATTCAAAAACTCTTGATTTATGATTTTCAAAATGAAAATGTGCTCTACCAGCTACAGGATGTGGATTCTGTATCTTACCTTAGGAGCCCCTACATTGCCATATCTTTGAGTGTGTTTCTCTTTGTATCTTTTTAATGAAGAACTAAAGCTGTGGGGAATTCTATTAATTTCCAGAATCCTAAGGCTACTTCAATTTGCATGAATTTAATGCCACTTTGATTTTATCTTACGTGTTTTTTAGTGAGCTCTTGCAGCTTGGAGAGTGATTCACTTAAGCTAATGCTTGCTGTGGTTGCAAAAGGTGTTTTCTATACCATGAGCCAGCAGTTACTTGCTGTGTGCTGATTCTCGTAATGATTGCCATGTTTTAGNAGAATCCTAAGGCTACTTCAATTTGCATGAATTTAATGCCACTTTGATTTTATCTTACGTGTTTTTTAGTGAGCTCTTGCAGCTTGGAGAGTGATTCACTTAAGCTAATGCTTGCTGTGGTTGCAAAAGGTGTTTTCTATACCATGAGCAAGCAGTTACTTGCTGTGTGCTGATTCTTGTAATGATTGCCATGTTTTAGAAAAAAATCAGGGTGTTTTTTTTTCAGTCCTGCCAGCTGTCTGTGAAAGAGAAACACAGCTGTCAGTTTCAAGGGAGTAACGTGAATGACTGAAATTCTGTGTCTTTACACAGAAGACCAGTAGGTGGAACCATAAAATCCAATGTAGCAAAAAGAAGATATTCTTGAAAATAAAAAAATAAACAAACCCTCTTAAACCAACACAAAAAAATCAAAACAAACAAAACCCAAAACAAACTAAACAGACAAACAAACAAACAAACAAAAAACCCAGAAGACAGATAAACTGATCTTGCAAATGCAGTATTCAACACAAAGAGTAAAACTTGTCCTAACTTGCAGCTTTGAAACTTGGAGAGTTCTTCAGGCCTTATGTGAAATGCAAGTCAGCAATAGCATTTAGACAAGTTGTATTGCCTGGACAGGCAGAAGATCAGACTAACTGCTGTACAAAAGGGTATCCAGGCATAGTAGTAGGGTGGGTTTGTTAGGTGAGTGTGGAAGAAACAAAAAGCATTGCATGACAGTTGTCTTCTTGTTTTAGTGATCCAATTTGTGATTGTTCAGCCTGGAGAAGGCTGCAGGAAGACCTTGCAGTATCTGAAAGGGCCTACAAGAAAACATGAGTGGGGCAGGGCAAGATTTGATGGGAAATTAGGAAGAAGTTCTTCCCCATGAAGGTGGTGAGAGGCTGCAACAGGTTGCCCAGAGAGGTGGTGGAGACCTCATCAATGTGTGGAGGCATTCAAGGCCAGGTTTGATGAGGCTCTGAGCAACCTGATCTAGTGCAGGGTGACCTTGCTCACTGCAGGAGGTTGAACTAGATGGTCTTTGAAGGTCCCTTCCAAACCTATGATTCTGTGAAAGCAAGATTCTCAAGGCAGATATTTTTGAGGCAAAGATATATCTGTAAAGCAGATGCAGGTTCACAAAGTGTAATATAAAATTGACAAAAATGACATGGCTAAGTTGAGACTAGAACAAATCTTCATTAAAGGCTCTAGTGGAGTTCCTATATCTCAAATTAGATGGTTGGGAGGGAAATTCAAGATACAAGGGAATTGTGGTGTACTGATGGACGAGTCATAATTCAGCTTTTATTCTGTTAAGTCTCTTCCAATTACATGTTGGTAACTTTCAGTACAGTTAGGAATTTCCTTTTGTTAGCACTAGCAGTTCCCCATTCTAGCGCATCTTAGATTCTTTCATTGCTGAACCATCAGTGTTTGGCTCTATGTTCCTGGGAAAACCTCCTTATTAACTTCTGCCACAGCAGAGGATTTGTTAACCCCACAGTTAACCCCTCAGGGAATGTCTGAATGCTCTAATTAAGGTTTTATCTCATGCTTTTATAGCTAGGGTTTTGTCTTCATGCACAGAAATAAACCTTTTGAATTCTACTTACTGACAACTGTTGCTCAATACTTGCAAGTCTTGCACATGAATAAGGTGAAGACCAAAATAGACAACAGTTTCTATACAAAGAAATAAAAATGGCCAGGAATGCTCATCTTGAATTTGAGATATTGATAAGATACAGGGGGGAAAAAAATGCTGTGAATGATGAGTGGGTTTATATCTCATAATCTAGACGTTGGGTAAACTGGAAAAAAAAAAAAAGTTAAAAAATTAGCTTTTTTTTCAGATTTCACATTGTAACTCTTAAGGTTGTACACTGCTGACCACAGGCTTGTGTTGTGTTCTCTTTGTGGGATTTTTTAAAGTGTAAGTCTTAAGTGTGTAACTTATTTGTAGCACAGTTGAGAAATTAAATTTACTCAAAGTAAATCCTCCTTAAATCCTCCTTAAAATTTATTTTCTGGATTTCAGAATGAAGAAGAAAGGCAGTTTATTTAATGACCGGAAGTTGGGGGAGGAACATGCTGCCATGTAGCTGCTAGTGACAAGTATTTCTCTGGTTCACAAGATGTGTGTGGGTTGCTTTGCTGTGGTGAACACAGATGCAAATGTCTTGAAATTTATATTGTTCATGAGTGGTATTCTTTTTTTCTTCTCCTTAGATTCAAGCACCCTTTAAGGACCAATGTGCCAAATAGCTCATGGAAGAAAAAAATCAAATCAGGACATCCTTGGGTTCCAGGCTACCGAAATATGGAACGAAAACTTTAGGAAGTGTTTTGCAACCTGTATCAAACGAGACATCTGTTAGTGTGGCAGGAAACAATGGTGGCAGATATTTTGGCAAACACGATGGCACTGTTCGGGCATCTTCCTTTTCTTTCAACTGGAAAAAATCAAACAAATACCAACTTCATGATCAAAATGGGAAAGAGGCCAACTCTAAACACAACTATAATGAAAAATTAACCGACTCTGAGAAGTATTCTCCATCTCAAGGAGCATTGGATAATGATGTGCTCAGGGTGGGTTTGAAAGACACTGCTTCAGTTGCATCAAAAGCAGCAAAGCAAACCAGTATGTTTGTATCTTCTACTGAGGAATTAAACCCAAAGTCATTGCCTGGACTCTCTGGTTCAGCAAAATTTGCCAAAGGTACCCTGTCAGGAAGAGCCTCGTATTCTGGACTTAATGCTCAAAAATCACATTTAAATGGGTTTTATGGAAATAGGCCCATGGTAGGTTTGCAAAGACCCAGAGCTAATTCCGGTGCCAAAAGGACAAGTTCAGGTGAAAGTTTGGCTCAATCTACAGACAATTCTACAGCTTTTTCCTGTGAAAAAATGGTAAGGTCACAAAGTTTTTCACATTCCATTCAGAATTCTTTCCTTCCCACTGCATCTTTAACCAGGTCACATTCCTTCAACAAAGCTGTGGATCTTACAAGACCCTTTCAGAATCAAAATTTACCTGCCAGGATATCTCAGAGGTCAACTTTGTTGTCGAGGAGTGCACGTCAGTTGGATGTACCAAATGGAAATGAACCTATGAAGTATAGATTTACCAGGAACTACTCTGCTATGTCAGCTCCCTCCTCAAAGAAGCCCCCACTGTCAAATGGATCTGGGTCAGCACCTTCTTTTGGATACAGATTAAGTCGACCTACTCTGCTGAAGCCTCAGCAGCAGTTTCCTGGAAATATCATCGTGGATGGCAGCAAAAGCACAGCTCCTGAGACATGCATCGTGGAGAACTCTGAAATTTCAACAAATATTAAAAGAGCAATTGAGAAAAACAGTGTTATAAAGAGCAGTGCTCAAAGAGCAGAATCTGATGAGGGCCTGTGTGAAAATATGGGAAAATACAGCTCAAAAGTCACGTGCATGAGTGATGATGGAGATGAAATTTCTATATCTTCTTTGTCGTCCTCTGAAAAGAATGATTTAAGTGAAGACTTCAGTGATGATTTCATAGATATAGAAGATCCAAACAGAACTATAAATATACAGCCAAAGGAGAGCAGCCTTCAACAGTTAGAGCGTGGGAGTGTAACATCCATTGAGCCTTTCACTTCTCTCAAGGAAAGCTGTAATGCTGATGACTGGCTTGATATAAATGTATCTGGTAAATACTTTTGTTACATTCTTTTTGAGATTCTAAGTGCTAAATCAAGATTCTATAACTGTTACTAAGTTGCTTTTTGTAACTACTCATTGATTGTGAGTTGTTTCAGGGTGGAGTTTAGCTCTGTGCTGGATTGCTTATTTTCTTGCTGTGCAGAGAGTTACCTGACTTTGAAGAGTTCTTTCTTCAGCATGAGAACAAGTGATGACTTCTTTCACCACACTTGCAGCATGGTTGTAGGCTTCCTCATATCCTTACTTTCCTATTAATTTCTCTGGAGGGATGATCTTTTAAAAAAGTTTCTTCCCCCCCACTTCACTTCTATAAGCATAAAACTGCTGGAACTCTGTAGAGTATGCAATAAAATCAGGTAAATTATAAATAAGAATGTCTTTTCTGGGGGGGTGGGAGTGTTGTTCAAGATGCATGCTGTATTAATTATGCAAAAATTACTGGAAGGGAGGATGTTTTTAAAAGCCATGTTTTTACATCTCTGATGGCTTCTTGTAGTATGTTTGTTTTGAGAGAAGCTACAGTAAGAAGTTTGAATCCAAAGGATCTACTTTTGAATCCACTGTCTAATATGTTAAAAAGATACTGAAGTTTAGAAGCTAGCTTTCATGATAGATGAATTAGTGCAGTGTAAAAGGCTGGCAAAGCAGTAGTTTGGAGGATAATTAGTTGTAGCTTGACTGTTTTTCCCCTCTAGGCTGAGTGAACAATGCTATCAAATGCTTTCAGACATGTGTGCTACAGCACACTTTCAGAAAAATGAACACGCCAGTAATATACATTTTAACATTTATTTATATTGGATTGGGTTTGGAATCTTAACTAGATATGTTTTCTTTACACAGCAGATGACAACAGTGAAAGCATGAAGCATAGTAGTGAGAATGTGATTTCTCCAGAGGTGAATTACAGAGCTGGGTCTTCTTTTGAGCTTTCTCCATCTGACAGCTCGGATGGCACCTACATGTGGGATGAGGAAGGTTTGGAACCTATTGGAAGTGTTCATCCATGTGGAAGCTATGAATCTTCAGAAATGAACAGCATAGTATGTATCTGTACACATTATTTGCACAATGAGTGCTTTATATTTATTACCTATTAATTGTATTTTTAAAACAAGAATTTATAACCAATCTAGCTGAAATAATTTGTTTTACTTGGAGTCTTATTGCTTCTTTGCTTAACAAATAAAGAAGCCCTCTTGCTGTAGGAAGGTCTGGGCTGTTTTCTGCTGTTCTTTGTATTAAGTAGATGCATGAGAAGTACAAGCTTTATTATATGTTGCTTTCAGAGTGAACCTTTAAATATTTTTGGAAAGTCAAAAGTTCTTATTTACATTAAGAATAGAGTAAGTAATATAGTTCCTATAGCATGCACTGTTCTGAGGTATGCACTTTTTAAAGGCACAATGATATTCTAATGCATAGTTGCATGATAATCTGCAAGAGCTGAAGATTTAAACTGATAAAATTCCTTATCTTTGGCTTCTTTCTTTAATTCTTTGTAGAGAACAGAGAAACACAGAGACAAAGTTAAACCCAATAAGCAGTGTTATTGAGCAGGCATTTCTTAATTGCAGTTCTGTGTACCAGGTCATATTCAAATTATGACAAAAATCCAGCTAAGGTGTAATTAAAACTTCTTGCACAATGGAAACTTAATTGGTGGCAGCTTGGCCTATGATGCACTTCTGAATTTTGAGGATATGGTTTGGCTCCTTTTCCTTTAGCTGCCGTCCAGATGACAGTTTTACCTGGTCTGTTCAATGTTTATAAAAGCTACTTCCTTTATTCTTCATTCATCAATGAAATGTTACTTTATTAACACATATATTATCTTTAAACTCTCCACTTCTCTTTAGATTTTTTAACAGATTGATCCTTAATTCTCTCCCCTCACTCATCCCTTCTGCTTATTGAACATTTCTTTTTCAACTGTCTTTTCCTATTTGATACCTTTTTATTAAGGGAAAATAGAAAATCATTAGTATTTGGAGCCTCACAAGAAGAATAGAAGAGCATAGAAAAACAATGTGAAAATATCTGGAACTGTGAGCATCTAAAGCCACTGGGTTCTTTTCTGAGCACAAAGCACATCTAGATTATATTTGCCAAAGAAAACATAAAGTAACAGTGCTGCTCCTGCAGTGTAGCATAACATTTGTAACAACCTTTGAAACTACAGAGACAATAATAACTTTCAGATGCAAAATAGTACAGTTCCTTCTCATTTCAGAGACAAAGGCACAGAGAATGTTATAAACACAATATTATTGTTGTTCCAAAATTATGACAAATCTCTGCAGCGTCCCCTGCTTCCAGTCAGGGGAATGAACTTGTGTAGACAATAAGAATCATTCTGTTTTGAAAGTCCAAGCAGGTGTTTGGAGTGTTTATCTGTCATATCTGCACCATCCAGCTGGGACAACCTAACAACTGCAGACAGGACTTCTAGAAAGCCAGGCAGTAGTATTTTCACTTGGTGTACTCTAATGCCTGAATACAATTCAGATTAGCTACAGATCATGCTAGCAGAATCAATATTCAATATGGGTAACTAGTAAAAAAGTTTCAAATCATATTCTTAATAATATAGAATCATACAATTGTTTGAGTTGGAAGGGACCTTCAAGTTCATCTAGTTCCAACCCCCCCTGCCATGGGCAGAGACACCTCCCACTACACCAGGTTGCTCAGTGCCTCATCCAGCCTGGCCTTAAACCCCTCCAGGTATGGAGGGGGCATCCACAGCCTCTCTGGGCAACCTCTTCCAGTGTCTCACCACCCTCACAGGAAAGAACTTTCTTATCTTCAGCCTAAATCTACCCTCTTCCAATTTGCATCCATTACTTCTACTCCTGCCATCCTGTACCCTATTAAAAAGTAGCTCTTTCTGTAGCTCCCTTCAGGTATTGAGAAGCTACTGTGAGGTCCCCCCTGATCCTTCTCTTCTCCAGGCTGAACAACTCCACAACTCCTTCAGCTTGTCCTCATGATGGAGGTGCTCCAGCCCTCTCATCATCTTTATGGCCTCTTCTGAACCTGCTCCAGCAGCTCAATGTCCTTCTTATGTCGAAGGCTCCAGAGCTGGACATAGTACTCTAGTTGGGGTCTCACCAGAACTGAGTAGAGGGGCAAAATCATCTCCTTTGACCTGCTGGCCACACTTCTCTTGATACAGCCCAGGGTTCAGTTGTCAAAGTGAATTCAGACATGACCCAGGAATTACAAAGAGTTTGTATTCACAGCTTTGTTTTCCAGCATAGAGTTGCCTCAGCGTGGTGCAGGAATGTATGTTTGGGGAAACAGAATGAAATGTGCTGTTGACAGAACAGTATGTTCAGCATCTCAAATGCTGACCTTCTCTGGCATTCAGCATCTGAGGTTCTATTGCAAAGATAGTCAAGTGGCTTAACTAAGTTTATTAGTTATCACTCTGACTTGCTACATTTCTATACTGTGCTTTTGTAAATGCTTTCACACAGAAGCAAAAGTTGTTTTCAACTTCCTTATGTATTTGTGGCCACTGCTAGTAATTAATTTATTTGTCATGCTCATTAAATTTCTTGCATTAGAATAAAATAATGCTTGTCCATACTAATTTGGAAGATCAAAGCATGGCATAGAGACAATTTATGAACTAAAAACCCAAAGCTGGCTGCATTTTGTGGAATTACTTAAATTCATGTTAGTTCCTAGGGAAATTTTAATCTATGGAAACAAAATGAAGTAAATATACACAGGCAGCTTCTTTCTCCCAAGTGTTAAATCCATGTTTCCTTTAAATGGTTTCCCTTGCTCTGTGAAGGTTTTCCATAATTGGTTTTATTTTCATTCACAGTTTCCAGGTCTATAGGTTTTTTTATATTTTTCTTTGAAATAATATATAAAGCAAATTATTTTGTAAACAAAATAATTCAGCTGGGTCTCAGAAATATAACAAAATCAGGTGGTTCTTTCAGAATTACCTCTTTCAGAGGTAATTACCTCTTTCAGAGGTAATTACCTCTTTCAGAGGTAATTACCTCTTTCAGAGGTAATTACCTCTTTCAGAGGTAATTACCTCTTTCAGAGGTAATTACCTCTTTCAGAGGTAATTACCTCTTTCAGAGGTAATTCCTTTATATCACTCATAGACAGTGGAAATTTATTATTTTAATCTCATACTCTTCTTCCTAAATAAGTAAGTAACTTCCCCTGCAGAAATGTAGCATTTTTAATGTTCTGCATATCACACGTACCGAATCTTAAAGTATCTCTGCTATTTCTTTAGGGCTGTAGCTGTTAAACCTAAGAGAAATCTACATTTCTGTTTTTAAGAAGAGGTAGATGTGAAATGCCAGTGTCTGATCTGCCATGAAGATCTTTTATTTGTGGGATGCAAGAAAATAGAGCTCATGAGTTAGAGATGTCTAACCTTTAGTTACCTTAGACATGCTTGGTGTTATGATAATTTGGCATTCATAAATTGAGCTTGGTATAATGAAGTCTGGATTCTCTGTGAAGTTCTTTGCTGTGAGGGTGGTGAGACACTGGAAGAGGTTGCCCAGAGAGGCTGTGGATGCCCCCTCAATCCCTGGAAGTGTTTAAGGCCAGGCTGGATGAGGCATTGAGCAACCTGGTGTAGTAGGAGACATCCCTGCCCATGGCAGTGGGATTGGAACTAGATGATCTTTAAGGTCCCTTCCAACCCAAACCTTTCTATGCCTCTCAGATCAATTGCTGTCAAGCATTGCCTGGTAAGGCTTTTTTGCAGCCTAGTGCAAACAGTATCTGACTGCTTGGGTAGCTGAAGATTCTGTAGCGGTGACCTTGAGTTCTTTCTGCTCATGGTATATTTGAAGAAAGTGAGTCAGTCTATCTTTTTAATACTGAGTTGACTTGTCTACAGTCTTTTTTTTTCCCCTTCAATCTGTCTATATGTTCTATGTATCATTCTGTTTAGTCCTAACTCTTAGTCATGTTTTTCTTGTGCTATTAGTACACTCGTTCAACATGACACATTTCTCTCTAGGAACAATTTTATTTTACCTTGTAAGACCCAGCATCTGAAATACAAAAGCAGCTTAGTGCTGTTGTTTTGTTGGCCAAAAAAGCCAAGAGAGCATACATTCCTCACTCTTCCCTTCAGTGGTATTACAATATGATATGGGAGCTAAAATAAGGTGATGTAACATGTTCCCTTCACAAAACTGATTGTTAATGTAGTGAAATGATTTAGTTTTTAAATGCTCCCAATTAGAGAGAAGCATCATGTTAAGAAATAGAAAAATCTTGTGAGTGTTCTGCAGGCATCAGTCAGAGAAAGTTTTTCATCTGTGTTTGATTTAGAACCGTTATTGGGATGATTGTTGACTGTATGAGTGTTATCATCTCTCATCGT
This sequence comes from Turnix velox, assembly GCA_013400935.1. Classification (NCBI taxonomy): domain Eukaryota; kingdom Metazoa; phylum Chordata; class Aves; order Charadriiformes; family Turnicidae; genus Turnix; species Turnix velox. The sequence goes on along the minus strand of VZTY01032197.1, from coordinate 32,263 downwards.
GGCCTCTAAAGAGAGGAGGCTGCAGATCACAATGGTATGTGCTGTATCTCACTCTTTCTTGCAGGATATCTTGAATAATCTTGATTCGTGTGACCTTGAAGATGATGATCTCATGCTTGATATGGACCTGCCTGAGGACCCACCTCACAACAGAGGTTAGAAATTTAACCAGGGAATCTTATCATGGAGCTGCATTATGGGCTTAAGAGATTTTTTTTGAATTGCAGTGTTGTGACTTAAGCTTAAAAACCCAGAGCACTCTTCAAATTAATTTTTTTTCTTTAAGTTTACAAGCCTTTTCTAAAATGTAGGTAGTGTGATCTGTTCCCCAAATACAAGTCTTGAATTTGGATTATTATCATGTTTGAAGTTGATTTTCTTTTATAAAAGTGTAACCTCATTTCTTTAAAATATCTTCTGTGTATATTTTTGTAGGATAAATTTCAAACTTAAGTTAGCCCTTCAAGTCTCATGCTTCAACTATATTTGAAAATGTTGAAATGGTATTTTTTTTCAGCTTTGGCAAATGACAGAGTCATTCCTTTTGAGATAATTAGTTCTTCTAGAAATTTACAATATTTCCTAATATATTGAGTTAAATTCAGGGTAATGGAAGTCTTAAGGACTTTTTGCACTCTTGTCAGTGAGGATGCTAGAAAACTTCACAGGAAAGATAGTGGTACCTACATTCCACTCAAATAATACCACACATACTAAAATGCACTAAGTAAGGCAAATTATTCCCACACTTACTTGCATTTGGCATGGGAAAGTTTGAGGCACTTTGTTTTGGTTATTCCTGACTTACTCATAAGAGGTTTTGCTGCCAATAATCATGGGCACTAGCTTTAACTCCAAGTTCTGTGGAGTCTAGTATTGTCTTCATATGAACAGGAATTGAGTTTCCATATAAAATTAAAGTGACATAAACTGTGTCTCTGCTCTAATCACTTCTTATCTTGAAAGAACAGAATTTTTAGCAAAGAGGATCTGAAAAGTGAAATTCAAAAGCTACTTCCTGATATAAATATAGCTACCTGAGAAAGTAAAATCTATTTATCATTAGATTAGTGTCACTTGTCTTTATTCGGTGTCTTAGTTAAATAATCATAGAATGGTTTGGATTGGAAGGGATGTTAAAAATCATCTGGTTCCAACCCCCCTGCCATGGGCAAGGACACCTCCCACTAGACCAGGTTGCTCTGTGCCTCATCCAGCCTGGCCTCAAACACCTCCAGGGAGGAAGGGGGAGGATCCAAAACCTCTCTGGGCAACCTCTTCCAGTGTCTCACCGCCCTCACAACAAAGAACTTTTCTTCTCTCCAGCCTAAATCTACCCTCTTTTAATTAGCTTTTCCAAAGCTGAAAATCACCATTCAGAAATTACTTACAAAGTTATTGAAGGCTTATGAGTAATTGTTAACAGTACCTTTTGCCAACTTTTTTTTTTTTTTTATAATGATGTGTGACTTCACTGACGTCAGCCTCTTAAGACTTTCCAGGTCTCCAGAAGCTCTCCTTGTTTCCCTTTGGAGTCTGGGATGCCGCTTGGACGCTATTTATAGAAGGAATTGTAGCCCAACAAGTATGCAGGGAGTGAGGATGGCAGTTTTAAATCACAGGGTAAAACTGGGCTCAGTTCCCAGCAGCACGCAGGCTGGGAGCAGAGCAGGAAGGAAGGCCTGTTTACCAGCGTCTTGTGTGCAGCTAAGTCTGAGTAGGCAGCTGAGTGAAACAGTGTTCTCTTGTGTAGATTTTCTCCTAGCAAAGGACTGACAATGTAAAGAAAAAACTCCTTGGGTAAGTGAAGGAGAAAGTATGATGGCAGAACAGCACTTAATGTGTCTGATTGCACAGATGGCGGTGGTTCTGGCTTTTTTTTTTAGTGGTTTAAGAGTTGTTGCCAAATACGGCTTTTGTTTCCTTAAGAAGTTAGTGGGATTTGTTTTGCTTTGGAGGGGTTAGTGTTTTAAAGAGGTGTTTTGTGTTTTAAATCGTGCTCATTGTTCAGGTAAACAAAGATTAAATCTTTGAAAACAAATGAGATGAACAGGATGAGATATGGATGCATTGTAAGTAATGAAACTGTTCTGTTTTGGAATGAGGTACCAGCATTTTCTTAAAATGTTGCCCTTCTATGTTTGTGTGTTTGAACTTTTTTAAAGTCCTGAAGATACTATCAATAACATAGGAAAATGTTACTTTTTGTTTTGTTTTTCTTTGGCTTTTCCTTCTCCAGTTCTTCATAGCTTTTTCATAGTTCTTCATAGCTTTTCCTTCTCCAGTTGTTTTTCTGCTTAAACTGGAAATATTATTAAGGTTGAATTCTGTAGTTTCTGCTTACTCTTATTTTTTGATAATTTTATATTCAAGTGAAAATGTGACAATGGCACAGAAGTCTGCTTGACAGTTCTAAAATGCATACTTTTTTGGATGAGTTTGAAAAAAAAAAAAACCAAAAGACTTGACTCTGCATCTGTTACCAGCACATAGTAATTTTTTAATTTAAAAGGTCTTGTGATCAAGTTTTGTAATTATTTTTTAACTTTATATTCTCTGTAGAGGAAAATATGAGCCGGTATGATAGACAAGACAGAAATACTAGGCAACATCAAGAAGGATTCTGGAAAAGAGCACCACAGCAGCGATGGAATACACAAGATCACTATCATCTTGGCCATACTGATCACTATATCCATGGTAAAAATGACTTGGACAGGTAAAGGATTTGCCTCTCTTTTCCCAAACAATTAAAATACTGTGAATCTCTTGGCACTGGAGGTTCTCAAATGATACTGAGATATTTTCAGAATAGTTATAAATCTGTAACTGGGATATCTGAGTGGGAGCACCACTGAAGTTTGAAATAATTAATTTTCAAAATGTGGTTCTGTTGTGTTTTTAATCCAAATATTTGTTACTTGTGTTTGTATTTTATGAATACTTGACAAAATTGCTGTATATTTTTCAATTGCTGTATATTTTGCATTTTGTAAATTTGGATAGCTTCTTACTTCTTTGGTTTTTAATTTCTATACCTAATCCTGTTGTTCTTACAGGCTAGATTGAGTTTAAATTTTTAGAAATCCTGATGGACAAACAGTTATTAGGATACTGTAATTGTCATTCTGAAAGGGTTTTATGCAAGTGGGAAGGAAGGCCCAGCATTGATGTTTAGTGATTTGTCTACTCTATGCTACAGTATGTGAATATAGTCCTTGTTACCTAACATTTGGTTTATTTTTTTTACTAAATGCTTCCTAGCTCTAGTTTGTCATCAGTATGAGATTTTTTTGTGATTGTCATTACATTTTTTTAGAGGGTCTAACTACCTAGAATCTCCCATTGGTCACTTTGAAAGCTATGGAGCACCAAATTTTTCCCAAGCTTCCAGACAGATGGTGGGCTTAGCAGAAAATACTGTGATGCTTGATGAAATGACCCTTCGGCACATGGTCCAAGAGTGCACTGCTGTGAAAACTCAGCTACTCAAGCTGAAAAGATTGCTGAACCAGGTAAGCTGCTTGACAGGACAGCAGATTTCAAGTGTCTGGGAGAGTGAACCATGGTGGGCCAATGTTCTGTTCAGCCTTAGTTGGTTATTTTAATTTTGTAATCTTATTGTAATTATGAGAACAGGCTGAAGGAATTGGGGTGGTTCAGCCTGAGGAAGAGAAGGATCAGGGGGGACCTCAGAGTAGCTTCTCAATATCTGGAGGGGGCTACAGAAAGGCTGGGGTAGGACTTTTGAATAGGGTCCAGGATGGCAGGACTAGGAGTGATGGATGCCAGTTAGAGGAGGCTGGATAGAAGAAAGAAGTTCTTTCCTGTGAAGGTGGTGAGACACTGGAAGAGGTTGCCCAGAGAGGCTGTGGATGCCCCCTCAATCCCTGGAAGTGTTTAAGGCCAGGCTGGATGAAGCATTGAGCAACCTGGTGTGATGGGAGGTGTCCCTGCCCGTGGCAAGGGTGTTGGAACTAGACTATTTTTAACATCCCTTCCAACCCAAACCATTCTATGATAACAGGCCTTTTCTTACAAAGCATAAAAAAGAAAAATATAAAGTCAGCTCCTTTCAAACACTGCCTTTAGTGATGGAGACCAAGGCTCTTACCTATTTGTTCACCTTCTATTATGCATTTAAAATCCACTTATTACCATTTTCCAGTTAAAACTTTCTAGCAATTTTACTTAATTTGAATAGGTAGAAATAGTGTCATCAAATCCTAGGCATGAGATCTCACAGGAACAGTTAATACTGAGTTAGAAAGATACAGTTATTCAATTTAATGCAATTATTTGATCATAGCTTGTACAGGATGCATTGCTCTGGCTGTAGCTTGTGTAACCACATCTAAGTTACTGTATTACTAGCACCATAGCTGCAGCAGCATGGGTTTGGTGTTGTCTTCCCAGTTCTACTTGGGAGAAAATAAAAGTAATTAGTTGAATAGTTTAGCTTTTTTCTGAATTTCTTGTGACCAGACTAATAATGCCAGCAATATGTGTGCTGTCTGCTTCATCCTCACGTACCTCCTCCTTGATGTGTCTTCAGACAATGAAACTAGGAAAAGAACTGCATCTTATGCACAGCTTTAAAAAAATTTCACTCTAGCAGGCTCTGATTTTGCAGTAATGTTGTATTAGCTTATATATGGGGAGAAATGTACATTCTTCTTGTCCTAGAAGCAGTTGTAATTATGCACAGAGAATTGTTAAGCTTCCTGTGATTGCCCTCACTTAATGCTTAACTGGAGCATTAACTTGGTTATGTAAGAAGAAAGTGCTTTGGAAATCTCACTCTAGTAATAATTGACATCTAAAGTTTAATGCCTCTTAAACATTAACTAAGTCACTTCACTTGCATGCTTACTAGTAAATAAGCATCATCTGACTCTATCAGAGTCCCCACATAACTAATTAAATGTGATTATCTGCAGCATCAGTCTTTTGACAGTTTACAGACTGCAGATTATTTACATGCCTGAAGTGTCAGTGATGTTTAAAATAACTGCTCAATGTGTAACAGACTGTAATAAATTTGTGTGTTGTGGTAACCTTTGGAACTGCTTTTTCCTTCTAGTGCTGCTATTTTTCCAAAGCAATGTCCTCCTAAGGAAAACAGTAAAATATTCTCATGCTGTTTGTTTCTCCAACTAGAAATTCCTTTTCAATGCATTTGAAAAGCATTTGTTTAATATGACTAAAAACTCTTCTGACTTCCTGTTTTTGTGAAATGCTTCTACATTAGGCACATCAGGGGATAGAGACAGCAGTGACAGGCACAAATGGAACTAGTCCAGCTGCTTCCAAGAAATTCTTATATTATAATAAATAATATTTTCTACTATCATAGAAATGTAAAAACCTCTTAGTAAAAAAGTTTTACTCAAGAGCTATCAGCTTTTTGTATTGCCAGTTGCAATATGATGATTAGCTTTACGAAGTTTGTAGTAATTTTATCTAAGGATGAAAAAATCATGTTGAAAAACATGATGTGCATTTAATGGGTACCATTTGTTTTGCTGATTCTGTAGTATTTTTCCTAATTTTAAACTCTTGGATATTTTGTATCTGAGTAAAATGGGGTGTTGAATTTCTAATAGTATCAGTGGGAGCTTTTTCTTCAGTTACACTGTCTTCATGAATATGTATTAAGAGAATTAACACAATAGTAAGGCAGTTTATGCAAATGAACTTAGTTCTTACTTTGGTAGTGAATATTAATTTCATATGTTATAGGCTTGGAGCACTTGATTTAAAATGCCAGAGAATATGCTGACTTTCTTTGCAATTAAGTAATAAACTGCTGGGGTAGAATGTTCATTACTCCTCTTACATTCATTTTATAATGGAAGTAAAGGGTAAACCAGAGGTATCAGTCACTCAAGACAGTTTCCTTGAAATAATTTTTCTTGTTTTCTGATTTTCCATTATAACGATGACTGTCTGATACCCTGTGTCTTGTGAAAGTGTGTATTTGTATGGTTGTTCAAAGCAACAAATGCTGTTGAAATATGTTAATTACTGCTCATTTCATCTAGTGTTTTAGAAATGTTTTGGATTAAGTACCATTTGTATATTATATTTTTTGGCAAAATATTTCAAGACAGTGTATTAGTACTTGCTCATAACATAGACTGTAAACTGCTGCTTCATCAGACTGGCATTTGCTGGCAATCAGCCCAGAAAGGACAAGAAACTGCTTGAGAATTGAACACAACTGTCTGTTAGACACCATAAGCTGAATATTTTTGATATGTTAAGGAGTGAGTAGTTTTGAAATATGCCCACAAATTATAGAATCACTTTTAAAATAAATGTTTAAAAAAAACCCATCCAGCAAACAAAACCCAATAACAAACATAAGTACAAGCTCAAAATGTAACCCCAAAAGAAGCCCAACAACAGAACTCCACCAAGAATTGCAAACTGTCTTTCCATCCAGGGGATGGAAATTAAATTTAGTTAAATACCTGTAGTTTGGTGTGATAATTATTAATATCCTTATCATTCAGTCTGTCTTTGACTGTGCATTTGCAAGGGAATTGTTTAAGCAAGTTAATCAGAACTTTTCTTCGTTTTGTTCTCTGATAGAATGATGAAAATGTGTCACTCCAGGACATCTCCCCCTCAGTTCCCTCAAGTCCAGAACCACAAGAACCTTTACCTTTTAAGGTAAATGACACTGATTAATGTTCAAAAAGCAAACCAAAAACTTTTGTTGCTGTCAAGTAGTGCTTCTTGCTTTTTTCATCTACTTAAATGCAAACCTGGCAAATGCTTATGTTTTTTTAAAATGAAAGTGGTGTTCTGAAACAGTAAGGAATATAGTAGATATATAGTACTAAATGGAAGTATACCTCTTAAGACCTAGCTATAATGCCACAGTTATACATTAAAATTACCTTGTGATGAAAAGTTATTTTTATGAGAATCTTTTGTATTTGCCAAGTTTGCATAATTAAATCTTCAGTTTTCAGTAGGATGTACTCAATTCTGTGTTGTGCTGCTTGCACTAAGTAAACTGTGCTAATGTTTGATTGTTTTTTCTGTTTCTTTCATTTTGTGTTAAAGATGTTTTAAATAATTGCAACAACAAATACTAAAGGTTAATGGGGAGTCTAGATAACATTTCATGTTAGTTGTTTGTTCAACAGATTTATTACTGTCCTACATCAAAAATGCAATTAATTTATTTACATGCCCTGAAAATTTAGTGGTCAACTCAACTCTGTTTTTTAGAGAGATTGCTAGTCCAGTGTTCTCATGCTTTAGTTTGTTTCTTGCAGCTCATCTCATCCTATGTGAGGTGGAAAGTGTGTGCTACTGCCAGTCTTTCATGAGCACCTGGTGAAATCTGTGTTGTAGATGTGTTGATTTTGGTTGTGTAGCCCTTAAAGCAGTGGACAATAAAAGGCTTTCTGTTGCAGATGGACGACCTGCTGAATGAGATCAGGCAGCTTAAAGATGAAATGAAGAAAAAGGATGAAACAATCAACCAATTAGAGCATCAACTTGTAAGTGTAGCACTGAACATCTAACAAAATCCCATGTGTGCACTGCAGAGTGTAACTACAAGCCACAAGGCTTTAAGAGAGCTCCATATCAGATGATTTGCCCATGCTTTCAGTGTAACAGATGTAATTTGTTTTTTAGACCTACCTGACTCTTGGTTCTGCAGAGGTTCTGGAGACCAATTCTAAGTCTCCTAATGTGGAATGTTTAGTTGGGATATTTAGTTCTGCAGGATATTCATTATTTGTATGTGTAGCACTAAGCAAGGCTACTTATCTGATCACTAAATATATTTAATTTCCAAAACAAACACTTCAATTGTAATTCTAGAAGCTATTCTATGAGCAAAATAGTTTATGCTTACAATATTTTTTGAATTAGCAAATATTTTGGCCTGGGGCTTTTTTGTTGTTTGTTTCTTCCTCTTCCCCACTATTTGTTAGTTTAATAAAGAGTTCCACCGTGGAATTTAAATCAGAAAGGTAAAATTAAAAGTTGGCTCTCTTTTAAAAATAAACCAGTACAAAACGAAGCCTGTTGTTGGTTAAATTGACCAAGTAAAATTTATCAGTAAGCAGGCTCAAATGGATATAAATGTCTTGAGGCAAAAGTTACATGTGCTTTTTGCTCTTGTTTTAAGTTAACTTTAGATTTTACTGTGCCCATCTCAGTATTTGGTTCTGGTAAATTCCCCAGTTGTGGCATCATAAAATAGCCCCACAAGCCAGAGCAAGATCTTAAGATTTTAAAGGATGACATGCCAAAAGGTGCACACAATGAGTGAGGACATGACTGGAGTCAGTCTTATGTGACTATAATTTCTGATAAAATATTTAGCATGTGCTATTATACATGTCCTCATTAAAACTCATTGGTCTTCATCCCCTCCCTGTCTAATTTGTGATCATTCCCTTTAAAACAAAAATGAGATGTTAAGATTTGGCTTTCTACTCTGCTTCTTAGACAACAAAATTCCAAAAATAATTGTCATGTCTATCATTTTTTTTGCAATAAGTGTTGGATTTCCAACAGCCTTCAAGGAAATCTCTCTCTGCTAGATTGTATACCTATTGCTATACTAACTGTGAACTTTGTTACAGCTAAGGAAACTGCTGATAAAATGAATAAACATTGTATTTGTCATTACTGACAAATCCCAATGGCAGAGGGGTTGGAACTAGATGATCTTCAAGATCTTTTCCAACCCAAACTATTCTATGATTCTGTTGAAAAGTGACTTCACATGTTGCTTCAGGAAATTTAAGAGAATTTTAAAAACATTGCCAAAAGTTAACATTTGTTATGGATTATTTCTATATGTATTTTAGGAAAAGAAGCATTTCTGTAGCGATGTTAATTGTAGTTCAATCATATCACATACAGGGAAGAGGTTGAATTGCTATCCCTGGAGGTATTTAAAAGATGGGTGGAGGTGGTGTTTAGGAACATGGTTTAAAGATTTGATTTGATCTTGAAGGCCCCTTCCTAGCCAATGCTATGATTCTATACTTGAAGTAATGCATAATATTTGAACGCAGAGCCTTGTGTGTGCTTTTTGAGTGGCTTTTTTCTAACAAATTCTGCTTTCTTTTTCTCTTTTTGGGGATGGTTAAGGCCACTAGATGTAACTGCCAGAAAGGCAATCAGAAATCTACTGGGACAATGTGCACATACACTGATAAATTCACCCAAACCTCTTGGAGGAGAAGTCCTGTGAGTAAAAGATTCCAGTCATTCCTTGTTTCACTCTCCAGTTTTGTTATTTTTTCTGTCCCACAAGCTGACCTGTTTTAAGAATTTCTATCCTGTGAGTGATCCCATTCCTGATATGCATTTCTTGCATTCTTTTGCAACCCTTTGATTTCAACAGTTATTTGAAAAATATCTTTTTTAATTGATTAAACTTTAGAAGTCTTCTCTTAAAATATTTAAGCATCATCCAGTCCAAACTTTATATCTAATCACATGTAAGATATTTTCCTTAAAATAAAAATTATTAAAAACATTCAGACTTCAAAATCACAGGTATTTATTTTTTCCTGGTTAATAGTTCATTGTTGACATTCTCACATTTGCTGAGAAAACCAACAGTGTATTCCAAATTTGAGTCTAGAAATGTAAAACTAGAAGTTAATGTTTTCTACTTTGAGGAAGTAGCTTATCATTTATTTGAAGAACTCCACCCAATATTTTTTTTGAATGAGTTAAAATCACTTTGACAAAACATCTTCACTCCCATGTGTTTGTTGCTTGGATCACATCTTGCTTCCATTATGTAAAGCTTAAATTTTTCATGGAATGCTGGCAGAGTTCATGGGATGGGGAGAGACAACACAGTTGATATTACATGATAATAATAATAAGAAATTAGCTTTGAATGAGAAATAAGGCCTTTGTCAGTCAACAGAAAATAATCTTTTTATCTTGAAGCTACTGCTCTAGCAGCTACATCCTAAGCTATTTCTTTAGAAGATATTTAAATGTGTTACACATTGTTTGTTTTACTCTGCCTTGATTCAAGAGTGTAATTAAAGAGTGTAATCATCCTTGCTCACCTTCTAAAATTACTCTTTTAAAATTACTTTTTTAAATATATAGTGCTGGTATAGAAATACCACCACACAATATGTTCACCACTTGCTAGCAGACTGATCCTGTTGAGTCCATGATTTCCAACCATCTTCTGTCTGAAAAAAATTGGAATTAAAAAAAAATCCTTAAGTTAGGTAGATTTTAGTTTGCTCTGCCACCTCTGTTCCAGAGATTATGGGATAAATGTCAAAAATATTACACATTTTGTTTCTTTTTGAGTTTTTGAGATCTTGTATTGTCTCATTTTGTAAGTTTTTTAATTTCCTATCTGTGATGCTCATGTTTTTCTGTGTTTATTAATGACTATTGCTTCCATGTTCCTTTTTCCTGTCATTTTTCACATAAACTCAGGAACAAATCGGTAACTAATCTAAGTCAGTTGCTAATTACAGAGCTTTAGCTTGAGCTGAAACAAAGTTATCTGGTATTTTTGTTCAAAAAGACATGCTTTTTTCATGAGAAGATTTGGGTTAAGGGAGAAATATATTAAAAAAAAATATAATGGACCTTTATGTTAAAGTGTATTTATGTTTGTGTCCTTATACACCTACATGTAGGTGTAGGCCTGTGCTTATAAGATCTGTATTGTAAACATCTGAGTATTTTTATCTCCACTTGTAAAGTTTTTCAAGAGAATTGAGAAAGGATTTAAGGAAATCAACATTTTCAAGATAAGCTTCTTTTCAGACTCTTTTATTTGTAAATGATAGCTGATAAATGTTGTAGAGAAGGGTTCTTTGAATATTTTCTCCTTTGCATATTTCAAGTCATATGTAGGCTTAATGTAAGTGTATGAACTCCTTCAAGTGAGGCAGTAATCTTGCTGCTGTAGCAGATACCCAACTCTGACAATCAACTTTCTGGTGGTTCTACTAGCATGCATCTGTGTGCTTCCTTGCATGGCTTAATAGAAGTATAATTGTAGAAAAAGCTTGGCATGAAATCTTTGTTGGTTTTAAACCCAATGGCATAAAATGTCACTTGCAATAGAAAACAAGACAATTGTCTCTATTTTCTTAAAGTAGGAGGGCAAGAAATGGAGATAGCAGGAGTTGCCCAAGTATTCTTACTTTATAAAAATTAGATTTATTGGTCCTGAACATTGTAAGAACCTACATAAAATGTAGATAATACTTCTGAAATGAAGATTTCAACTAGACTGTGGTGTTTCTGTTTCTTTGAAACCAAACTGCAGTTGACAACCTTGGCAGCAAGCACAAATTTTGAGGCTTTTTGCTCTTTTAAGGTTGTTAAAATCACCCTCTTTGTATGATGGCGAGTATCAGGAACATACTTTAAATTACCATAACTTTAGAGATGATTCTAACAAATAGTCTGTTTACAAATTCCAGCACAACTGATACTATGTCTTTATTCCTAAACCACAAATAGCAGTCTAGGAACACAAAGAAATACTTCAAATGCTTCCAGAAACATGCTTAATTAACATAGTTGATCATAAAGAATATATGCTAGAGTAAACTAGAAAATATTGAGAGTGGAAATTGGCTATTAAAAGATTTCAGTTAGGAATCTGAGACCATATGAATGGTGATAATTTATTGCAGATCTGCTATTCATTTGAAATAACTAGTATATTCTGATCATAAGTAGGCAAGTGGATATCATTAAACATATTCTTTCTAGAAAGTCGTTCTTATCTCTTCTTTCTTTATTACCAGATATTTCTAGGAAATTTCCCATCCTGATATAAAATGTAAACTTGTCTGAGGTTATTCTCTTTAGGGGCCACATAGAGGTTTTTTGGTATTTTTTTTTTCCCATTTAAATGTAAATATTTTAATAAAAGCTCTGTGATTTTGGGTTTATCCTTGGAACTTACTACTCCTTCTAATAAAACCTAGTGGTTGGAAATAGATGTGTTAAAAGTTGATTGTACTAAGAATTAAGTTATTACCTAACCACCATGTCTGCATCATGGTGTTCCATGTAGGCAGTGGCCTGACTGCAGTGTGTAATTTCTGGCTGTTTCTATAGATAATGATAACTTGAGAAGGAAGCACATATTTTTGGTTAGCCAGCCTCAGGATAAAGGCCAGTTCAGGTATTTGTTGATGATTTCTAGAAGGATTTCTCATAGATCTTTCTCATAGGACTTGGAAGATCTCTTCCAACCCAACATATTCTATGATTCACATACTGAATTCACTTCCAGTTAATTTGTGCCTATGATTTAACTATTATGGTGGGGAAAAAAGGTAAGCCTGGAAGAAGGTATTGAATGTAAAATTACCTGAAGAAATTTATTTTGATGGACAATACTAACAGAGAAAAAAAATACAAACATTCATTGCCATGATTGTCTGGCAGATTTTGCAGCATTGTTTCTGTAATAATAAACTCTGACTTTTTTTAAGATTGAAGGTAAAGGGATGAGATGTCAAGTTTCTGTTGACAGATTATTTGACTTTTCAAAGTGGAAGGGTTGTTTGCAGATGCTGAGAAGTATAAGGTGAATAAGCAAACTACAAAGCCTGAATGTGGATGAAGATGTCTGTGAAGCATTCTGGCCCCTGAGGTCCAGTTCCTCAGCATGCAGCAGAACAATTCCTTGTTCATGGATGTTCTTATATGCCCTGCAACAGTAACAGTACACAGTGATAGGACACTGTAAGCTGCTTGTGTTTCGGAATTCTGTGTACAAAATCATTCTTATCTCTGGTAAAATCACAAGAGAAAACGCCATTTTTCTGTGATCACACATTTTCCTTTGCTGCATCTGTACTCTGCTTCTGCACTGAGAGATACTCTGCCTTCTTGAGTGCTGTTCCAGTTTGTCATTTGAAAGCATTTGATGCCTATTGTTTTGATGCACCTTCATGAAATTTTGACTGGCTTTGTTTACTGTCATCTTTGAGTAATTTCCTTCTACCTTGACCTTCAGGTTTCAATATTGTTAGACTCTGCAACAATGCCAGCATATGAATCATTGTCACTAGGTTTGTATTTATCTTCAAACTGAGCCCAGGTTTCTCAAGTTTTCCAGTACTCTGTGGTTCCCTTGCTGATCCATTACAATTTACCTTGGAGAATCTGGACTAAATAGTTGTGCATGTTTCACACTCTCTTTCATGAATGTGTGTGTAGGCACTCCCAGAGAAGTCCTTTAAACCCTTCACAGACTATTTGTGTTGGTTCAGTGTAAACCAGCAGAGGACTTTGGTGTTTTTAGGATTTTTTGATCTGAATACTTTTTGAAAAGATCCACTGCATGTCAGAACTGATAATTTATAATTTATTCTGAGTGCTAGCAAGAGGAGACTGCTGCTAAAATATTTTGTTTTCACTGATAACTTCAAGTGTGTCATTCTAGGTTTGCCCATAATGTGGAGCTCTGATACTGTATGAGACAACTGACAGGGCTAGGTGAGAGGCAACAAAAAAGCATCTCTTGGAACTGCTCAAAAGCTCCAGCTGTATAGAAAAGAAGGGATCTTTCTCTTTGTTTCTGCAGCAATAGACTTTATAAAGCAGTAGCAGTTTTGAACATTAGGAAAATTTAACTAGAATATTTGAGTGGGAATTGAGCTGGAATATCTGACACTTGGCCTGAAACTTACACAGCTATGGATTAGAAATATTTCTCTTATCCTTTGTTCATTTGACTGCTTATTCTGAAGCTGAGGTCTCACCATAGCAATGGCCTTAGTATCTTCACAGGAGCTTTTTTAGAAAAAAGGAAGCAAAAACAAACAATAAAAAAACCCCAATAAAAGCAAACAGGTTTTCCAGGTCTGTTAGATTCAGAACTTCATAAGGTGTATAGCAGCATTTGTGCAATTCATCAGGATCTCTGAAGAACAATCATCATTTTATTCTGGTTTGTAGGCTTCTTTATTGAAGCTGTTTTTTCCTCTCCTGAGTTTTCTATTTTGCCTTGAGATGGGATTCTGGATTGCTTCTCTTTTGGGGTGCTTTCACTGTTTTTCAAGTCCATTATCTTGGAAAAGAGAAACGGGATTTGAGTTTTGTGGTTAGATGCACAGGGGATGACTTGCTCTAACTGTTGTCTGACATCAAAGTGCAAGTGGAAACATTTGCATCAGACTAGGCTTCAGAACCCAGAAGAATCTTATAAAAAGTTTGGAGTTTTTTAATAGAAGCCAAGGTAAGTCACATTCTTATCTTCAAATTCTAGCATTACTTCCTTAGAATTTTTACAGGCTTTTTAATAAACAAGCACAAAAAGTGATTCAGCTTTTTCTTCTCTGTATCTAGGGGGAAACTCTCACATTTGCTTAGATTATGGTACATAATTCACAGGAGGAGTTCTTGTTAGTTTATGTTTCTTTTTTCCTGTTCTTTGAAATTCTTAGGAACCTCAGCACACACTGGACTAGTAGAAGGGGATGGATGTGAGTTGTTGCTTAAAGGAGAGGACTTTGTAAATTTTTCAGTTTTATAAAATCCTATTAAAATGGTCAGTACAACCTTTATCACTTGTAAGATCAGTGTAATTCATAATATCCATCTTAAAAAATTCCCAGTGCTGTAATTTCTGGTCCTTACTTCAGACAATTGATTTTATTTATCTTGATACACAATTTAAGCAATGATCATTAGGATTTCTTTATAAGAAATGTGTGGAGTATCATGAACTCTGAAGGTCACATTGAGAGGAAAAGCTGGTTCTCTGCAGTTTATAGAATGTTCTCCAGCAGTTCTATTTAACTGCCAAAGCACTCATGGAAGTTACTTGCATTTTTCTCATTTACCCTGTCAGACTAATGACATGAAAATAATTGTGACGACTGTTCTTAGTTGCTGTGCTTTGAAATTCTAATATAAGTGCTTGAAAATTACTCAAATATAACAAGACATCTAAATTTGTCATTGCTTTAACAACAATAGTATAACTGATGTGTTGTTCAGCTGGTTTCTGCTTTCTTCATCTCTTTTTAGAGAGAGGAAGGGAGAGTATATCCAATTTTCACCTTCTTTCTTCATTTGATGCATTGGAAATTTCAGAGAAGCCTGGAAAAAGCCCATTGCCAACTCTGGTCTTTACAAACTTGCTGACACCATGCTTTTTAGTATATGGAGATTAAGTTATGTTAGAAAAATAAAATAATGTGTTGTTCTACATGATTTAGGATGAAATGTGAACAAGCCTGGGAAATGAAGTGTTTTTTTTAATACAGTGATGTGAAAATCCAAAGACATTAAAAATAATGTCTCCTCAGTTATTGATGGATTAATCTTGTTCCCAGGAATATTGCTGTATTTAAAACATACTCCACCGATGCAGCACATTTTGTCACATTGCTTAAAATGTACTTCTTTCATGAAGCAGCCTTTAAAATTTGTTGATGTTAATGAGTGTTGATGGAAAACTGTAAGAACATGTTAGGTAATCAGTATCTCCATCTAAGGACAACCAGATTAAAGAACTTCTTTTATTTTTCCTTGTATTTTCCTCCAGTAGTTTTTTTTCTCAGCTGAATAAAGAGATCTTTTCAGTTATTTTTATTTTCCTATTCTAGTTTTAAAATGCTCTGACTAGAAAATTCAGAGACTTGACTTATGGCACATGTTAAGAACAGGTTAGAAATAGTGTAACTTTGAATAAGTGACAGATAAAATGTAACCCGGTTGGGATAACTTGAATGTCAGAGAAGGGTTTAAAGTTCTGTTTGGATTAATGGAAGCAAATATTTCTTAATAAAAATTGTGTGATCCTTAACATTCTTTTAGAAGAAGCATGGAAATAAAATGCTACTTTATTGTCCAGCTCTGGTATTATGATCTGCTGCAGAGAAATTAGGGAGAAGAGGCAAATTGTGTTCCTGTTCTCTTTGAAATGTGTGTTCATTCATATATCTTATATCTAATTTCTGAAAGAGTGGCTGTAACAGGTTGTTCTTTGTATTTCTTAGTTACTTTTAGCCAGGAGGCAATGGAAGTCAGTGGTAGCACTAGTATTACAGAGCTCATAAAAGCAGAAGTTTGCAGTTGACAAACAATAAAGGGGTTGTAAAGATTTAAACCTGATTTAAACCTGTCTTGTGGACATAAGCAATCAAGAATATGATTTAAGAGGGCAATTCCAGCTCAGATTTCTTTTAAAGGTAAGAAAGTGGAAAAAATGATAGACTGCATTTCTTATTTTGAGAAAGCAGTGCCCAGAATGTGACTTCTGGGTGACCTGAAATGCCTCAGAGAGGCAAACCCTGAATGGCTTTGGCTGATTCTGCAGTGGAAGGCTTAAGCTCCAAGAGCAAAGAGTAGGGCAAACGTTTATTAACTTCTCTTTCACATTTAATAATCAAAATATCAGTACAGTGGACTTTTTAAATCACCAGGATATGCTAGAAAATCTGTTTCTGTGCATTAGAATTTTTGTGTTGTAAACTAAAGCTGGCTGGTTTCCAGCAATTAGTGTTGAGCAACTCAATTCTTGATGAGCTTTGATTTTGAATTTTTAGCATGTATTTTAAACATGAAAAGCTCAGCTCCTATACTTTTCCCTTAAAAACAACATGAGCAGAAATGTGTGCATATATATGGAATAAAAGTTGGGGGTATTTTGTAAGATTTCTTACTAGTTTAGGGCATCATAATGTTTTTTTTGTTTTTTTTTCCCTCTGGCTTTAGTAGCTGTTGCTTTGACAAAGTGGAAATACTGGAAAATACAATGATACCTTTCTGTGGGGAAAACTCAAAAGAATGGTGTGGCTTTTTGGTGTTCTCTGTTCTCTTTTTTTATTATACTTCTCCCCCTCTTTCTTTCTGCACAGGGTGGGTATTCTGCTCCCTCCTTCTCTCCCTGGCAGGGCTCATTCCAGGGCATCCCTCGGAGTGTTCCACCGCACCGCAGACAGAGTGAGTCTGTACCTCTCACTCATCTCCCTCACCGTGTTCCAGTAGCAGCTTCCCCTTTGCACGCACTCTTCATCTTGTAGTATCCTCCTTAGGCATATTGACAGGCATCCACAATAGGCTGTGGCTAACCAAAATGCATCCTTCAGCCAGTAAAAGCAGCTACACCTTAAAGCTTTTTGTAATAGTTATTACTTTGGCAGTTCAGGCAAACCTGATTTAGGTCCAGTCTTGCTTTAACATATATCTTGCTTGCTGCATTTTTCCTTTCGTGGCTGTAAAATATTATCCTGTTTGTGTGTGTGTTCTGTTTGCTTGTAAGTCTGCATGTGTCCATGTGTGGATGTATTTACTTAAATACATTGTGGATGTACATAAAAATGTTGGAGAAATTCTCATTTTCATTGCCCTCACAAGAAGTTTTCTTCACTTATCAGAATGGCTTTCCCCAAACTAACTTATTTTCCCCTCTTGGTATTGTATAAAGCCTTCTAATACGTTGAAGTGGCTGCTGCAAAACTTGCATGATTTCTTAACATTCCTTATGTGCTAGCTACAATGTGGGCTGATAAAAGCTGCATTTTTTCTCTTGTCTTGGATCTGCAAAAACAAAAGACAATTGCTGATCTTAAAACTGTATGCATACATAGACATAGAGAAATGGTAAGTCTTATTTTGAGCTTTGGTATTGCATTACAAACAGGTAATTGTTCAAAGAAATATAACTAGTCCTTAAAGCTAAAGTTATATTTTTTTTAAGTGTGCTGTAATTGGAGAATTACAGTGTGCTTGACTGTCTAGCAAAGTCTGAGAGTGTATTTTGACAAGAAATAAAGGAAAATAAAACCATCATGGAAACAAACTTCAGATTTCCAGGGCTGGTGGAGATTTGAACAGTAAAGCTGCACCTTGGAAAACGAGGCTTACTTGTATTTCTGATTGCAGTAATCCTAATTTGCTTGGATTACAAGAAAAAAAAGTCTTGTAAAATATTTTGTAAAATGTGTTTCAAATACTCTCTTGAGGTTTCTGTGACAATGTTTGTTTAAGCAACTCATCAGGAATTCTCAGCTTGTTTCATAAGCTTTTCTCTATGCAATGGAGGGACACACTTTGTTTCCCTTTGGTGTTGGCTTTTGTTTTGTGTGTGTGTAGTGAATGTAGAACCTCTCAGGCTGATCATCACATCTTCTGCTTCTGGATAAAGGCTCAGCAGTAGCACAGTCTGGCTGCTTTGCTGTCCTGTCAGCAGAGAATCTGAGTTTAAAAAAATTCAAGGCATATATATCAAGGCACATCTTTGGAGGCTGACTGATGGGAGAGTCAGCATGGGAGGATGGTGGATGGCTTGCCAGATGTGTGCCTCTGGTGTCGCTTTGGTCACATTGACTGCTTGGCTGAAGAAGAAAACTGCTAATTTCTTACCACTTATTTGAGCTCCCACCTCATTCCTCCACTAATGCAGCAGCTACTTGATGCAGGGATTCTGTAGCAAAATCCATTGCTAAAAAAGGTTGGATTTTTTTGTATACATCTTGCACAGGACCTTTTATTGAAAATGGAAATAAAGTAGATGAAAACTGACCCTTGACTAATTAACCTAAAACAAAATTAACCTGTTGCTTATGTGAGTATTTCCTATAACTACATTTTTCTAGCCCTTTTTTTTCATTTAGTCTTAGGTTTGCTCAGAGGATAAATACTGAGATTAAAAATGCAGTCTAAATTAGGAAATTTCTTGAGCATTTTACTGACAGTCTGGCAAAGTCACAGATTTATTGCTGTGTGAAGAGCCCCATAATGTTACTGGAATTATCACTGGCATCCTCTCCTCACATTACCTCTTCTCCTGGTTTAGTGGTTTAAGGTTTGCTGGTTTTCCAGATAGTATTTTATGCCAGATGCAGGGTTTTGAGGTTGGTGGTGAGCAGGGTTTCACCACAGAGAATAAAAAAGTAGCCTTAAAGTTCATGTTAGTGTTCTTTTGTAGCCATGAAGGTGATGGATGGTAACATAAAGTAGTTTCAGTTTTTGTATGGTTGTGTTTTCTGACTGAAGACCTTGGGATGCAAGCATTTCTTCTCTTCCTTCTGAATCCCAAACCTAAAATACCATCTGTGCTTGTGAATACTACAGATTTCTTTGGAATACCTGACAGATACATAGGTGATTTACAAGTTCTGTAGATTATGAGATTATAAATCTATAAGCTGTTTGTATGCTGTAATAAAACTTCAATGCTGCTGTGCAGGGCATTACAATGCTTTCATAGACTTACAGTTCTTCTTTTGTAGCACTAGGTACAGTTTTAGCATGCCTACTTTAACTTGCCCTATAAGCCATATACCTGCACACTATACCCCTTATCACACTTCAGAATTGGATGTGTATTTTACACTTTAAAAGTACTGAAACTTAGTTTTCATTAACATTTTTTCACTTCACTTGGCAAATAGCTCAGCAGTTTTGTTTTTCATAGGCACTTTTGTAACAGTGCATTGATTAATGTAATCTTATATTTTTTTTATTATTATATAACTCCCTTTTGTGTGTTGAACTCAGCTTTTGTTTAACAATTCTTTATTTTTCTCTTGTTCATAGGATATAATTTGATGACATAAACTTTCTTAAAACCTCTGCTTTTATATTCTGGAGCTTTAATGATGCAGCTCTAAAAACACAGCATTTAAAACATATATAATTGTTGATGAACAGTTACACACTATTGTTGTAACACAAGATTATGCCTCTTTTTCTAAGCCCCAAGTGCTTCTCCACATAAATGGGCAGATGAGAATTGCTTTGTTACTCAAACATTGCATTTCTTTACACCTCTGTGCACCTTATGGAAATTGTAAATAAACTTCTTGTATTATCTTGCATTATAAACAAAAATAATGTGAGCAATTCAAGCAGGTGACACAGCTTTTTATCACTCATATGAAAATCCACATTGCCTATAAATCAGCTCCAGGCTTTGCTTTTTTCATTCCCCCCCCCTTTTTTTTTTTTCCTTTTTTAAAATCAAAGTGTTGCTTAAAACTAAAATTTTTCCAAATATTTATCGATTCTTTGTAGGGTATACAAATTGTTGGTGTTATCAGAACAAAGTTGCTTCAAAGCATTGTCTTGAAAGTTCTCTGACTCATGTTACTGAAAGTAATATATTTGTCATTTTGGATGAAATGTCTGCCTTGATGTACTTTGTATATTAATTACATTAATTAGTCTATGAGAAAGTATTTTTCTTAAGTTGGGGGTTCTGCCCAGAGCATGCAGAAAAAACAACACTATGACATATTACCAGCTATTTTACAACTCCCATGCTATGGTGGTTTAAAAAACAGGGTTGAGTTTTCTTTACAGCATTGAAATATGGGTGTAATATAGCTGGCTGAAAGGAAGTAAATAAAAATCTGAAATGAAGGTAAAGATTAAAGTTGTGAAATCTCAATAGAAAGTGAGAGCTTTCAGCAAGGGTGTGTCTTCAAATGAAGGTCTGTGAACTGACAGCTTGCAAGGCAATAGGATAAGGGTTAATAAAATGGTTTGGAAAATTAAAACCTTATGGAGTAAGGTTGTCCAGAAAGAGCCCAAGTCTCTTCAGGCTTGTCAGGCAAGTTGGTGGGAAGATGGGTTACTAAACAGTATGGGCAACATGGTCAAAATATGCAATGCAATCTGTTTTACAACATTGCTATTCCCTTCTGTGCTTGGATGCAGACATTTTTTATAGAGAATTGCAATCACATGTGCAATTTGTAGTTAATCTCTGAGCAGTATTTGAATGGTAAGAGTTTCCCTGTGTAAAAAGAATTGAAATTAGAATTGTTTGTACTGTGTTACTTAAACACTCTTGCTACCTTTGTTTCCAGAAGGTGGATTAAAAATGATTGAGGTGACATGGTAATTGCAATTTAAACAGTGAAAAGCTGCAATTCTGTCATAACAATTGCTCAGTGTTTTGTCTTAGTCCTCTGACATCATTGTCGTGTCTTTTTCTTGTCTCTGCTTTCCCATTATGCCATTGGCAAGGAGTTGAGAAGTTAGTCCATTACTTCTGTGATAAAGCGTGGTACAGTACAACTTCAGATTTCTTCCCGTCTGCCCCTCACATATTTTTCACTCGTGATTTTTCTGCCCTATGCATGATGCATGTCTGTTGGAGATGTGCATGCAGCTCTCGGATTTCTCATTGCTTCACTCCCCTTCTTCCTCAAAACGCTACAGGGAGAAAATCTCTGTTTCATTCAATGGAGGTAGTTAGGTAATCACTGAATCACAGAATATCAGGGATTGAAGGAGACCTTCAGAGATCATCTAGTCAAATCCCCCTGCTGGAGCAGGAACACACAGGTCAGGTCCCACAGGAAGGTGTCCAGGTGGGGTTTGAATGTCTCCAGAGGAGACCCCACACCCTCTCTGGGCAGCCTGTGCCAGCATCCACACACAAAATAATTACCAGGTATGTCATGTTCTAAAATACATCCAACATAAAACAGAGCATTCAATCACAAAAAATAAGGACCATGGAGATACTTCTTTTCATAGAAGGAAGCCTCATGGAAAAGCACAAAACATCATCATCAGAAAGTTTTAGGCAACTGCTGTAAGAGGTGGAATAGGAGGACTGCCCCATTCAGATTCACAGTAATGCAGTGGGAGACACAGAAATATTACCCTGGTTTTACAGGCCAGGGGAGTGAGCCAGAGCAGTGGTGTGTGTGGGAGCTGCTGGTTCCAGCAAAGTCATCCTGCAACAGCTGCAGCAGGCTGGAGACCAAACTCCTGCTGTTAGAGGAAAGAATCAAAGCGAAACTGAATGGAATTAAAGCAGTGATGTTGCAGTGACTGTTACTCTCATGCCACCATTGATTTAAATTCTTTATCAGTGTAATATCTGTCTTCCACCAGAGCTAATGCACTTTCAGTGACTCAATAACTGTAGTAATGACAATCCTCTATGTGGACATGTTGGCATTTTTCTCTGGATGACATAACAGCCATATTTACTTGAGTGAAAGAAGAGAAAATCTCTTAAGTTGACATGGCAGGGACTGTTATTGTTGATTAGTACAGCAGTATATGTAAGTGCAGTACAGAAAGTCTGGGCAAAAAGGAGCACAAGGCATTTTCTCTTATGTACTTTTATTTTGGAAAGGGCTAGTTCTCTACAGATACACTGCATTAGAGATATTTTAGAATCCAGCTTTGTGTTTTACAAGCATCTCAAAGGAATGCAGGTGTTTCTTCAGCTCAAAGTTTTGTTAATGGGACAAAACCAGAAGCCTGTTTTTTCATGACCAAGGGGTGGTCTGTCCCACCCTGAAAAATTACCAGAAGTGCACTCAAGGTAGTGTAGATAATACCCTTTTATTTTTAAGATTTCCAAGAAATACAGAACTCTTCCTAGAAGATGCAATGTTGCTTTATCTTTCAGTTCCCCCCCCTGCTTGTGATAAAATTCCTCACATACTCCTACTGACTTGTTTTTTGACTAATAACATGGTCAGATATTACTTGGATTTCCCTAGTAAGCATGAAGCTTGTGTATAAAGCAAAAATGTCAGCCGTGGATGAAGATAATGCAGTGTTAGAAGCCTTGTGAACTTTTTCTTGCCTGTTTTAGAAAGTTTTTTTCTTGTCTGCTCTCAGTATTATTTTGAATGTTAATCAGTGTAGCAACTGTAAATGGACAGATTTTGGCCAAACAGAAATAGAAAATTAGCAAACAGTCTCTAAAACAGCATACGAAGGTGATGCCTTAGCTTTAATGACCTCATCCTTTTGCTTAGTTTTTAGGTTATGACGCATAAACATATATTTTTATATCTAAGAATGGTGAAACTCAAATATTACTTACAGTTTTTGTCAAAAGAATTCAAAATAGTTTTATTAAAAGCTTGTTGCTTTGCTGCATTTCTGATGGTTTTGGTTAACTCAACTTTCCATACACATTTAGTCCCTTCTGTAACTTACAGATTTTTTGTTTTGCTGATTAATTGAAGTAGATTTATTTGTTATAAAGTTAGGATTTGTAATATCTGCATTTTTGAAGACTGTTTTTTAGAATCCCTTTAGGTGAGGGGAAAATGGTTTATGTTGGGTATATACTGCTTTGGTTTCTGCTCTAATTTTTGCAGTTTTGTTTTTGCAGGTGAGGTCTCAAATCAATAAATCACAAAATATCAGGGATTGGAAGGGACCTCAAAAGAACATCTAGTCCCATCCCCCTTCCAGAGCAGGAACACCCAGATCAGGTCCCACAGGAAGGTGTCCAGGTGGGGTTTGAATGTCTCCAGAGAAGGAGACCCCACACCATCTCTGGGCAACCTGGGACATTCTTCTCTCACCCTTAACTTATTTTTTTTTTCATATTTTTGTGAAACCTCCTGTGTTCCAGCTTGCACCCATTGCCCTTTGTCCTATCATTGGAGGTGACTGAGAAGAGCCTGGCTCCATCCTCCTGACACTCACCCTTTCCATATTTACAAACGGTAATGAAGACTCTCCTCAGTCTCCTCCAAGCTAGAGAGACCCAGCTCCCTCAGCCTTTCCTCATAAGGAAGATGCTCCAATCCCTTCATCATCCATCATTTTGTCTGTCAGCTCCTAAGCTGGAAGTACTTCTGTAGCCCATTATATAAAAACTTAAAAATTACAAAAATATATAAAGAATTTTTAAGTTGTAATTCTCTTAACATATTCAATTAATTGTGTTTAGTATTTCCTTCCCGTAGGATTGCTTGGTTCAGAAGATTTCAAAAGTTACGGTAGTTTGGGTCACGTAAGGAAAAATATTTTGTAGTTATTAAATACCATTTCAAAGGCTTTTTGTGTTGGGTTTCTTTTTCTCTTTTTCCCTTTCCAAAACAATTGTATTCAAGGAAGACAACATATTTATCACTTGCTGATATCACTGATCCAGCTTACAGGTAGAATCAGTATATTCTAAGGGGAAAACAGCTAGGAAATGAAAATTAAATTGAGGAAACCTTGATATTTCAGTTATTACCTTTAAATTTTGTTCTCAGTGAGGTTTCTTGAGGATTCAGCTTTCAGTTGTACTCCTGCCAGGAAAAAGATAAAAAAGCTTGAAGAATCTTGAGATGTTTTGGCATGCAAAAATATCATCCAGTTGATTCTAAGAACTAGAAAGACCAGAAGAATAATTTAATTTCTCCTTTAGAAGCTGTGAATAATTCAAGATAGAGACTGAAGTGATATTTCAGTCAAATCCCTTGAAGAGAAACGTTGCTTCTTTACTGACTTTATTTCACCAGTAAACAAGTACTCTAAACCTGTTCCCTATGTACATGCAATCTGTTGGGAAGAATTGAAATAATTAGGGGCAAGGCTGGTTTGTGGCAGTTTAACTCCAGTCCTTTATAAAGAAAATGAGAAAATAGTCCAAACCTAAAATAGGCTAAATTGTTAGTTCAAGATTTTAAGGTTTTAAGGAATTGTTAATTCTTCCAAGATCTGTAGACAGCATCCAAGTCTAGGATGTGACTGAGAAACCAGTGCATGCTTTAGTCTTTGAAGACTTTTACAGAGTAGAAAGAAGGGAAAGTAGAAATGAGCCAAAATAAGTACTGCAAATTATCTTCTCTGATAAATGTATCATCAGAGGTTGTCTTTTGGCCAAATGTAAAATCTTCATTAAGTCATCTTTATCCCTTTGATATCAATGCTAAAAAATATAGATGATCTCTGGCTTCAATTGTCAGTTTAACAACTTTGTTGAAGGCTGTTTCTTTACCAGCCCATTTGAAATCCAAAATAAAACTTCAGTTGCCCAGGTCTAGACTTAACTACAATGTCCTTGCATCAAATTTTCTGTCCTCATCCAGGCAAGCAGAATGCACTGTAAATTCACAGTCCCTCAAACTCCTTTCCTGTCTGGATAATATGTTACATTGATAAAAGTTATGTAGGGAGTAGAAATTAAGAGATGGATATAGTCAACTAGATGTTGCAGTTGTTTATCAAGCACTTGAATCAGACATAACTAGTACTTTCTTCCACTGCCCTGCAGACTTAGATGAAACCATCAACCATGCTTCTTCCATGTTTCTTTTTTATGCTAATTGGTCCCTTTTTTTGTCTTTATGTTGTTGTGCTGGTAGAATTTTTTCCACTTGCCTTCCAAGTTGCATTTCTACATGTCCCACAAACCATCCTATTTTGTCAAAGTTTTGATTTGAAGAAAACTAGATTTTACAGCCTTTTGCAAGCATCTGGTCAGCACATGCTGGATTCAGAATGTTATCTCCTATTTTCTTTGCCTAATATATTACATTCTTTTCTCTTAAAACAGCCTCAAGTACTACAGCCTTCCAGCAGCCTTCCCCGTTCCACAGACCTCGCCCAGGGAAAACTAACAAAAATGCCACGTATCGAGGCCCACAGTGAATATCCTAAACATGGTCTGCATGAAAATAGCAATCATCAGAATCTAAATGCTGCAAATGTCTCCCTCATAAATAGCCTGAATGATAAAAACTCCTTAACAAGCATAGGGTTAAACAGAAAAGATGAGAAGAAGGCGTCGTACTTGGAAAATTTGAAAAATAAAACCCCTGAAGACCATGGAAATGTGACTAGTAATCAAGAAGGTGCATTGCTGTCTCATCCATGTTTTCAGACCTCTACACGAGCTGATGGTAGAGAGGTGCAGACAGAATTAGCTGTGAAAGGTCAACCCTCACTAATGAACCAGGCTTCTCGCCCAAAGACTTTGAAAATTGCAAAACTCCCCTGTGCTCTAGTGCCTCCTACCAGGGCTGTTCTTGCACCACCTGCAGATCGTCCAGCTGCTTCCAAGGAACATGATCCTCTACCATCAAGCAGTTCCACTCAGCTCCAGCCAACATCTGGTCAGGAGAATCTAAAGGCTAAACAGAGCCAGAAAGCATCTAAGCTTCGCCCACCAACCATGTCCTTTGTTAAGTCTAAGCAGATGAGCAGTCAGAAATCCACAGCAGGATCTGGAGAGCCTCAGAACACCAGTTTGAAGACAAACATCCCAAAGCCACCAGGACAGAGGAAGGAAGCAGTGCAAATACAGAACATCAGTCTGCATTCTGGGGACAGTGTGTCCTCTGGCCGATGTTCCCGTCTCCCTAAACCAAAGACACATTGACAGAGAGCCCGTGTCTGGCTGGATGGTGACATCTTCTCACACAGAGGCTGCTTTTGAGGATCTCTTCCTGAGTGAAGATTAGAAACAGCATCTTTCTTTAGTGTTTGCATCCTCCTTGCTCTTATTCTGAGGCTCATCTTTGGAGCTGTGCAGCTTCTCTTGAGAATGTTTAAATTAATTATAGGTCTCTACTGTATTCAATATTGTATTGCCCAGAGTAATCAAACCAATCCTGTGATGACCTCAAATATCAGAATGCTGCACTATGTATTTCAGGATGGCAGGAATCATTCCTTGCCTCTGAGTTCTTACAGTGAAGTTACTATTCAGTTTAACTTCTTGGTTCTGAGCACTCATTAGGTTTAGAGTGGTGGAAAATTAGACTTATTAGCAGATGTTTTATTGGCCATAATTCTGACTCTATTCCAGAGGCCTATGCAAAAGACCTTGTATTTATCTCAAGACTGACATATTTAATGTTATTTAATCTAATGGGGTATAAGGGTGGGTTGTGTTGTTTTGTTTTGCTGTAGTCTCAAGTTGCTCTGTTCTTTATTTATCCTGTTTTTCACTGTTCACAGACAATAAGCAGATTTCACGGGGTGAACTGAATCTTAAACATCATCATTTAAGATTGTGGGATGTTTTTATTGTGTTACCAGGTAGATTCTTGAAACCCAGTGCTAAGGATACTTGTGCAAAACCTTTAAAATATGGCTCTTATGAATTGGTTGAGTAGGGAGCTTCTGTGAGTAGGAGGTCCCTAACACCTAAGTTGACCTGCATTTTAATTCTCAGATTTTAACTTTTATTGTTACTGCTTGTATTTATTGATTTCTGTTTAATACTGAAAGACTCTGAAGTACCTGACTTGAAATTTTGCACAGATTTTGCCATATATATATAAGGAATTGAAAGTATTTTACAGAGTCAAACTTGTATTAAAAAAAGCAGCTATTTTTAAAAGAAAAGAATGATTAATTAACCCCACTTATTTGCTTTGAGCAATCCTGTTGTGTCCTCATCTAGAGCTGGTACTCTTAAGAGTTTTTCAGAGATGTGTATTTTCGTGCAGGGTTTTTTTTGTAATTTCTTTTTTTTTTTTTTTGGGTGTAATTTCTAAAGAAGTGCATGAATACTGGGAGGGAGCTTTTTTTTGGGAAATAAAGCAAAATTTTTTTCTGCTCTCTAGGAGGATTATTCTTTTCTAAAAATGTTCTGGAAATACTGGCCCAGCATGGTGCAGTCATGGGAATATGATGTTTGTGTTGTAAGTTAAATATATGCATATCCATCTGAACTTCTTTCCTTCTTTCCAATCACTGTCTCCTGGGAGTTTTTCTGTCCTTGAATTGCTTTTCAAGTCATCAGCAGATGGCTGTTACAATTAATTCTGCTCAGGATCTGTACTTGAACAGCCTATAATGTCAGTGAAATGAAATGGAGTTAGTTTCTAGGCTTTGGCTACAGGTCATTGATTTATTGTAGTATTTCCTTTCATTTTAAAGTGAAAAGGTATAGACATTTCATAAATAAATTCAGTAATAATTTTTTCAAACTTAAGCTCCTGTTGGATGTCTAGGTTGGATGGGAGAAGGAAAAGAATATAATAACCTCACCTGAATTTTTTAGTTCATAAATAATGACCAAGAAAGTTTGTCATGTTGAATTCTTTGAACTGACAAAAAAAAAGTTTGGGGAGAAAATGGGTAGGGGAGAGGTTCAATTTCAGAAATTCTGAAATGAGAGATCTGCAAGACTTCCTCTTAACTGGGACAATGTTACAAGAAATAAGAAGGGAAGTGTTGATATTGGTTCAAAATTAGTGCAATTCAAGATCACTGTAGCCATTTTTTCTCTAGGAAAAGTTCTTTATTTCCTTGAAAAACATCGAATTAGATGACCTTAAGTGTAAGCAATTGATAAGAAAATAAAACTTAGTTTTTATATTCCCCAGAACTAGCTCCTGGCAGCTGTGTGTCTAGGAAACATAAAAACTACAGAGGGAATGATCAGATTTTTAGGTGCTTTTCTAGTCCATAGAGATTTCTCTGAAAAGTGGAGGGTTTTTTTAAGTTTACTTTCCTTGAGGATCAAGTGATTTTCTTTTCAGCTGTATCATTTTGTGTGAAAAGATTATTTTCACATCGTGCTGTCGACAGTTATTTCACCATGAGTTCTGCTGCTTATGAGTTTTCACCAGCCTGATGTAGTGATGTTGAAATTATGTTTACATGAAAAAGTACAGATATCTCTCTGCACCTTTACTGAAAATTAAGAGGAAATGAGATTATCAGGGTTTTCACTTTAAATTAAAAAAAAGAATTTTTTTTTTTTTTACAGAAGAGCAAAAAACTTCTGCAGCATTTTTTTTTCTAGGTTAAAAGGACTGTAAGTAGATTATCTTTTTTATTATAGCATTTTCCATTTTATACTGACAGATTAGTGAGATATCCAGCTGGAAACAGCAGGATTTGATGACAGATGAGACAGATGTATTTGCATTTGGCTGTCAACCTCACATCCCTCTAAAGTCAGCCACATCCTTTGGCTCTTCCACACTTTGTCAGGGCTCTGTTGCATGTGTAGTAAGTTGCATGTCAGGGCTCTGTTGCATGTAGAGTAAGCCCAGAGGAGAAGCAAATCCTTTTTGCAACTGGAAAAAGAGGAGTTAAATGAAGCTTGAACCTTCACTTGAATGAAGGGCAGGGGTTGGGAGCAGATGGGTAAAAGGGTCACTGTTTGGAGCTTGTCATGTGGGATTAAGTAAGTACCTTATGGAAGGTGGAGATAGATGATCAGTATTTCTGTAGATTATCCTCAATACATGAATTAAAGGA
The DNA here is from genome assembly GCA_013400935.1 of Turnix velox. Taxonomy (NCBI): domain Eukaryota; kingdom Metazoa; phylum Chordata; class Aves; order Charadriiformes; family Turnicidae; genus Turnix; species Turnix velox. Next base: position 3,328 of record VZTY01032197.1, on the reverse strand, counting down.
TTTGGTATCTTCAGGGGTGTTTTTAAGGTTTCTAAAATTAATTTGTTGCCTTTTTTTGTTGTTTTTTTTTTTTTTTAATTTCCCATCCTTTTGTGCAATATTCACAACGTTACTAACCTACTGTTGAGTATGTGTGTGTATAGAGGCAATGACATGTTTTAACATGTGAATAAACACAGAAGACAAAAAAAAAAGAGAGAATTGCACTTTAAATGAGCTTTATTGCTTGGAGTTGTGCCTAAAATAATCTGAAATGCCTCCTGTTGTGTGTGGCTTTTGTTTAAAACTAATTTCCCTGCTAGTGTTGCTGTGTCCAAGATACCTTCACATCGTTTTCACAGGATCAATGTACACTCTACCACCCTTAAAAATACTCATGTAATGTACTGAGTTTTTGTTGTGCAATGGCTCTAATTTAATTGTGGGGCATTAACACTGATGATGCAGCCAGATAATTAATTTCCTCTTCCCTGAAGCTTGCACTTCCTACCACCAATTGAGGCCAAGATTAAAACTTCCCTTGGACTAGCATAGCCCTTAAAGAATAATGTTCTGAGATTTTATTTTTGTTTCAGATAAAAAGAAGAGCAAAGTTATCTCTTAGACTTTCTGGAAATAATCAAATGCCCTGAATTTTTCATATAGTTTCAAAAAAACTGGCTTCTTCAACTTTACAGCAGTGAGACTAGACATAGTGACTAGACTGCATCATAGGTCAGTAAAAAATATTTCTTTTTTCATCTAAAGGCTTCAATTGTTATGAAAATGCTGTAAAACTGAATAGTATTTTCATTTTTTCCTTTGTTTGCATGTCACAACCACGTGCACATTCTAAAAAGTCTAACTTGCATAGGTTGCATGTTGCAGGGGGGGGAGTATTTTTGGTTTTGAACAGTACATAATCCTCTTAATATGGACATCTTTGTGCCATACAAAAGGAAATCTGTTTTTGAACTGGGCTTCTGTGGCTATTCCTTAACTCCTTTTCTGAGCAGAGTGGCTTTAGATCTGCCACCAGGATCATTTATTAAATCTTACAACTGTGCTGTTGCAGAAGTTGAGTCACTCTTGTGGGAACGCTGCTCACTGCCTACTCCATTGTAAAAACACAATAAAAACAGCATAATTCTAGTGTCAGTGAAATCTACAATTCAATACTAGCTAAAACCAGAAGGTACCCTTACTATCTGCTTTAATTTTTTTTACCCCAGGCCAGAGTAAATACTGTATATTGGAATTTGCTTGTAAAGTTGATTTAAAAACCTGTATGTAAAAAATCCTTCCCTCAATGTTGCTCTAGTGAACAAAAATAAAAGTCATAATTCTAATAAGTATCTTATTTCTCTTGACTGCTTATCTTTAGGCTATATATAGAAAGAAATTCTTTGCTGTGAGGGTGGTGAGACACAGGAAGAGGTTGCCAGAGAGGTTGTGGATGTTCCTTCAATCCCTGGAGGTGTTTAAGGCCAGGCTGGATGAGGCACTGAGCAACCTGATGTAGTGGGAGGGTAGGGGTTGGAATTAGATGGTCTTGAAGATCCCTCCCACCCCAAACCATTGTATGATTGTGCTTATGTTCACTGTTTTCTCTTTCTCCAACAGATTTGCAGGCTTTTAGTATGAGTCTTCTGTATTAAAGAAAAAAGGAAAGGAAAAAAAAGAGAGGCATAAAAAAGTGGAATGTTTTAATGTGCTGTTTCCAGATGAACAAGGACTGATGGGGCTGGTTCTTGAAGGTACATTCTTTTATCTCTAATAGACAGTTGAAAAAAGGGTTTCAAAGCTTTCTTTATATCTAACTAATTAATTAATATCATGAGATAAGATCAAGGAAGTTATTCCCCCACAGGCATCCCAATCAACACATATAAACATTCATAAATAGCTCCTAATTGAAAATTAGTCTCTTCCCTGTGGTTTGAATGTTTTATTCTTGACAAAAAAGAACATCTGTCCCACTAATTTCTTCAGATCTGTAACAGTAGATAAAAGCTCAAATTGGAAATTTCAATTAAAGTTTGGAGATTAGCAGAGGGAGAATCCTGTAGTTTTGTCCCCTGCCTTGTCCTGTGTTCCTGATCAGTGGCCTGGGATAAAATCATAGGGTTGAAAGGGACTTCCAAAGGCCAGCTGGTCCCTGCACTAGATGAGGTTGCTCAGAGCCTCAGAAAGACTGGCCTTGGAGAGGAGGGCAGGGAGAGATTCACAGGCTTTCCAGTGATTTCAATGATCTGACAGTTTTCAGTTCCTTGAGCTTGTAATATGCTTGAAAAAAATCCCAAAATCTGGTCCGTGCTCTTCAAGCACCGCCACAGCTCCCTCTGCTGCCCGGAATCTCTGATGCAGCCGCCTTTCAAAAGTCATTTCTAAGTTATTTCAAAATAATTCCAGGCACAAGTTATTTGTATTTTAGTCACTATTTGCCTAATTTAAAAAATGTAGGAAAAAAAGCCAGGCTGTAGAGAGGCAACAGCAGGAAATGCAAGGAAAAAAATCCCGAAATTACACCCAAAGTAGTTAACTTGAAGAAAATTCCTCCCAAATTGTTATTTCAATGTTAGTGGGTAAATTTTCAGTCACACCAATCAAAAAACGTAGAGTGTGAAGGGACCTTCAAAGTCCATCTAGTCCAACCCCTGCAGTGACAGGGACACCCTGCACTGGGTCAGGTTGCTCAGAGCCTCAGCAAACCTGGCCTTGGATGTCTCCAGGCACTTAAGGGGCCTCCAGCACCTTGCTGGGCACCTTGTGCCAGTGTCTCTCCACCCTCATGGGGAAGAACTTGTTCCTCATGTCTCATCTAACCCTGCCCTGCTCTAGTTACAAACCACTGCCCCTCACCCTTCTTCCCAGAGCCTGAGTCCATCCCTCATCCATCTCCTCAACAGTCTCGGGTACCCAATCCAGCCCCGGTGGCTGAAGGGAACTGATGAGCAGGGTCAGGGCAGGTCCCCCAGCCCAGCTTCATCTGTGGCAGGATGGAGGAGCACAGAGCATTGCAGAGAGTGCCAGGCTCTGGGGAGCAAGGGAGAGAGGGCTCAGGCTTGGGCTCCGGCAGCTCCCAGCCACTGGGCAAGCTCCTGGTCCCGTGACAGCCAGATGCCCAGGGAAAAGGCACCATCAGGGCTGCGGGGCTGGGCTGTGCCCTCAGATCAGCCTTGGGGTGCTCCCAGGGAAGGGCTGGGGCAGGACTGGGGACCTGATGGAATTCTAGGAAAAGAAGCAAACATCGGCAAGTGCTGCTTTGTCCCCAGCAGAGGTTTCCAACAGGAGAAGTGCCAACACTTGGCAGCGCCAACCAGGGCAAGGGAGGGGAAAGGCTCTTGGG
>VZTY01032196.1:0-124337 GCA_013400935.1 Turnix velox | reverse complement strand
TCTTTCACAAATCTCTGTTAAATATCCTTTCTCCATAATGTTGTGGATGTTTTTCTGACTTTAATGACCACGCTGATGGGGGAGGTAAAAGAAAAAAAAAGAAGTCCTAACTGATGGTTTCCTTCAGCTCACATTTTTTCTAGCACCATAAGATGGGCAACTAATTAAGAGCTTTGCTGTTTTGCTCTGGGGATTGGACTGTGGTGAAAGATGATATGTAATAGCTTGCTTTTGACACAGAAGATGGTATTGTGGTTCTCTGTTAATTAAGGAATAGAGACTCTGGCCTTATGTTAACAGAGCAGATATAATGGCTAGATTATTTGCCTGAATTACATCTTTTGAATGAATACTGGGATTGTTTTGGTACCAGAAATCACAATTAGACACCTGCAAGGCTAAAATGTAATAATAATGTAACCATGGTAATGCTGTTGAATTAGGATTGATGTAATGTGAAGGATTAAGGTTTATATAATATTAGATGAATAGAGTTATAACTAACAGACTGTTGAATGTTCTGGGCAGGTTCCTGGTTTTACAGTGTCTGGCTAACCTTGTATATGTGTCTGAGACTTGTCTATTTGGTCCTCTAAAATTGTGTTTTGCAGAATGTTTTGATTTCATGGATTTGCTCTGAGATTCTCAAAGTGATCTTGGGAGCATGAAGATGCACAGTTCCTAGTAATTTAAATTGGAATTACCAACAGTTTCATTCCTTACATGGTTTGGGAAATCTCAGTTTTATTATAGAAAGCCATTCAATGCAATTAACCTGCAGAGCAGTGAACCCTGATTTGATGAGCAGTTCAAATAATGATTTGTGTTGGTAGCAACTCTTTTATTTCGACAGTAGTAGTGTGATTCAGGGTTCAGGACCTTCTGTGTGGCCCATCATGAGAGACAGCATTTGCAGTAAAGGCTGCCCAGGAAGGTCAGTCAGTCATACTTACAGATGGTTTTAGCTAAATTTTGGTTTTTTCTTTTTGTATCTTGCCTTCCATTCCTTTGGTCAGCTTCACTTTCTTTTCATTTGCCTTTGTAGATTTATTCCTGAATATTAGAAATCAGAGAGTGAAGCTATCCCTGAAGCTTGATATAAAAAGGCAATTCAGTCATTATGTTAATATCTGGCAACTTTAAAGACCCCAATTATATCTCAGGCTTCCTGCACAATGTTTGGCAAGTCATATGCTCTCCCAATTCTTTACACATCCCTCAAAGTCATGCATGTTCCATACTTACACCAAAGGGAAATTCTAACTAGTCTCCAGTTGGTTTACACAGCTCTGACTTTGGAGCTGGAGCCATTGTCATCATCCCCACTTGTGAGGGAACATCCTTGCAAGTCATAAATGGCACTTAAATGTGACAATAACCAAATTCTTACTTGCATTTCAAGTAGAAGTCAAATATGAACCACTTTAAAATGGCAGTATATTAACAAGGAATATCTTAAAACCAGCTTTTGACATTAACTTAGTGTTTTAGGTACTAGATACTTTTCAAACTATGAGTAACAGAACTAAAATTATTCTAGAATTCTCCATGAATTCACTCTAAATAGTTTGTCTTTTCCCAGCTGAGTAAATTGTGTAATGGTGAGGGGAAAAATCACTGTGAAGCCTTCACTAGGTATTAGTACAAAATTGTCCTGGAAGGTTATTTATTGTTGATTCAGTGGTGCCCCAGGTAGGCCCATGTTGGCACACTCTTCATCTTCAAATCAGTGGGGGAAAAGAATGGTGCTGAGCTGGTCTAAGTAAATGTTCAGAGTACATTATTTCTGCAAAAAGGTGTAATTATAGGCTAGAATTGAATGTTGTATCTTGATTGTGAAAGCACTGCTCTGGCAAGTGAGTACTTTAGGGCATGCAGCTTTCTTAGTAGCAGCTATTGTATCCTTTTAAACCACATTTCTGGTAGTATATTTCCTCAAAATGAAGAATTTGCTCTATTTTTATAGAAATGAGCTTGTTGCAAATTGGCACACTCTGCTGTGTACACAGCTTTCTGGCCCATAGGCCAATTACCAGAGGCATCCATGGAAGGACTTGAGTAATTTGCCAAATGCTGTTTTGCTTTCAGATAAAGTAAATAGTTTTATTACTGAAGGGGGTTTAAGTACTCCAGCTTTTTGCTCAGTTTATTTAAATTGTCTTGTTTCGCCTACCTCTTTAGAAATGCTCTTCTGTCTACTGAGTTCTCCTTTTTATGTGCTTGAGCACAGTGATGTGACTGATTGCCTTTAATGTCTTCTATGAATCTGAGCATCTGGGAGCTCATCCCAAGAAGCAGCTATACAAGGATGATAATTTAAGGGGAGGGAGGTCAGTTAGAAACTTCATTGACAGCTTAAAACACTTGTTCCTCTGTATGAGGAAACAGAATGATGTTTGGCAGCTGTAGTAATTCTTAATTATTTCTCATACAAATGATTTCAGAGTCTTGTCTTCTGCTGGTAATGGTTAACTCCTTGTATTAACCTACTGGTTAGACCCATAGCCCAACATATTGTCCATCCAGATCACCACAGGAAGGTGGTCCTGTGTCCCTTAAGCTGCTTAGTTTTGTATCCCTCTAGTAATAATGTGGAAAATTTACATCACAGGCCTTTTACTTCTACCCTCTGCTTATTTTTAACTGCTTGGTGCTCATTTCTAATGAGAGTGAGCACAGCCATGGGTTGCCCATGTGTGAGGAGAAGTCTTCTATGTTCATGAGATGTTCTCTGGACCACAGGGCTACTGAAGTTTAGTTTCCACTTTACCCAGACCAGAGGATTGGTCAGATGTACACTTCTAAGATAAGGGGAGGTGAAACATCCCTCCCTTCTAGAGCATGTTTTAACTGTCTCCAGAGGGTGATTTTCATGAAGCTGTTAGGAGTGTAGCACCCAGGACTCTGCTGCTTTGGCCAGGTTCAAAAGCTGTTCAGAGCACTGGCTGACATGGTAATCCTGTCAGCTTTGTTTCCTTAAGGAATCCAGGCTAAAATTACCTTCCCAATATTGTCACATTACTTAATGTGTGTCCTCAGGAAATGATAAATGCCAGGCAGCTTTCATTACCTGCAGCACTAAGTGCACACATTGTCCTTGTTACTGTGATAGTGCCATGAATTCCTAACGTTTCCTACTTTTCTGAAGGAGCCTCCTGTGCTGTACAGCTCTGCTTTGGCAGTAAGCTCTCTTCTTTTCCTTTTAAGTTCACTTTCCTCTTCTGTTTTCTCTTGCCATTAATTCTGTCATAGCAGGATACTTTCTTGTCACCACCTCCCAGCTGATTTTCAGAGTGGAGAAGGTCTCTCTTTCCTGCTGGAGGAGGGAGAGCAGGGGGGAGTGGAAGTGTCACAAAGGCTTTCTACTGTTGACTTGCTATTCCCCTTCACTGCAGTGAGGAGAATTCTCTCTGCTGGCTTTTTCACTCTGTTTTACCACCTTCAGCAGCCAGTCTTACCTAATCCCATCCTGTATCAATCAGTGATCCCTCTTCTCCATTTGTAGGTTTTCTATAACTTTTCACTGTTTTCAACACCTTCTCGTGTTTCTACTGGCAAGTGCTTTTGAACAGATGCCACCCTGCACCTTGTCTCTTCTGTTCAGAAATACACATCTGGATGACTGCTTTGCATGCATGAAAGAACTGGGAACCTCATTTAGTTGCCTTATCCATATAGCAAATAAAGGATTAAAGCTAGTTGAAGTTGAAACTGAATTGTGTGATTCTCGTGAGACTTCCTGAATATGAATTACCATTCACATATGCTCTGTCTTGAAATAATAAGTTGCTGATGGCAGAAGTATCAGTACAATCTTCTTTTCTTCCATTTCATGGATTGTGTTCTGCAGCTTCTGTTTGTTCAGTCCATTAGACATTGGGATGGTGTTTTTTCACATGGCATCTTTCAACTGTTTTAGTATGTTATTTTTTTCCTTTTTACTTTGTAGGTGAGTTAAACTTCAGAGCAGAATTAAACTATCACCTTAAAATGAATACTTAAAATTGTTGCTCTTCTTTTAATAATCTAATTTGAGAGATATTTTAGATAGTCTGTTTTATAGCAGCATTACCAGCCTGGTGCCCTGTGCTTAAGGGAAACTCCATGTGATGCTCTGTGCTTATTCTGAGTGTGACAAGATAGCAAAATTAATCTCAACACTAAAGAAGGCATCAAATTAAAAGCCTTAGAGCAGCTCCTTCAGCTATAATATCAGCTTGCTATTAAAATAATGTTTTTAATTTAATTTCTTATTTTATTTGCACTTTTCTAGAGAAACAAAAGTGAGTTTTAAATGCAGAGGTTTGGACTTGGCTTTGAAAACTAAGCAGGCAGCTCTTGTGTGGAGCCTGCTTCAAGGCACCAGAGTAATTTGTTCATGTCCATTTGCATGGAACAGCATTCATGATTGGGCATCAGGGCAGTCCATTAATCCATAAATAAGTGTTACAGATAAGTTCTCAGGTAAAATCAATGGTACTTTTCACCAGGGACAGCATTATTCAGCGTCTCTAAATGTTGAGATTAGAGGCACTAGTCTTGGTGCTAAGTTTAAGAAAAAAATAGAATTTTATCTTCTTCCTTGTATCACCATTGTGGTTCTGAGCACTGTCCTTGAAGGCAGAGAGCAGACAACCCGATTGCTTTTCAAGTTGAATGCATCACCTGCTGTTTGTAAACGTGTTCTTCTCTCATTTACCCTGTTACTGAACAAACAGCCATTGATTTCTCTTGCATGTGTTTCTTAAAGCAGCAACATCCAAGATTGGAGAGAAACACGAAGCCTGTCTGCTTATTGAGGCATCCAGCTTAAAACTGCAAACTACTTAAGAAACTGTAGCCAGTCCTTTTTATTGTTATTGATTCTGCTAATAAGGAAAATGAACACAGCCAAAGAGAACACACCAGTTTTTAATGCACACCAGCTCTAGAAAATGGGAGTTTGGAAATTAGGTGCAAATGGTGTTTGTCTTCAATGTAGGTCAAGGATAACTTTGCAGCAGGTTCAGGCTGTGAGGATGTCCATGTGCCATTTCTTCCATTAGAACAGAATGAATTGCAAACCTACTGACAGAGGCCAGGATTTGTTCCTTGTTGTGGCATAGGATTTCTGTTTCCAGTAAGAAAAAGACACAGTGCATTTCATCAAATGCAGACTTTGTACTGTGTATATCCTCAATGGGATGTGCTTATATTTACATTTTGCATGTTGTCTGTCATTTTTACAATGTATCTTAGTTCTATAGGTTCAGTTCTTATCTCTGATCAGCCTGGATTTTGTACTAATACTGGGAGGCCTTTAGCTCATCTTGCCTGTTGCATTAAGCTGTGCAAACATATAGTGGAGTATAGGTTCAGTTTCTGAGGAGTACTGTTGTTGACACTCAAGACAAATTGTGGGTTAAGGAAAATTAATCAAAAATTGGAAGACAGAGAAAAACAGACTTAGTGGTTTGGGGTTTATTTTTTTGATCAGTCTCCTTTTTTTAATTTTGAAAGTATCCCTAGTAATTGAAATATGAGCACAAAGAAATCTGCTTCAGAATGGGACTAATTTGTGTGCTGAAATTAAATGTAGTTTGCCTTCAGATTTGGGAAAATGGGCAGGTCAAACAGCAGGTCTGTGAAAGCAGCAGCCAACTTGAATTTGGGCTGATTTTCCAGGTCTAGCACTGCTGGATCATTGGAAGTTGTTTTTGTCAAAATGTTAAGTAGCAGGTGTTATTATGGAAGTGTCTCCTGTTCTTTAGCAATTATATGTTGAAGCATTAGCTGCATATATCCTTCAGACATCATCTATAAATACTGTTGTTCCTGTTCTAGATGCTGAAATGAAATTTCAGTCAGTGCAATTGAGGATGGGTGGTGCTCTCAGAGGAGTGAGTTGGCTGATGAGATTTGTGCCTCTGTACTTAACCTCCCGGGCCAGGCATTTAATTGAATCTAAAATCAATTTTCAATTAGTGGTGGTTTTACGCCTTATGTTAGTTGTTAGAATTGTGAATAAAGGTAAAGAGGGAACCATGCAAATCTATAATTATTTATGCCTTAATGAGATGAACATTAGCAGTATTAGGAGGAGATGTGCTGAGTACTTAAAAAAGAGAGTTTAGAGGGATGGTTAACACTGATGAGTCCATTGAGCAGTCTGGGGTAGTGGGAGGTGTCCCTGCCCATGGCGGGGGGGTTGGAACTAGCTGATCTTCAAGGTCTCTTCCAACCCAAACCATTCTATGATTTTACTGCAGGAGATCCAGTCCCTTTCTTACCAGTGCAACTATGTAACCTCAGAGTTGAGATGTGGTCAGTAATTTGGCATTCAGTTCCATGCTGTGGGTCTATTCCATGGTGAGCATTATTTTGCAACCATTACCTTTTAGGCTATTTGTTTCGAATTGTTGCAACACGAAATCGATACAGCAGAACTGGACTGAAATGGGAAACACTGAAAATGGGAATGCTGTTTCTTCTGCTAACCATTTCACATGTGTTTTCATTATTTTTAGCAGAGGGAATTGTGTGTTTCTCTTAGCACAATTTCCAACAAGTTCTACTTCTGTAAACAGTGTGGATGATATTCTTACAAATCCTTCAGTGGAACATGTGCCAAGGTTTTGCTCAGGCTTTTGGGGTATGTTTAATGGAATAGTTGGAATGTTGTAAGGATCAACAGATGGGCTTCATGTTTCATTACCTGGACTGTGAGAGGTGGACAAGTCACTGGAGACTTCTCTTCTTCATACTGGCTCTTCTTGAAGACTGGCACCATGTCAGTTCTTTGCTACTGGAATGGTTTCTGCGAAATGGATGGGTGCCATTAGTATGCTGAGCCATAGATGTCTTCTGCTCTTCTTCCTGCCCTTAAGTCAAATATAGATAGCAACAGAAAAGTTGCAAGAAAATCTGATTTCTCTGATGTATTTTTCTTTGCTCTCTTAATGCTACTATTGTTGTCTGGGTGATACACATGGTTTTCTTCAGGTAGACTGTGGTTACAGATGGCCTTGACTTAGCATCCAAACTTAAATCTCTTCCAGTTACGTCAAAGTTCATTTCTGAGGCTGGATCTTGATTTTTCTGACTCAGCCCTATTTCTACCATTTACAGTAGTAATTACAGTAATTCAGAGCAAAAAGACCATCTGTTGTGCTACAGTTTAAATTGATTTCCTGCAAATGGTCCCGTGTATGTATTGATCAGTATATTTTTCTGTGGAATGCTTTATATATTGATTTTTTTTTTTTTTCATTTTCAAAGAATTTTTTTAGCTATATGTGACAGTTCTAAGGAGCAAACAGGGTTTCTTTTTATTATGGTTTCTTTTTAGGCTTAGTAGTTATGGCAGTTTGAAAATGAGAATTCCTACTGAAGTCGGTGTTTTTCACTACTGTGTTGTTAAATAAACTTGCTGTAGAGGAGGAGAAAATGGATACCTATTGATCTTATATATTAATTTTGTGTAGTTCTATGTTTTCTCTCTACTCCATAGACCCATAAGAATCTGTGTTACAAAGCAATCCTGTTTGTACAACTGACTGGAGCAATGTTTCCAAAGCCTGTCACTGCTTTGCTACAGCAGGAGGACATTGCTTAACTGCTAGTCTGGGTAGCATTGACTGAAAACATTAATTTGTGCACGGAAATTGAGTTTTAAATGAGTGATTGTCAGATAACAGGTTTTGGGCATAGAAAACACTGACGAGAATGAGGAAATGCATAAACCAAAGCTTTTCTGACAAACACAAATTGGAAAAAATTCAGCTGAAGTTAAGTACTGAGATCTGGTTCCCAGGTTTTGTTCCTTTCTAGGCATCTGCTGTGCAGATTTAACAGCTGAATGGGAAACCTGGAAATTTCTGGGCAAACAGATTGAGACAGAGCCTGCCTGAGGAGAAGGGATTGGCACCACTTTGGCTGGCTAGTGAGGGAAGCTGGGATATGTAGATGCTGCTGCAGAAAGCAGTGAATGTACTTGAAAATTGTGAAATGTTGGCATCTTCCAGACTTTTGGTAGGATAATGGACACAGTGCTTTAAAACCTTCTGGTTTTCCTGAGTTGATTCAAATAATATGTTTACTTTCTCTTCAAAAGTCTGTAGTGCAGTGGAACTGAATTATGGTTGCTTAGGTCAGTTTACTTTTGGCTTTCTCTGGCCTTAGATTGCTTGGCTTTGTTGCCTTGATAATGCTGTTTAGACAGGAGGCATTTGTGTTTTTGCAGGAGGTTCCATAGTTAGTGATGATATTTTCTTTTTTTACTTGGTTTTGCACCCAGAGGAATATATTCTGAGGATGCTTCCCTCAGTTATTCTTGTAACTCTCTCATTGGCTTTAATTGGTAAATTACTTCTTACAAGTCTGTGAGATGGAGAGTCTTGTTTCCTGAGTGATTTGATTGGCAATTTAGAGATGATTTGTTGAACTGAAAAAGCGTATTTCATAAGATTAAATATGAAATTGCAGAACTGCTCAAGGGCATAATTGCCCTGCTTTCTCCCAGAAATGTTATTGTGCTGGAAATGTATACACTAAACATTTTCCCAACACGGGTGCTGAAAAAGAATCACACTGATAAGTTCCTTGGCACTGAGGTTTGAGCATCTTCTCAGTTCTTAAGCCCATTCTCTGCTCCAGACTCCCATATGCTATGTAAGTCTATTTACTAAATAGTGGATATCCAGGTTTAGTTGAGGGATTCTGAGACATCTTTAGCTTCAGAGATTTCTGGGGCAGTGAGTTCCTCTCTCTAGTTATATTGCTTAATTCATTAGGCTTTAATATCTGTCAGAATCCTCTTACATTTATAGAAGTGAGAATACATTTCATCAATTGACTGGTGAAAAATAATGAGGTTAGGATTTTGCTCTTGGAAGGTACTTTTTTTTTTTTTATTCAGCAGTTTATTGCACACCACAGACTTCTCTAACCTGGAAACATGTTGCATTCAGGCCTCTGATGAATCAGCAGAATGGCTGTGATGCTGGTTTTGAAGGGAAAAGAAAAAGCAGTTAGCATCAGCAACAGCAGCTGTAACACTGACTCCAAAATATCCTGACTTATTTTGTGTGGCTTTGGAAGATGGTGAGGTGAATATATGTCCTTGTGGAGGCAGGGAAAAGTTGGCTAAGGGTGCTTTTAAGAGCTGGCTTTGCTCTGATACTAGCAAGCACCCTGCAAACCCAGCCATAAAGTGTGACAGATGTGCTTGAGGTGGTTTTCCTGGATTTCTACAGCTCTGTTTTTTAAGTGTATCTCGCTTTTCTTAAACCAGTGGGAGTTTGGTAGCCAGATACTTTTGGGAATTTCCCAATAATTTAGCAGTTTCTTGAAAATTTGATCTTGAGGTCAAAGCAATATTGATGTCACTGAGTGGTATTTTATTCCATAGCAAGGTATTTGCCACTCTATTTCCAAAATCACCACATACTGATATATGCTGAGGTTTTTGAAGCAGGTTGTGATGACTCTCTGAACCTGCCAGACTTTCAAGCAGGGAGGGTTAAAATTCACCTGGATGATGATGATGATGTTGTGTTTCAATTCCCAAGGGAAAAGATTTCACATAGAAAATTGTAACACTTTGACCATTTTCATGTGAAGGCTGAAAGCTTCTTTAAAAGCTTGCTAAAGAAACAGACCCAGAAATAATCAGGAGCCCACCCAGGGTCCCTATTACAGTCCATAATGTATAAAAGCTCCCAGTCTAGCTGAGAGTTGTTTGTTCTTTCAGTACACAATATAGGAAATGCACTTTTCTATGCTATTGAGCTGTTTATGGATATTTGCTGTAGACAGCCTTTTAACTAATGATATTGTTTATACCTGAAGATTGCTCAAAGCCAACACAGCAATGCCTGAGAGACTGATAAGAATATGTATAGATAAAAGTCCTAATTCACCACTGAGACCCTTTTTCTGTGCTGCTGCAATGAGACTGAAATGGAAGAATACAGTGGGGAATCTGACATGCTATCTTGAATCTTTTAAAAGCCTCCTTGTTCCCAGTGCTAAGATTTCTCTCTGTTGAATTGGTTTTCCTTGCAAAAACATTGAGCTCTGATGTTTCTGAAAAAGAAAATAATAAGTATTTTGTCCAGTGTGGATAAATTAGATTGTTTCTGGAGAAGAACTTAGACCATCTGAGACAGTACATTAGAAACAAAGTGTGAGGATTCTCATGGAGCTGAATATTATGAGATAGTGGAAAGGTGTTGCACATACTTTGAAGTAAAGCTCTGAGGGCTTATCTGGCTTGGCACTTGGGGAGAAGGCAATGTCATCTTCTGGTCTTTAGCATTGGATTTCTGGTTGTGTAGGGGATGATTTCAGTAAGTGCCAACAAAGAGCTATTAAATCTTGGCTCACTCGAGGGTTTGACTGTTTTGTGGGGACTTAAAGAAATTGGAAAATGAGGTATGAGCAGAAAACTTTTTTATGTGTTAGGGGATTTAATTTTGGCCCGGGAAACACATAGCTCATTGCACTTATTGTTGAAGTCCCTGTGAATTTGATAAATGATTTAAGGGGACCGTTAATAGAGCAAAGGGGAATGGAACAGGGAAGAGGTCAGCAGCAGGTTCACACAAATACACGAGCAGTGACACCTTTAGTGTTGTATTGATCAGCACTGGGGAAAGGGGGAGATTTGTGGGGAGGCAGGAACTCCATTGAGAAGGGCATAAAAGCATCCTTGGCTTTAGCCCTGTAAGATAGGGAAGAAAAACATGTGGTTAGGTTTGAGGAATGACCAATGCTGGGGGAGATGTGGACCCTGGTGTTGTACCCAGAAGAAAGCACATTTTATGTTCTATGGCAAAGGAGAGTAAGCAGGATTAAGGGGTTTGTAGCAGCTACAAAGCTACTTAAATGAGTGGAAAGGCTGTTGAATTCTAAACTATTGCAATTCTTCACTTGGTACTCTGGGAATATGTGTGTGTTCACCACTTGTAGCAGAGGCTACACCTCTACATTGCAATTCATAGCCTTCCATGGCCAGACTCACACTACTGTCTGTGCCTAATACTATCTTCCTTCAGTCTGACTTGGTGCTACATAAGAAATTGGAGTAATAATAATAATAATATGAAAGGAAAATTCTAATCAGTTGTGAAGTTATCCAGTTTATTGATGCTAATAAAAAGTAGCATAAAGTTTCTATCCGAACTGAACAGCTAGAGATAGATAATCCAAACAAAAGGATGCCCTGTAACATCAGAATGGTTTTGAAACTAGGACTGTGCAACTAATCTGGCTTCCCAGAAGCTAGCAGATAGTTCCAAATGTGAAGTTATTCCACTTCTGCAGAAATGAAAGAATTCAAAAGATCAGTCTCAGCAGTTTCTGCAAGGGCTCTGTCCCGAGTCTGTAATTTATTTTGTAATTTTTTTTTCCATTAGATTATTTTTTTTTTCTTTCTCAAAAGGGAGGATGTCTATTTAATCTACTCCACTTATTTCTTTTATTGTGCCGTGCTCTCATTGTAAATCCAATAGTGCTAGCATAGCACAGACCTTAGTGAACCTTCTGCAAAGATTTTTGCATTTCTTTTCCAGTGCCAAAGATTATCTGGACCAGCATCTTTCTTTTAGTTGTAAATTAGGTGATAGTTAAACTGAGGTTTTAGAAGATCATCTCTTGAAGGTCATCTCTGGAGGTGTTTAAGGCCAGGTTGGACGAGGCAATGAGCAGCCTGATGTAGTGGGAGGTGTCCCTGCCTGTGGCAGCAGGGTTGGAACTTGATGATCTTGAAGGCCCCTTCCAACCCAAAGTATTCTGTGACTCTGTGAAAACAAGGCTGACTTCTGGAGCAGGGTGTAGCTTAAGTGTTCTGTTTAACTTCATCACCATCTGCTTTGAGCTCTGTTCATGCCACAGAAGGTCATGTAACACACTTAGACTTTGGAAGAGCTCAGCTGTCCTCTAAAGGAAAACATGAGCCCTGGTGGACTGGAAGGTGGTTGTGTTGCCAATGAGATGCAGAGGGAACTGGGGGAGTAATTAAACAAGAAAATGTTAAGTTTTCTCTTGAAACTACTAAATGCTCATTGTGCTTAGATATGTGTGATTTTTTTTCTTGTGGCTATTTTAGAAGTAAATTATTCCCTGTTCTGATTAGGTGAACAGTGAAACCTGCAGTAAATACGCACTGAAATAAAACAGAAATCCTCTTACCAGTTTGGGAATTAGCAGTGCAATAAGCAGTAACATTGTTTACTGCTCTCTAATTTTCAAATAAAATGTTTAGCTCATGAAGGTTGCTGCGTTTAATAACAAACCATAAGCAATTACATTTTTGGCCTCATGCTCTCAGACCATGTTAGAAATTACAGTTAAGCTTTGCAGTGTGTTCTTGGGTAGGGAAAGGCTTGTGACGCTCACTTTGCATTTCCCTGATCAGTGAACTTAGAGTTTTAAAGAGGAAATCTTCATGCAATCTTGAGCGAGTTCAAAGACTTTCAGGAAAATAAGTAGCAGGGAATAGTTTTCTTTCTGATGAGACAATAACCTTAATTTCTTTGAGTTTTTTGGTAGAATTTCTATCACCGCATCTAGATGTAAAATCAAGGAGAAAAAGGCAAGCAAAATAACATTGTGCTAGTCTGAAATAGAAAGAATTCCGATTTGGAGACTTTTCTGGGGGAGAGAACAGGTGCAAAGTGTCCTTTCATGTAATTCTTTTCCCTTTTGATTCTCTTCCTGTCCTTTTTCAGAGCAGGTTTCACATAAATAGAACATGAATGGAGTTGCCTTCTCTACTCCAGATGGGAGGATACAGAGCTGGTAGAATTTTAACGTGGAAGATACATTAGCTTTCATTTAAATTAAATATGCATGTTCTTCACTGAATAAGTGAAGACAAATTGGGAGGCATAGATGATAATTGTATATGGAAGGTGTGAGCCCTTGGAATTAATACTCACACAGAGGCATTTCAATTTTGAACAGCTTAATATTGTAGATGAATCACTGACCTGATCTTGCAACCAGTTACCCATGTGCTTGGTGTAGTGCTGTTGCTGGCAGTAGGTTAATTGAAATTTGGAGCAAGTGTGCAATCAATAGATCAGATTGAAATGAATTTTTATTCTTGCACAATTTCCACATGACTCTTTATATTAGAATTCAGCTATTTGAGGCTCTGTTTTGTGAAGTTACTCCAATTATTGCAGTATTTTGTCCCTCTCAAAACTTTACCAAGGCAGTGAGCCTCTGGGCTGGAGAAACTTGTTATTTCTGCTGCAGATGAGAGATGTGCACGTGTGTTCGTGTTCCTCATTGGAGAAATAAAATATTCTCCCTTATTTTTAGCTTATTTATTTTTATTTTTCAGAGCAATACTATTCCCTAGAGAGAACTAATTTTAGGGACTAAAAATGGGATTTGGTTTGCAGGTCAGCAGTACGTACACCTTTTTGTTTTGTCAGCTGCTGGGCCAGCAATAATAAATATTGTACATTTCCCTGGAAAGTTATTTATTTAAATTAAAGGGAATTTATTTTGTTTCCTTTTAATTTGTAGTAGGAACTTGCTTGTAATGATTCCCATGCATTTGGAAGCAGATGTGATTACTACCCTACAAAGATTCACCAAACCCGTGATACTGTCTTTCATTAAAATATTTATTAGGAAAACTCTATTTTGTTTTTAAAAATAGGCATTTGGAATGCAGGAATTGCTCAACAGCAGAAAATAGCAATTGTAAAGCTTCTCCTATTTTTTTTTTCCAAAATACAGCATTTAGAGTATGCAGATTAGAATGAAAGACTTATTAAACAATTACACTATGTCAGAGACTAATGTAGTTGCATTTATTTTAAAATTTACTTGTTTAATTAGAAATTGTCTCCTGAATGTGTCTGGAAACTTTTATATCTCTAGTCACTTTGTTATTAATAGTTTTTTAAACAATTGTAGCACGTCATTAGCAAGCATTTGAAAACATTATGCATATTTTATATGGCATGTATAGTCACCCATTCATAATTTACAGCATATGTTGCTTACACCTTTATTAAAAATTAATAAGTGGTTTTAGGTTACTATCACTCTTTATAATAAATACAATAAGATCACTCAGACATTCCCACAACCTTTTCTGTCTGTATTCTTTTATTCTTAATATTTTTGCAATCCTTAAGGTAAAGCAACCTGCTGAGTTTCTCTGGATTTACACAGGAGGTAGCTCTGAGGACTCTGGCAGTGATGTTGGTTTTATTCTATAAGCATCAGTGTTTGTCTCTGGTCCATGATTGATGGATAGAGATGCAAAGAAGTGCTTACATCAGGACTGGCTGATGCTACCAGACTTTGTTTCTTTGCCATTACTCTGTGTAACCAGATTACAAATGAAAGTAATGCTGTTACCACTCTGGCCTCAAGCACAGAAGTCAGTGTATGCAACTTTGAGTTTGCACACATAAATTATACATAAATCTGTTCCAGGATTAAGGAGATTTGATTTTTGGAAGTTTTTTTTGTTTTTAAAGAGAAGAATTGTGAAGGCTTTTAAAATTCAGTTTCTACCAAGTTCCTTGCCAGAATTTCAAGGCTAAGGGAAATGATGGAAAATCCATAAAAACAAAACATCAGAGCCAGAGAGTGATATGATACAAACATCCTGAGGCTGTGCTTGTTCCAAGCAGACTGGTTTTAAAATATTGGAAATTCTCCCAGTGCATTCAGATGTGCACTTTTGCCATCTTTGACCTATTTGTCAGAGCTTTAGGTGCTTCCACTATGTGCTTTCTAGGAGGAATTTACTGCCAATGAAGTTTTAATGTTGACTTTCAAACTACTTTCCTTGCATGAGAGAAGATAAATCAAAAGATGACCTACCAATATCTATGCAGATGTGATATAAATTGTTCACACTTAAGAGCAGACAATTTTAAGAAGTCCTTAATAGGAACCTTAGAGGCATTCAAAAGCTCTCCAGACATAGCTTGGCTACTTAGTTCAGTTGACCCAGCTTGAGCAGGGGTGTTGGACAAGGTGACCCATAGAGATGCCTTCTAACATAAAAAATCCTGATATTTTATTAATCAGGTCTGATTCAACTACCAAATCAAATTTTTATTCTTTCTTTAATGAAGCATTTGCCTAATCAGGTGCACTAAAGAAACAGTGTAGTCTATTGTAGAATCAAGACTTTCCTCTTTGTATCTTTTTCAGCAAAAGCAAACGAGTGGAGGATTTTAGCATGGAGGTAAATAAACAAAATGTGGGTGACAACTTCTAATCTTATAATAATAATAGGCTTTGCATGTTCTTATAAAGGGTATTTGTGGGTATTTTGTAGAAACTGAAATCCAGACAAAATTGCACAGGGCATTTCCAGCAAATGGGAGAACCAAACCTTAGAAACACTCTATGGGCAGGTCTCTATTGGCCTTCAAACTATTTCTTTTGCAGTTTGAACTTGCATTTCAGAAAGGTTTTTATACTTTTCCTGGGAGGAGATTGTACTGGGCTGCGTTTCTTCAGTTAGGGAGGAAAGCACTGACTCATGGAAAGCTTCTTTTTTTTTCTTCTTTTTAGTAGATGTGGGTAGTAATGTGCACAACGTGATGCTCTAAAGCATCAGCCCTTGAGCCCAAGTCCTTTCCCTGACTGTAACAGCATTCCACTTAGGCNAGGCTTTGCATGTTCTTATAAAGGGTATTTGTGGGTATTTTGTAGAAACTGAAATCCAGACAAAATTGCACAGGGCATTTCCAGCAAATGGGAGAACCAAACCTTAGAAACACTCTATGGGCAGGTCTCTATTGGCCTTCAAACTATTTCTTTTGCAGTTTGAACTTGCATTTCAGAAAGGTTTTTATACTTTTCCTGGGAGGAGATTGTACTGGGCTGCGTTTCTTCAGTTAGGGAGGAAAGCACTTACTCATGGAAAGCCTCTTTTTTTTTCTTCTTTTTAGTAGATGTGGGTAGTAATGTGCACAACGTGATGCTCTAAAGCATCAGCCCTTGAGCCCAAGTTCTTTCCCTGCCTGTAACAGCATTCCACTTAGGCTAATAGGAAGTGCTGTGATTAAACCAGCAGCAGCCCACTTTGCAGAAACTCAAGATTCAAGGCTGAGCAGCCATTTTGCAGAATAAAAACTGGCAGTTTTTGAGAAGGATACCTGCGGTGTGTGTCTGTCTGCCTGTCATTATGGAGAATTTAGAGCAGTTTCACTGTGCTTCTTGGCATTCTCCAACTGCCTCACTTGTACATATTTAGCATGTTTTCTCAAGCCTTGTTGGTACAATGGTCTCTTGCTGCGTTAATGTTTTTTCTAAAGCAATAATGAATTATGATTTAAAAGCTAAACAAAAGCACAACAATTCTGCGAGGGGATGACAGGCGTTTGTTCTTTGTCTAAGTTGTTAAATTAAGTACTCTTGCTCTTGAGAGTTTCCCCTGTGTTTGAGTGCTTCTCTAACAAGTCTTCACAGCTTTTGGGAAATTTAACAGCTTTTCACTTGCAAAATCTGTAAACTAATTTACTTGTGTTTTGCCTCATTCTGCAGAGCACTTTGGCATGAGCTCAAAGTGTGAGAATGTGCTTTTGGTGCCGAGGACAGTGCAGCCATCACCACAGATGATGCCATATGAGCTTGTCCCCATACTTTCTCACCCTTTTTCTTAGTAAGCTCCGATCAAGAGGATTGTCCTGTAAAAATGTAGCATTTTCAATGAGCTGCTGGCTCCTGAACCAGGGCCTTTATGTGCTGGTGTGCTTCCTTTCTCCTACTGCTTTTCCACAAATGTAGATACATAGAATCATAGAATAGTTTGGGTTGGAAGGGACCTTAAAGATCGAGTTCCAACCCCCCTGCCATAGGCAGGGACACCTCCCACTACATCAGGCTGCCCAGTGCCTTGTCCAGCCTGGTCTTGAACACCTCCAGAGATGGGGCATCCACAACCTCTCTGGGCAACCTGTTCCAGTGTTTCACCACCCTCACTGAAAAGAATTTCTTTCTTATGTCAAGTATAAATCTACCCCCCTCCAATTTACATCCATTGTTTCTAGTCCTCCCATCAGATATCAAAAAGTCCTTCCATTGCCTTTCTGTAGGACCCCCTCAGGTGCTGATAAGTTACTCTGAGGTCCCCCCTGAGCCTTCTTTTCTCCAGGCTGAACAACCCCAACTCCTTCAGCCTGTCTTCATAAGGAAATGTAGGCATGTATATGCAGGGCAGAGTGCTCTAAATAATCACTTCTGAGTGGAAAATGTTTATTTGTTTGCTTTAGGTGGTAATTTGCAAGGAAGGATCCCACTTTCTTCCTCTGTACTTCTTACACACAAAAAGTAAGTCATCTAGCTTCTGGACTCATTTGAAGGAAGCACTACTGTTGCTTTGTAGGAGTGTTGGCTGTAGCTGCTTGACAGGAGAGTGTGTGTTTATGTAATGTGTAGTATTCTTGACTATAAATACATCTAAGCACCAAAATTGAGCTGCTGATAAGGCAAAGCTGTTGTGGGGATTGAGCAGAGACTGCTCTGCAGCTTGGAGGTTGGATGTGAGTGAGAGTGCATTGGAGCCATCTGGAACTGAGAGCTTTGGGGACCTTGGCTGCAGTGAGTGGGTAGCACAGTGCTGTGCCTCTGGGGGATGCAGTTGTCTGCTGGGTTTTCCCAGGTTTTTCACTGATGTAAGTGAATCAGGTTAGCAAAAGTTGGAGAGATGGGATTCAACCCCTCTGCTTTTCTCTTTTCCCCACACTACTGGGTAGAGCAGTGGAGATGGCAAGCAATGCATATACAATTAACCTACTGCCTCTTTATCTTGAGGGAAGTTAGAGTTGACAGCAACAAGAAAAAGTGCAATTGTAAGCTTATTTACTACATTTGTTAACCATCTGGGATATAAAGCCTCTAAAGTGAAGGAGCTGTCAGATTTCATTCTAGTTAACCCTGTGGAAGCAAAAGGCTTGATTTTAATTTCTTTCATCAGGCATTCCATTTAGTAACAACCTTAGACAAAAAGCAATACTGATGGAGTTCTTCTTACTCTTCCTGGTGTATCCACATTGCCACTGGAGCTGATTAGTGAGAGTGGGCACCAGTGGGCAGCAGGGCTCCTGCTGGAGGACAGGTGAGGAGGTCACTGGACTAGATGGTCTCTTGAAGTCCCTACCAGCCCTTTATATTCTGTGATCAGAGGGTGAGAAACTCTCCCCTGACTCACACTGTCAGGTGCAGTGGAAGGTGATGGATCCATAGCATGAGGCTGCTAAATTGGGAGATGCTGCACTCTCCCTCACCAGCTAAGGGATTAGAGAAGGCAAATTAGGCCTAGTGGATGTTTTGCAAGCAGAATAAATTTTTAAAAGACATATTGTAGATGGGAAATGCTAATTTTGGCTCACGAAATAGAAAGAATGGAAAAAAATGAATGCTGGAGAACTGGGCAAAAGCTTCATGAAGGGAAGATGCTGCAGCATGCCCTGCAGAGTGAGAGTTCTGTGAGTTCTACTTGAGTTTTCACAGAGAGAGAAGAGCTGGGATTCATCTTTAGAGTTTCCTGAGTAAAAAAAGGTAATGCAAGAACTGGCACAAATTGTGACAGTTGGAGGTACTAAAAGTGTAACAATGAATAATGTAATGGTGATGGTAAGCTTTGCTGTACAACACTGAAAAAGCTTGCTTTGCTTTTGGGTATTAGCTATGGAAACTGGGCTCTGTTCCTGTTGACAGGAGAGTTGTTATTATATAACCATTTAGAGGTATGCTAGCCAGGTTATTGAGAATTGGTGCTGCTTGGCCTCCCTGCCCTTGTCCCAGATGCTAATGAGCAAAAGTAAGGAAATTACTTGGAGAGAGGATACCAAATAAAACCTCTCACAGCAGGGAGCTAAATTTTACCCTGAAGCAACGTTGGCTCCAATGGAGCAAATGCCATTTAGCGAAGAAAGTACTTCCCCAGGAGTTTTAAGGGAAGTGGGGTAAAAGATGCTTCAGTGTGGACCAGAGAGGGAGGAAAGAAGCCAGAACAGAGGACAGACCAGAATGTGTGAAAACATAAAACAGATGTAGGAATGACCTCTGAATCAGATCCATTACCTTAGTGGGAATTGCATTTGCTGTGTGCTCTGGCCTTGAGACACCACTGTGAGGTGTGGGATTGCCTCTGAGGGATGTGTGTGAGGTACAGGTATGTTTGCCCCCAGAAAAAGTGCCTGGTGGAAGCTGTGGCCCTTTGCAGTGTGGGAGTTAAGTGTTCTCTGCACTCCAGAGAATCAGGTTGCTTTAGTGCCAAAATATGGATTTAGTTGCTTAAAATTAAGTCTGCCTGTGTCCCAGTTTCCCCATCTGTAAAATGTATTACAGCAATTTCAGCTAATCCTATTAAATTGTAGTACTAGTGTTTCACTATTAATATATCTACAAGGACATGCATCATAGTAACTTTACCCCATGGTGACTAAAATGTCTGTAGTAGCCTAGTATAAAATAATCAGAGACTCTGGGACCCCAAAGCTCTTCTTTTTTAATTGGTTGACCAGAAAGGAATTATGCCAATTTTCTCCAAGTAAAGATCTGGTCCACCTTCTCTAAGAGGGATGGAAAACAGCCTGCTTTTCAGACTTAAGATTTTTCTACTTCCTCTCAACCTTGCTGTCTTTAGGGTAACGAGTAAGCAGGATTTGGTGAGCAAGCTTTGTCTTTGTGTGTTGGACTTGTGGCATTTTTTTGTTTCATCTCAGCATCCTTTAAGGAAGGACCTTAAGTACCTTCAAAATGCAAAGACTGTGTGTAATGAAAAGGCTTCCTGCTAGGTAAGGAGAAAGCTTCAGAGGTAATTATAGCTCAGTTTCTTGAGCATTTTGTTCCATTTTATTTTATTAAACCTCTCACCTGATCTTTGGTGTGTGTGTGATAAAAGGAAGCTTGTATTGCAGCCACCTCTGATAGATGAGATAATCCTTCTAGCAGGTAGGATGTAAAATAAGGTCCCAGGTTTCCTCAGCAGTCTCTGGAAAGGCTAATTATTTTTTTTCCTAGCCACTGAGCAATTACGAATTCTCCCCTCAGGTGCTAAGTGCTTCTGACCTTCCATGTTCCTTCTGCATTTGTGCAGGGATTACACTTGGAGACCCTCAAGGACACAGCACCTGGGTGACTGTTTCAGAGCTGAGTTCCCTGTGAAGGACACTGTTTTTGAGTGATGCTGTTTCTGCTTGCTCAGTGCAGCCACCAAAGCAAGTAGCAAATACACTGCATTGCCAGAAGAAAAAAATAGAATGCCTGTGCTCTTGAGAGTCTGTTATATTAATAGAAATCATTAATACCCTGTTGATTGCAGTGGCAATAGTAATTACAATATATTGTAAATGACACTGCTGGAAGGGCTGTAGGGGAAGGTTAGGGCGCAAGTTTTTCAAGTAGGTGCTTGCAGCACACTGCTGGAATAAATCACAGGACAAAGGGGAGGCAGTGAGAGCTAGAGAACTCGGTCCTGAGTGGTGGTCAAACATCTCAGCCTGCTCCTAAAGCTTCAGTAAGGACTGCAGTCTATCTCCTTTGTCATATTTCTAACCTTAACCTCAGGAACCTGATGATCTATCAGTGGTCCATGGTGCAGAAAGACTGAAAGGCCAATGTGCAGGGTGTCAAGGAGGCAGCAAGAACATAATAATAGTCCTACAACCTCCAAAACAATCCTTGTTGCAGGAAAAGCAGTGGCATTAACCCCTTTTTAGATTGCAAATTCAAATTCCTTACAACACCATGCCCAGAGAGGTTGTGGATGCCCCCTCAATCCCTGGAGGTGTTTAAGACCAGGCTGGATGAGGCACTGAGCTACCTGGTGTGGTGGGAGGTGTCCCTGCCCATGGCAGGGGGATTGGAACTAGATGATCTTGAAGGTCCCTTCCAACCCAAACCATCCTATGGCTCTATAAAGTGGAGTTTTCCAGTTATCCTGAATGTGTTCAGCTCTTTTCACAACTTACAGGTAGCTGGTAATGCTAAGGATTAAGTTTTAAGGTCTTCAGAAACACTTTATATCAGAAATGACTTGCCAAAATGTGTGGCTTAACCTTCTTGAAGTATTCATTATTTAATAAAATTAATTTGCATTTAGATATCTTTACTGTAATTATTTTAAATTACGTTCAAGGGCTGAAATCTTGATAGGCAGGTGCTGAGAGCTTAAGGTTCTGGTTATATGTAATTTAAAAGTTAATACTATGCCTCTTATAAAGAAAGAAGTTAAATGGTATCTGTTGTAGTGCTTTATTTCCATTTCACTGGAAGCAAGTTCAAAACCATTCACTCTTCCACTCTTCTGAATGAGGAGCTCCTGCAACTTTGTTGTTTCAATAATAACTAATATTTGGTACCAAAAAAGCCAAATGCTGCTGAAAACTATTCTAAAAGCATGTCTGGGAACTCTGCTAAAACTATACTACAGCTTAGACAGAATAAATGCCCAAAACAGGTTTCCTTCCTGGCTTCATGCAATGAAAGGCATTCTGTGCCTTTCTAGAAAACCTTTTATTTATTGCTTGGGGTTGTTTTCTGTAATTGGAGGACACTGAAGCTGGTGGAGATTCTCCAGCCATTCCTTCCTACATTTAAGACTTTTATATTGCTGGAACAGCACAGTAAATCTCCCATGTAATGAAAACCCGAGTCACTCATTCTATGATATTGCTTCTGCCAATGGTAATTTTTAAAAGTGCAGATAGACTGAGTTAGGGCATGATCCTTGTAGCTAATGAGATCCTTTCCTTTCTTTGCGTTTACCTGTAGTTTTGTGTTTGAGTCAGTTCTACAAGCTCCTGTTGAGGCTTTACGAGCCTTTAAACTAGACAAATAGTCTGTGGTCTATCCCTTTCATTATTGTTCATCAGGGTTTTGGGTTTTTTTTTTAAGAATTGTTGAACTGCAAATCCATGTCTTATGTTTTTTTTTTTTTTTTGCTAGCAGTTTAATTGTTGTGACCTGAAAATCAGCTTTCTTGGCATGTTGTGGTGAGCGCTGAGCTGAGGTGGAATCAATGTAAGGTTCCTTTTGTCCCTTCTCTGGTGCAGTTTGTACCTGGTGACTGTTTGCAGCTGGATACTCCAGTGGTTGCTGCATTTCACAGGTTGAGTTGTGGTGCCAGATGATGTTTCCTCCTTCTGCCTTTGTTCTTGCAGCTGGTGCAAATGAATAACTATTTGATGCTTACCTCATTGGGTAACCTTGGACAGAGAACCCAAACTAAGTGTCAGTAAGAAGTGATAATCACAGGATATCAGGGATTGGAAGGGACCTCAAAAGATCCTGTAGTCCAATCCCTCTGCCAGAGCAGGAGCACCCAGATCAGGTCACACAGAAATGCATCCAGGCAGGTTTTGAATGCTTCCAGAGAAGGAGATTCCACAGTCTCTCTATAGTGCATAGTATTCTCCAGTATTTTATCTTCAGGATGCTTTACAAGTAGTAATTAGAAGCAGCAAGTGAATGGGAAAAATACCCTAAGGGTTCTGTTGCTTTCCATGCAGAGTACCAGTGTAGGGGTGCGTCGAGGCTGGCTGTCACCATGTCGGCAGGTGTCAGCCAAGTGCCACCAAAGGAGCTGGCCAGAGCAGAACTGATGCTGCACTGTTTTTCTCTTCCCTTGCAAGGCAGAGGATGACGTAGGAGGAGGACAGAATGTCTACCTTCTGGGTACTAACTGACCTCTAACTGGGCTTCAACGATGTAAAATGGAGGGATGCAGAAAATCCAGGTACAGCCCTACAAAGTGCTGCAAGTGGAATGTGTTGGTGAGAGCTCATTCGGGCTGCTCCCACCCTTCTCTAAAGATGTGTGTGCTTTTGCACTGGTAATTAACACACTGAGGACAGTTTGTTTTGAAGATGATTGATCCATCCACCTTCTGCAGCACCAATACCTACATCTGAGAGTGTTTCCATGAATAAGGTTCCCTTAGTATGTGCTGTTGTGAGCTTGGCAGGCATCTCTCTGGGGCTTCTTCCACAGGAAAAGTAAGAGCAGGTTATAGCAGCCCAGTCTCCAATTGTAATAGATATGAGGATGTTATCTGTGCAGTCACATAGGGGAAATAATGGGATTGAACTCTGTATATATTTTATTGGCTTCATGTCATGAAGTTTGATTCAGTCAGCTTGAAAGGCCAGTGCTGTGGTAATTCTGCCATGCACCACATCTCTGGGGAGAGCATGCATCTGTTAGCTGCTGCTTTCATGTTGACCCTGTTGTAATCAGTAGGAACAGCTCATCATGTAGAAACTATTTGTGCAAAGAACAAGGTTATCTTCTGCTTGTAAAATACCTCCCAAGTATTAAAACTCCCTTCTGTATAATGAGAAGTCATATAACAACGTGTAGAAAGAATATGTAGCTACAAAACAATTCTGTGTGATGGTATAGAGCTATGCAGAATTCTACCTGCAGATACAAGTATGAATTTTGGTTTCTACCACCCTTCTTGCCACCACTAAAAAGAAAACAAACCTAAAACTCTACCAAACAGCAAAACTGAAACTTTGCCCCCTTCCTCCCCTACAAACAAACCAAACCCTGACAAAGCCACAAGGAAACCCAACCCCTGACTAGCTTTTAGTGTTGTTGGATGAGAGTGGAGTGTTTGGGCTGCTTTTGTTGAAATGTTTAATTTGTAAAATGACTTACAAACACTTTCATGAGTGGTTTTCAGAAGGTAGAGGCAAATTACTAGTTAAAATATACGTATAGTTATTAAGAGGAAAATTGGAAGGGAAGTAAAACTGAGGCACTTGAACAAGCCTATAAAAATATTCTATTAAAATGTGCAATTCTGAGCTGCAATAGTACATTCCTTTAGGGTGTTTAGATATTCAAATCCCCAATTCAAATTCTTATTTCTATAGAATTTTCATTTTCCTATACATAAATCGAAAGAAGTACTTCTTATCTGTATTTCAATTTGCAGAACAAACACCACCATCTCCCTCCTCAAACTATCGATTCTGTGCCTTACTCTGAGTCAGGACCACTCCCTTCCCAGAGCACTTAGTGAGTAATTCCCTCAATGTATCTCTGTAATGGACCATTATTCTGAGACCTTCAGCACTGGGAAAGAAATACATCCTTGTGCAGTGGGCTAACTCAAGATCGATGTGCCTCTTAAATTCCAAAAATAGGTCTCAAGTGTGCTATCTTTCTGTCCAGCAGGGAATTTCAATTCCCAAAGTACAGACTCCTCCTATTTGATACAGGGGTGTTACTGGAAAGCAGAAGTTCATCCTACTTGGAGCTTCTCTGTTGCATTTATCACTGTTGATGCTAACAGAGCTTATCCAAGCCCCTGATTAAGGTCTCACCTCAGATGCTATTTTGCAATCAATCTGTGATCATATTCCTGAAGATTCTGTATGTGTTAGGGTGGAGATGGATCACAGAGCTCAAAAGCTACACCAAAAATAATACAAAATCTGAACTCAGCCTGTACCATCTAACTGGGATAGATTGTCCTTGGGGAATTCTTTGGGGCAAAAGGAAAGGAAACACAACAGCAGCAATAAAACCACATGACAAAACTCCAAAAAATCTGTCATGGTATTCTCCTATGGGAGAGCTTGTCATCTGCATTCAAATTTATTTGTAAACAAAATGATGCAGTTTGTTCCAGGCTGGAGCACATGCACATGTTTATATGCAGGTTATACAACTGAGCTGCTGGATGTACATAGCAAGGCTTTTTTAGAGCTGTGACTAAGAAGTTTGGTTTATGGCTAACTACTGCAGGGTGTTTGTCATCCATATTAATATCTCAAGCTAAAAAGTGTGAATGGTATGGCATACCTAAGTCCAAGAGTCTCACAGATAAAAAGATCAGAGAGCAGAACATTCCGCTTGATTTATCTCATCTTCGTTAATGGTGGCAAACTGAAACTGTGTATTTGGTCTTGATCATCTTTCATGGCCCTGCTCCAACAGATCAATGTCCTTTTTTTCCATATTTCTGGGTAGGTGAACTTTCAGTTTTGCTGGGAAGGCTTGTCTTGCCCAACTGTCCTATCTGAGTGCTCACAAATTGCTGATGTCTTTACTCTGCAGATATTTGTCAGTCTGTCTCCACGATAGAGACAAGCAGAGTGGCTCTCAGTTTTAACATCATGCAGGGTTCAGTGAGCAGTGTCCCCCAGTGGACATCTGCCCACAAAGCAGCAACTACAGCGACACGTTTTGTTCAGCTCTCCCTTGCTTGGGATCACATCACATGAGTCTGTGAGAGCCAATGTATCTCAGTATTACAGCTCTGACACAGTGTTGTATTGACACGACTCAGTACCCTGTCAGAATGCCTGAAAAGCAGGCAGAGAGGAATGAAGACTTAAAATGACTTTAAAGCTGAGGAAATGCAGAGACTGAGACTCTCCATTGATTGTGTAATTTAGTTCATGCTGCTCTTTATATTTCCAATTGCAACGGTGTTTTTGTTTTACTGAAACACTGAGTACACTGTGCTGTTCAACATCATAACATTATCCTGTGTGATTCACATTCAGAGGCATAATATTTTTCCTGGCTGAATAAACATTACACCTGTAACTCAGTTACAGGAGCCAAAGCTTGTGGAAAAAATGTAATTTAAAATATACTTTTAGGAAGTTGTAGATTGTCTGAGCTTTGTGCACTTGTTGGAATATGGGTAGTGCAAAAAATGAAAATAGCAAGAGATGACATGTCGGTGTGGAAAGGCTGGAGGCAAGCAATTCATGAGCAACATGAATTTGTTTAAAGACTTGACTGATTTCTAATGAAAAGTTCTTCATGCTAGTTTGCCTGTTTGCCTTTGTGTAGTTTGCCTGGTTGTGCTGTTCTGTACTATGTGATAAAGGACTTGGGCTATTTTTGCATTCTGTGTGGGAATAATCATAATAAAACTCCATAATGTATTTTGCTAATATTAAATTAGAAATTATCAAAATATTCCTTCCAGAAAAGAAAGTATTACTGCTGCAGGAGATTGTTAGGTTAAATAATTTATCCAAGGCAAATGAAAAAAACCAAGGATCAGATCAGACTTGGAAAATGAAAAAGTGAATGCTGTTTAGGTTAACAGCAGAGTTCCTAACCCTAAACTCTCCTTTCTAGAAGGCTTGGGGCTTGATCTTGAGGAAGGATCATAAAGACAGTGTCAGCTCAGTGATAGGGGAGTGAAGCAGCATTGTTTCTTGGTAAGCCGGCTCATCTGAGTCAGCAAATGCTAGTGGAGGCAAAGCAGTGGGGAAGACTGTGCTGTACTGTGAGAAGATGGGCTCAATTCTATCCCCACAATCCAGCTGTGCAGCTGAGTTGTGGTGAGAATTGTTGAACTTCTTCTCCAGTAGGATTTACAGCATGAGATCTGGTGAGAGTTCCCACAGGGATTTGACTACTTCTCTGTCTCTTGGGGGTGACTCAGTAGTAGCAGTGGGTATAAATGAGTAGGTTGTGAGAGGCTGTTAGAAAGCCATCCAGTGTTAATCTTGTTGGATGTATCTGTATTTAGAATTAATTGTGTTTCTGCTGATACAGGCTCACATAGGAACTATGTTTGTGTACCTACTCATTTGCATGTTAATGGGGTTCTCCAGGGTTTTTCCTTGATCTTTAACAATAGGAAAGCCTGGCTAATTGAAATTTATTTGAAAAGGGTTTATTTGCCTCTTGGGCTGGGGACAGTAGAGTATAACAGCTGAGGAAGGCTGCAGTGAGATAGTTTTTAATACCTAAGGATGCCCACGCTGGCAGGATAAATTAACAAAGGAGGTGAATGATTCACACTGATCCTCCTTATGCTGACTACCCTAAATTGGTTTTGGTCCAACCTGATCTTGTAGTCACAGCAGCTGAGGTGAGAGTTCTTCATTTTTGGTGGAGCAGAAGACCTCCACATAGAGCTTTCCATGTGTTGTAGCTGTGTGGTTCTCATGGATGAATCTTCTTGAGAATGTAGGAATAACATCATATGATGGTCTCTCCCAGTTACCACCACCAGCACCCACTTTAAAAAACGGACTCTGAATATTAGTCAGGGTTCCTGTAGCCCTAAAGGGTCCAGAGTTTGATCCCAGCAATGTCTTCAGGGATTGGAATTAAAAGGTCACTTCCAATCCAATTCACTCAGTGAGTCTTTGATCTGAGCTGTCCTTAAGTGCTGTACATTGAATTCTGACTTTATCCTGCCATCTCTGCTTCTCTAAACTCTTTTTTCCAATATTACTGATGCAAGACATTTCTATCTGAGATCTTTTTGGAGTCTTGCAACACAGCCTCTTGTTCTCACCATGAGTCCTGCCCAGAAATGCTGGTGAAGCATGACAGTTGCTGTAGCAGATCAACGGACTCTGAGAATTACCTTTAGGCTGGGAATATTGTGATGACTCAATCTATCAGCTGCCCCCTTTGCCAGTGCCATCAGTCAAACTGGAGCCGGAGGTCAGGATTTCAGTGTGGAAATAACATTTTTGGGTGAATGATGATGATTATTTGCTGGGGTGGAAGGGTTCTGCGTTTTCACTGTTTTTTCCACTGTGACTTGTCTTTTCAGTTAACTGCCTGAGAGCTGTTGTGATGTGTGCCTTCTGGGGTCCTTTGTTTTTAACCCAAATACTGTGCTTTATTTATGTCTAGTTAGTCACCAGAAAACACTGCAGGGCCTGATTACCACTTTGCTCATCTCTATTTTAGAATCTGCCTGTGATTTAGTGGTCTCAGTCCATTTTGTTGCAAGTATTTAATTGTTGGGTCTTACACTGAGTTTCTTGATTATGAAGAGTTCATAATAATCAGATAGTACAGAACAAAGTGTAATCACAGCTGTCACAACAAAATGAACACAAAATACAGCTATTGCTGTGATTGTGTTTGTATACTTGTTAATTCTGGAGACCTCATGCTCTAAAGTGGTTCTTCCAGCTGAGGGTGTGGGAAGCAATGGGGTAGCACAGGCTGGATGAGGCACTGAGCAACCTGGTGTAGTGGGAGGTGTCCCTGCCCATGGCAGAGGGGTTGGAACTAGATGATCTTGAAGGTCCCTTCCAACCCAAACCATTCTATGTTTCTTTATCACAAGCAGAGAATGTTTTAGAGGGTACAGCTGGATGTTAAGTGATCTAAGGGTACACAGGACTGTAGCAGTGGTAGTTTGGTGCTAATATCACTGCAAATGTCCAGTGAAGTGTAACTGTAATTGACAGCAGCAGTGGGAAAGTAAGGCACAAGAGTGTTTTGGGTGTTCCTTCAGGTGTAATTCTTCTCTTCTGTATAAGCAGAGAACACTCTCTAATAAATAAATACAAAAACATTCTGAGATGGATTGGGTTTTGCTTGTCTCTGTGTGTGTTTGGCAGTTGTCTCTGTGATTGACTGGAAATGTTAAAGTAGGCAGCAGATGTGCATCCTGAAATGCACTGAGATACTCTTAAATCAATCTTTGTTTTCTAAGTCTCTTGGAAAGTTGAGAGAGAGAAATAGAATATTAATAGCCAAATGAGTTGGCAAACTCTGCAAGCACTTTAGAAGTACCCTTCAAAGAAGGATGTGGTAAACTTTAAATTGGTCCTAAGGGAGCTGCTCAGGACCATCATCAAGAAGAGCATTTAAATTGAGGTGTGTCAGGAATATTATTTTTTTCCTACCTACTTGGAAGCATGGAACTCTTCTGAATGAACAAATCTGTACCATGTACTCAGCATCATATCTTTGTGGTTTTAAACTGATTGTCTCTATGAACCTGGAGCTTGAAGCTTTGTGGCACTTAGCTAGTCCTCTTTTCTTGGTGCCTCCCACATAANAATGAGTTGGCAAACTCTGCAAGCACTTTAGAAGTACCCTTCAAAGAAGGATGTGGTAAACTTTAAATTGGTCCTAAGGGAGCTGCTCAGGACCATCATCAAGAAGAGCATTTAAATTGAGGTGTGTCAGGAATATTATTTTTTTCCTACCTACTTGGAAGCATGGAACTCTTCTGAATGAACAAATCTGTACCATGTACTCAGCATCATATCGTTGTGGTTTTAAACTGATTGTCTCTAAGAACTTGGAGCATGAAGCTGATTGTTCCTAAAAGCTTATTCTGAGAGTGTTTTGACTATGGCAGTCAACCAATCCTCTTTTCTTGGTACCTCCCATATATAACTTCTCTTTTTAACTCTCACCTTGCCCCATGAAGCCAGAACACATTTACACATCTTCCATCTTGTTGTGTTTTCATTCAAGCAATTCTTCAGAATTTTAATTAAGTATTGGAGGAAAAACACAATTCTAAACAGATTCTGCTTGCCTGGATTAATGGATCTGGAAGCTGAAATGAGTCAATTTTTAACATGTCTCAGTGTATTATGAGTAATTGCAGGATTGAAAGCAACAAGTCCTTCATATAAGCATTTCAGAAATCTCATAAGGGAGTTTTCAGAGGCTTATCCCACTACAGATTTTACCTTAAGTGTTTGTGCATCTATTCTAGCAGTTGATTTTTAATGTATGTTAGAGTTCATCTATTAAGCAATGGTTATTATGCATATTTGCACATGGCAGACAGGGAAATAGAAAGTTTGACAGGCTTGCTGTGACTGATTAAATTCTTTTTCCACTTCCATTACAGTTCTCAATCTCACCTTGAAAATTTCATCCCACACCTTTGATGTGATTTTTAAACGGCATTTATACCATGCATATGAAACACAACCAACTCCTGTAAGCTCTCCATTTAATAATGAGACTGTGAAAATACTTGCAGGTAGTCTCTAGGAATGGTAATGAAATTCTCAACAGAGGTATCTGACACTGTCAGAGGTGGGTGGTGCTGGCTTTTCTGCATACACATGGAAACAAATCACACTATTTCAGCAGGATTATAAAATGGAAACAATGCCTTTTTTCCCTAAACCATTTAATGATCTGCCTGGATCAACCCTTCTGGTCCAAGCTCCTAGAATCTGATGTAATGAATAATGTGGAGTTGTGATGTTTATTTGGTAATAATTACTGTAGGGATGCTTGCCAACGATACCTGATGGAGAAAGCTCCAATGGGAGCAGTGCTGGGATAACAGTGTTCAAATATTTCCATCCTTCTAGAACAAAAGCTGTAGAATCCAGAAGAAAAAGCTAGAAAGGCTTTATCTTTGTAGCTGAATATTGCTGAGATTGAAAGTTTACCTTTCCCACTCTCTGCTGAAGACCTACTGGAGGATTTCAGTGAAACACTGAATCTGGTGGTTTGGGACTTTAAGTTGTGTTTCTTTAGGCTTTTGTTAGTGATTCAAAGGTCAGTTGTTCTCATCCTCTCCCTTAACAACATGCTTGAATAACATGTAATCCTCTGCTATCTATAAAACTTGAAATGGGAGAAAATGCAGATGTTATGTTCATTTCCAGTAGTTCTCAACTGCTGTTCAGGGAGAAAATCCAGCAGTGTGCAAAATGTGCCTGAAGCTGCACTTCTTTCATTTCCCTGCACAGTGCCCATAAGAAGAATTATTAAACACGATTTTCATAAGGCAGACATTTGTTTTTTAAATCAGGATGGGAAGATACACTGGGGTCTAAGGAGATTTATATGCTATTGCCTCTTTTATAATTGTTTCTGTAAATGGATGTGGAGGTTGAATCACTTAGCATCATTTGCTTTGCTGGAAAACAGCAACGAATTTTAAACTGAGATTATTTTCATAGCTAAGAAAATGATCTGTTATTTCTGAGGACACCTCAGTGTTGGGCTTTATTGCTGCATATTTATTGCTGCCTTTTCCATGTGAAAAATGGGAAAAAAAAACCCCAACAGTAGCCCATGCTGTTCAGACTCTTGAATATCTAAATATCTTTGCAAATGTGCATTCGCTGTATCTGAGTAAGATCTATGTTCACAAAAGCCATCCATGTCCTCACCTTTTCTAGTGTCTCATCATCCTCATGGTGTAGAACTTTTCTTCTCTCCAACCCAAATCTCCCCTCTTCCAATTATTCAATTAGTCATTTCTTCTTCTTATGTATTTAAAATGGAAATTAAAGATGAAGATTTCCTTCCAATACATGTTTAAATCTTCTGTTTGGGACACCTACTGCAGTCAGTGCCATTATTTTTGCATGTAAAGATAAGTAGGAAATTTAAATAATTAACAGTAGGATTTATTCACGTTTCTCCCTGTGAAAGAGAATTCATTTGTGAGATCCAGAGGAAAAATACATTATTCATAATTTTCATGTTAGAAATAAGAAAATGAATATGAGGATATTTGACATGTACTATAAAATCTCATTAGCAGCAGTGTACAGAGACAGCCTAAAAGCAAAAATACATTGAGACCAGATCAATATATGGTAATAGCACAAAGCAAGCCACGGCCTGCTGATCGTTTTTGTGAGCTTCCTTCAGATCTTGCTTGTGTGTTAAGTCCTTATTCCTGTTTAAGTCACTGCTGTGAGACTGTTTTGTTTCTCAAAATCAGAGAAGTGTTATTTTTTTGCAATAGACTTTTAAACATTGTGAGAGTCAGAGTTTGGCTATTTGTGTGGCTTTCAGGGCAGCAGTGATGTACTTCTGGCAATGTCTCTTAGTGATACTAATAAAGAAAACCCAATCTCACCAAACCCTAGTATTTAAACATGCCTTTTACTATATATGCTGAACTTAGACCTCTTTTTTTTCCATTTATATTGAATCCTCCTCTCTTTTTCTTGTGCACTTCCTGTAACATCTCATAAAAGGTTTCATAAAATGTACACTAACCATCAACAAGAGATGCTTCAGGTCAACATGGTGTTCATTTTAAAATAACATGGCTTTAAAAGAATGAAAGAAAAAAAATCACTAATCTCATTAAGCTAAAGACCAAGTAAAGAGAGTTTCAATTTGGTAGATGTGCTTTGATTCTACTGATGTATGGGACCAATTAAATGAGTTCTCTGTAGTGCAGCAGGTACATTATCTGTTTTGTTAGACTTGCAGAATCTAGCATAAATGTTTTGGAGAAACAATTTGAAAATCCAGAAGCCTCCAAACAGAAGTTGAAACAGGAGGGAGACCACCCTGAGATATGAATTAGGTTAGATGTACTCCTGCTAACCCCTCCTCTCACTCTGCTGTACAGCAGCTTTGACCCAAACATTTTGTACAGGTCAGGTTGCTTTGCAGTTGTAAATGTTAGATGAAGGATTTTTTGCTGTTGGGTAAAAGGATTGTATTTAGACTGTAGTTGTTTACAGACCAACAATGGCAGCACAAAAAGGGCAAAACTGAAGATATTTAAACACATTCAGAAAAGAATAAAGAGCATCTTGGGTCTCCAGAAAAGGGTCTGAAAAAGTGTGAGGGAATTTTGTCTGACATGGATGTGTCAGAGAAGAGGGGAAATACAATTTTAGGAAGACTACTGCATTTTCCTCAACATGGCTGCATGAAGAACATTTGACCTTAACTACTTTGCCTTGCAGCCTTGATAAAAACAAGATGATAAAATATATTTACAAGCATATAAATACGGAGCATAGAATGGTTTGGGTTGAAAAGGACCTTAAAGGGAGGTTCCAACCTCCTTGACATGGGCAGGGAAACCTCCTACTAGAGGAGGTTGCTCAATGCCTCATCCAGCCTGGCCCTAAACACCTCCAGGGAGGGGGGGCATCCTGATGAAAATCAATCTGAAGTTTACACATAGTTCAGAAAATGCCTTGTTTTTCTCTTGCTTGATAATCTAAGATGTTTTGTACTTAGAACTTTAGATCAGATGTTTTTTTTAATTTTAATTTTTTCCTCACTGAGAGAGGCAGAAATGCCAGGTGTAAGAGTATTATATCCACTAAAAAAGAATAAGGAATGGAAAGGTTGGGAGGGTCAAAAGAATTTCTCTATCTAGAGAAATCTGCAACTCGGGGGAATCCACAGGAAGGGCAGCTAAGGCTGCTCTTTGCTTCTGGGTGCTCCTGAGAGCATGAGCCACTGTTACTCCCATCTCAATGTGAGCCTTATTTTAAGCCTTTTCTTTGGAAGATGTAGGGATCAGTCTCATTATTCAATCATTCTTATTTTTAAATAGAGGGAATTATGGTTCTTTTGCTGATTTGCTATTTGTAGTCAGATAAAATTTGCATGTAATTGATGGTGAAATGCAAGGCTGTCTAAAGCAAAACAGTAATTTAGATAAGCTGTATCCTCAAAACATTTCTTTCCTCTTCTATGAAGAAAGCAGTTATTTGAATATTGCTGTACTCATGCTTCACACATCCCTTCCAGCAGCTTGTTCAGAAGCACAATAGACACAACACACTAGAAGCAGGGCAGATATTTTGCCATTTTTCATCATTTTTCATCACTGACAATGCAGCTAAACCTTCCTTGCAAGCTCTGTCTCTGGAAGAACAGGTGCCTGACAGAGAAACTGCTCCCATCTGAAATGGATGGAATTGCTGCTCAGATCTGTGGACATTCATTGGGAAAAAAATTCAATTTCCAGACATTTTTGGAGAGGTCTTTCTTCACCCTTCCACTGCTCAGTGGCCATAAAGATGCCTGTAGTGTATGGGTGAAAGCAATGCTTATGACTGACAGCTACCCATAAGCCTTCCTTTTAATTTTGGATGCACAACACTGGAATATGATCCCTCTATGTGCTGCTGCTTAAGAAGCTGTTCTTTGAAAATGAAAGTCTTATGTGACCATAAAGTGGAAGAATTTCTTTTGTGCCTATAGCATCCCATGTACATTTTATGAGCCAAGGGAGATAAACAGGAGAAAGGTGCCTGAGTCCTGTTCTGCTCTTCGAATGTGGAAGAGCTTTCCCTGAATGTTGAGCACGTGTTGGGTCTGAGAGTGGAATCAGGCGAAGAAGAGATGCTTTAGGCATACACAGCAGCAGGAGGTGTACACCAGAGGGCATTTCAACTACCAGTGTTTGCAGAAGATTCAACATATTTTCTAGGGTTAGAATTGTTTTGGGTTTTATGCCCAAAACACAGGGTGAAATTGGATCCCTGTTTAACTCTGTAGGACTTAAAGAGGTCACTTTGGGACATTTGGCAGGTCATTGTCATTGTGATTTTAATGTATTAGCTTTGACAGGGAAAGGAAAAAGACTGTACTGGCATGGAAGTGGAAGAAGTACCTGCAGTGTCATTCATGAGCATGAGGCTGAGGTGTCCTCAGCATTCAGTATGGTCAGCATCTTTCAACAGTACATCCTGTTAGAGTCATCACAGTCCTACCCAATTGAATTATATAAATAACTACAAGTTACAGCCCCATAAAATGGTAAAAGTCTTTCTGAGGTTGCTGAAGGCACTCTTCCTATTGACCTTCAGCTGAACTAAATAAAAGCAGATATCAAAGAGCTGAATGCACTCAAAACACTCAACTCTTTTGAGGAGAATTTTGAGCAGTAAGACAGGCTCTTATATTGGGTATTTAATTTGGTGAGGAAATTGTTACATCCTGCATTTCTCCTGTGTCCCTTTGCATTCTGCAGTGCCCTCCTAGGGTGGGACTTAAATATTGTTCAGGAGCTTTTTTTCCAAGCATAATTTAAAATGTTTTGCTTTGAGCACATAGGAAAACAAGAATGTGATGTTTCAAAGCTGATAAACAATTAGGAAACGTGTATTTTATATAGTCAAGGAATTTTTTCTATTACTCATGGCAGCACTGAGCTTATGCCCTTTTGTCCAGCCATACAAAATCTATGTAGAATCATAGAATGGTTTGGGTTGGAAGGGACCTTCAGGATCATCTAATTCTGACCCCCCTGCCATGGGCAGGGACACCTTCCACTAGACAGGGTTGCTCAGTGCCTCATCCAGCCTCGCCTTAAACACCTCCAGGGATTGAGGGGGCATCCACAACCACTCTGGGCAACCTCTTCCAGTGTCTCCCACCCTCACTGTGAAGAAATTCTTTCTTATCCAGCCTGAATCTCCCCTCTTCCCTTTTACATCTGTTATTCCTAGTCCTTCCATGCCATATCCTTTCAAAAAATCCTACCCCAGCCTTTCTGTAGCCCCCTTCAGGTATTAAGAAGCTGCTCTGAGGTCCCCTTAAGCCTTCTCCATGCTGAGCATCCCCAACTCCTTCAGCCTGTCCTCATTCCAGTCAATCACATTTAAAGCTTTACTTGATAGCACATGTTCTTCCTATAATACACTTCCAATTTTGATAGAGGCAAGGCTTTGGGGTGAGATAAATATGAAAGTGATGTGCAGTTTAAACAAATCAATGGAGCAATCTGCACCAGAGCTCTGAGAATGAACAGTGGACTCCAGTGTGAGAGCAGCACAGCCACTAATTAGCTTGGCCACTCTTTCTCCTATTTGTTTTCATTTGTGTTGAACCACTCAAGACTTCTGTGCTGCCATTAGCACTCTGGAAGCTTGAAGCAGGAAAGTGAGATGGATTTTAAATCTACCCAGGTACAAAATCAAACTAATCTTCTTGGGTAGCTGCAAGTGAAGAATTCTGAGCTTCTCAGAATTTCAAAGTCATTTCTCCAAATTCATTGTAAAAATCATCAAAGCTCTGTTTTTCTGTTTTATCTGGGCCTGAAAAGAAGTAACTTTTCCTGACAGGGCTCTGTATTTTATATTCCAAATACAATGCAGTGCTTGCTCAGATTGAACTCTCATTTATTCCTCAGAGCTAGAAATGAGAGAAGAATACATTGTCTACAAAATGACTCCACAAAATAGGATCTGTGGGAGAGAAGAATGTAGCTAACAAACCTACCATTTGATGTTTACCACCCATACATAACTAAATATTACTTATTTAAAATAAACAGGTTTTTATGGGTTTGTAGGAAAGCCCTCACAATTCTCTGTTCTATTTTGCTTTCCATGCATGATGTCAAGCTTGATAAATTTTTTAGCAGCTGTCAAAGTAAATTTATTACAGAAGAAGTTTAAGTTCTTGTGTAATCCAAAAGGGAAAAGCCCTGCTGACTTAGTTTTGCTCCATCTTTTGTCTTTACGGCACTTTAAAAGCCTGATGTAGTTACAATTCAGGAGCAGTACTAGTTGAACAGAATTTTCCCATCTGCTGAAGAAGAGTGTATTTGTGGTGTTAGTCTGTAAAACTCATGTGTATTTATATTTTTTTAAAGGTTTCTTAATAACTCACTTTTTAACAGGCCTGTTTTAAGTGTGTAACCTGTCCAGCCTGGCCTTAAACACCTCCAGGGAGGGGGCATCCACAGCCTCTCTGGGCTAGTTCTTCCGGTGTCACACCACCCTCACAGGAAAGTGTTTCTTTCTTCTCTCCAGCCTAAATCTCCTCTCTTCCAATTTGCATCCGGTACTCCTAGTCCTGCCATCCCATATCCTATTAAAAAGTCCTACCCCAGCCTTTCTATAGGCTTCTTCAGGTACTGAGAAGCTCCTCTGAGGTCCCCCTGAGCCTTCTCATCTCCAGGCTGAACAACCCCAACTCCTTCAGCCTCAGAAGGGAGGTGCTTCAGCCCTTTGATCATCTTCATGGCCTCCTCTGGACCAGGATTCAGTTGCCTTCTGGGGCTGCAAGCACACACTGCTGCCTCATGTTGAGTTTTTCATCTACTGATAACTTCAGGGCTGCACTCCAGCCACTTTCAACTCCATCCTTTATCTGTGCTTGGGGTTGTCCCAGCCCTGGTGCAGGACAAAAAAATAATGCCTTACCTTGTATTTAAATTTATTAAATATCCAGGATTTTGTGCACAAAGCTTAAACTTCATTCAGGATTCTGTTTGCTCTGAGGTAGTGAGCTCTGTGGGTTACCTCTTGTTTTCCCTTCTGCACAGGGAAAGCTGTGCTCCCTTGTTCTGACATGCAACCATCTGTTCCAAGTCTGTTCAGTCTTGGTTCTTCACTGCTCTGCAAGTCTGGGGCTCTGGCAAAGCACCTCGGTGTTGTCACTCTCCAGAAATCCAAGTTGGGCAAGTGCCTGTGAGCTTCACCTCCAGGAAAAGGTGAAGAGGAACAGCAAAGACTTAGTAGGATAACACCAGAGATATGTGTACATCCAGGACTCAAATGCTGCTTGAATTTTCATTCAGATCACATTGCCTCCTTAATTATAGCACCAGCTAATGATAGATATCTGGTGTATCAGCCCAGCAGGACCAAATTGAAGAGGGAACAATAAACCACTGTAGTTGCTTTCCAGAAGTAGCTGCTTTTGATATATTATGTTCATCAGGGCTTGTGAGATGCATTTCTTTTCACTAAATTTGTATTTTTAGGAGCTGTGTAATGTTACCTCATAGTAATGAGAATCATAATTAACATATTTTTGTTAATGAAATCACATAAGTATACTTGGGGAAGGTAATTATGGCAGTTTTTTGGGGGATGCCAAGTAAAACATCCCTTGGTGCTGCTTAGGAAGAGCTCCCAGGGAGCTCAAGGTGTTACTTAGGGACTGTGTAGAGCCTGTTAGGGGTTGAGTGATGTAAATTGGGATAACTATCTGAAGTGAAATTGCAGTGGCATTAAAATGCCCTGAAAAGAGTCTGATTTCCTTCATGTTTGAAGTCTGGTGGTGAGATTTCCTCATCACGTTTCTAGCTCCTTGCAGTCAATGGGAAAACTTCCTCTGCCTTCAAATGCCACATCATTTCACCTCATTTGTATGAAAACATCCAGAATGTTTTCAGTCATAATCATCACTAAAACATTCTTACAGTCCCAGTGTGAACAATTTACTGATCATCTTGAGGGAGTTGTATTTTGTCAATGTGTAATACTATTTAATACCATAAAACAATCTTTGTTATGAATTCTCTTCTGTTTTCTATTGAAAAAAATATTACTATTGCTGTTTCTTTCAGCAGATTTAAACCTCTGTATCCTCTAAGGTCTTTGATCCCTTAGATAGAGTAATACCTTTTTGGTAATACTTTTAAGGCTATGTTCTTACTCTGTATGCTATCATGTATGTTCAGGAGAACTTGTGTTGCCTGTTGTGAAGAAGGGAAGGTTTTAGGTTTTTTTTGAAATCTGCAGTGTATCTCTATTTACTTGATCTTATTCTATTCAACTTTATGATGTATTGTTCAGCTTTCTGCTTGTTTTTATATAGAACAGTAAACAGGAATTTTCCCTGACAAACCAAGGATCCTAAGAAGGAGGATGGATGAGAGTTTTAAGAGTGAAGGACCAAGCAGCTCAGCAAGCCTGATTAAACATGACCAGAATCTTAACATCCAGTGCTGAAAGAAGGGAGTAATGCTTAGGATTGCAATTTTATTTCAGTCTTAAGGTGACCACATTGCTCTGTGATGCAATGATATGTTAAATGGAAAGAAAATTGCAGGTTTGATTGACAATCCGTTTTTCAGAAATAATTATTCCTAGAAAGCAAGTCTTTAATATTAATTACATCCAGCCAAAGAAGATAAATGTACACAAATCATATTCCAACTATCAAAGTCTATAGGGTGGTGTAAGAGAAATTATTTTAGTCTGTGATATTTTAGGATTCTCTACCTATTCCCACTGCAGTAGTGTGTTGGGTTTTTTTTTTCCTTCTTATGGCTGTACCAATTTGTGCAAACAATTTGTAAACAGGGAAATAGCAAAATTCATCAGATAAATTATTCACAAAGGAATTTTCAGTCAGCTCAAGCATTTCCTTTAAACAAAACTAAAAGCTGTCAACTCGTATGTCTTGTTAAGAGAACTGAAACAATGCTTTATTTAAAAGAGCTCTTTATGACAAAATAAAAGGAAAACAATGCATGTGACACAAGTGCAGGGTGCAGTATTTGTCAGCTGGTTTGGGGTATCAACTTGTAGGAAATTAAAGCAATACACAAAAGCACACCATTAGAGGATTCAGATCCCAATGTGTTTTTCAAGCCTTTTGAGGATATGCAGTCACATAAAATTTTCAGATGTGATGAGGTGAGTTAGAAGTATGTTTCTCTGAGAGGTGAGCTTCTTAAATAGCTCTGGTAGCTTATATAGCATTTGAAAATTATGTTCTCAATAGCTAGGTGGCAAACCTCTGGTGGAAAAGAAGCCTTTAATTTATGTCTTTACTTAGAGTTAGCTTATTTTGCTTGTTGACTTATGTACAGGAGGAGGGAAAAGCACAGCAGAGGCAAATTGCAGAAAGTATCTTCCTAGAGACATAAAAAAACAGGCTTCTGTGTGGACTTTTTGAACTGTTAGTTGCTAACAGTAACTCCTTAGCTGCTTGTGAAGTGGAAAATACTCAAGTAATTTACTGGG
The DNA here is from genome assembly GCA_013400935.1 of Turnix velox. NCBI lineage: Eukaryota > Metazoa > Chordata > Aves > Charadriiformes > Turnicidae > Turnix > Turnix velox. The sequence goes on along the minus strand of VZTY01032196.1, from coordinate 85,167 downwards.
TTGTCATTTTGCCTAAGGGTTACTTCAGCATAAGCACTCAATAACCTGGTTTGTTTTGTTACCTGAAGCAGCTTCCCCCTTTGCACATCAAATTTGTATGTGCAGTGCAATATTAGAGCAAGCTTTAGTCTGTGAGGACATTCTTTACAGTATATTGTGAATATTTTACAGGTATGGGTCATGAATACTCATATAAACATGCAAGTGATATTATGAAAGGGCAAATATATGTTCCTTGTTACTAAAGATGTAGGTTGATGTAGTGTTTCACTAAATTTCTAGGCTTACCAGTAGTGTTTTAAGTGAAAGGAAAATCTTAAACCAGATTTTAATACCACCCAACCTCCAGATGTCATTACAAGTCAAGCTTTTCTATTTCTATAAACAAGAACCTCTAGTATTTGTCTAGCAATATTGTGTATAACTGGATTCTGTTGTTTTGCTGATGTTCCTTTTTTTCCCTAAGCAAACAAATTTATTAAATAATTCCTCAGTAAACCATATCGTCAGGGTTTTTTTCCAGTACATTACAAGGAAAGAAAAAATTTAGTATTTTCTGGTGCTAAGGAATGAAATTTCTCTACCTGCTGCTGTAATGGAAAAGTGCTCATGGAAACAATTGAGAGTAAGGCTGAGTGGATGAAATATAGAGCTAGCTGGAGTACATGTGTATTTGCTTTATCTTTCCCTACCAGGTTTCAATATGAAATTTAAACTTTGTAGGAAAATGTTTGAAATTGAAGCACAGTGCAGGTGAAGTTCCCTATGGTGCTACACTGTTTTTATTCCAAGAGTTTTAAGGCAAAAACTTTTTTTCAGAAAAGAAACCTGAAAAACTTCCTGAGGTTATAGCTTGTCCTGTCTGTAAAAAATCATTCTGCCTAGACAGATTCTTCTTTTTCTAAATTTGAATTTTATTCTAGAAAAATGTCTGGCCTGTCTGAAGCTTCTTTTTTACACATGGAATGTTGTCCTGAGAGGTTGTGGGTGTCCCCTCAATCCCTGGAGGTGTTTAAGGCCAGGCTGGGTGAGGCATTGAGCAACCTGGACTGGTGGGAGGTGTCCCTGCCCATGGTTGAAACTAGATGATCCTTAAGAACCCTTCCAACCCAAACCATTCTATGAAAATACAAAGTTTAGAAATTCAAAGCAGTGAGATGCTTTATTAAAAATATGTTAAGTGGTAAATTTGATTGTCTTCAGAGAAAAATTTGACAGGAACATGACAGCAGGTGATGGCTCTAGCCCTTATAAATGCCACTGGGAGCTGAGTTTAACAAAGCCAGAGCTGAGAAGTGGCCACCACAGCCAAGGCAAGGCACAGAGTTAATAGCAGGTGAGTGAGTGTGTAAGGAGGCACAGAAACTGTAAGTAAACAGCAGATGAGACACTGGTGATCTATTGCCTGTGCAACTAATTTGTTTTTCCAGAGGCAGAGTGAGGGTGTTTGCAGCCTGTGTAATGCTGCGTCTCCTGTCAGGATGAGACATGGAGTGTGCTTTGCTCTACCATCTTTAGTGAGAGAACATTGTTTTAAAATCACTGGCAGGCTTTTAAAATGTGAAATGGTGAGCTAGATAGAGCTCTAAGAAAGGATGATGTCTCAGGTATGTAGTAAAAAGAGGGGAGAATAATAGGAAGCAGTGAGTGCTGTCAGACATCCTCCTCTGTTTGCAAGAGCTGAATCAAAGCTGGCACCTATGGAGTCATTCCATGACACAGTGTAGCTGTGGGCATTTCATGAATGAGGAAGTATTTACCTGACCAGTGTGCTTGTTCACTCTGTGAAACTAAGCAGTGTGATTTCTTTTGTTTGCTGTACTCTGTAGCTTGGCAATTTTTCAGTAGCTCTTCTGCCTTCAGTCCAACCAAGCAATGAAACCTAGTTTTGACACCTCAAAGTCCTTAATCAAAACCTCCATATGCAATTTCTGGCTAGAAATTAGGGATATTTTGTGTATTAACCATTCTGAATGGAAATGTAGTCTGAAAGAAAGGTTTTTGTCTAATAGAAGTTCTTTCAAAACCTCCTTTTGCATTTGTTCCAACTGGTTCTAAGCAATGTAAGTCCTTGCTTCTCATGTGAGCAAGTGGAGAATTTTAATTTTCTAGAACTTGCTGCAAAGCAAATTCAGAGATTGAAAATGGTCTTGCCTTGCTATTTATGCCTTTTTTTTTTGGTTGCCCCATTTTCTACTATGTGATCAAGGTTAGTCTTCATGGGTGAAACAACAGGCTTCTCTGTAGATCAAATACTTACGTTGCATTGTCCATAAAATAACCAGTAGTTGTCCTGCTGGCTTAAGTCTTGAATGCACAGAAAAGTCTTTTAATTTTGAAGATGGCAGAGTCCTGGTGTGGAACTTGTTTCTCTAGAAATCAAAATAAAAGTTTATTGGAAGGAACAGCTTGTTCTTGCTGGGAGAGAAATCAGTTCTTACTTTTGGCCTAATGTATTGCCAGATGAGAAAGAGGGAGAATAACAGCATGAGGCAGAGGAAGGATGTTGTTCATATATGATTACAAACAACTGGGCTTTGGAAGATTTCCTTCTTTGTTTTAAAATGTGTGTATTTATTCTAGCCCTCCCTGAAGGTAGTAAATACATTGATTAACTCAGAAATCGGGTAGTTTAATTGTCTGGTGTCTGTGGTTAACAGTCAAAAGCTTATTTTGGAGTCTTTTGAGAAGTCACTTTGCAATATAAGAGTGGAGAAACATCAGATCAGCAGGTATTCATGCAACTTATTTTGATAAAGAAATAAAAGAGAGGACACAAACTGTCCAGAGGGGGCATCCCACTGGGTTTGAAACTCAGAACTCACAGAAACATGGGCTGGGTAGAATCCCAGTGGATAACATGTGATATATTTGGGCACTTTGGTGAAAAATGGCTCTATGTGTTTGAAATTCTGCACATTGTGTGAAACTTCTGCATCCTATAACTTTTATCTGGAAGCTGTGCACCTTCTAGAGGATAAAAAAGCAAAAATCTTCCTTCTGTGCAGACCCTTTTATATTAGATTCTGTCATATACTGAAAACTTCTGACTTACTTTAGATGAAAAGTCTTGAAAGGAATAGAAACCATCCAAGAGAGACAAAGAGGCTGTTTGGTTTTAAGTAAATTATTTTGTGTTCAAATGTAATTCTGTTATAAAGCACTCAATGTGTTTTATTGAGAATTCATTTGATTATTGTTTAAACCTTAGTATGTAGCTGTACATATATTTTTCTGTCCCAATTTTCACAGAAGCAGATGGTATATGCCTGCCAATCGATCTGTCCTGAAGTGGCAGAGTAAAAGACTTTTATTACAACAAAAAATATTCAGAAAACTCCTGAGCTCACCCTTTTGTGTACAAAATTGACTTTTGGTGCAAAGCAACTTTTATTGCTGCTTAAACTAGTATTGATCAAGCCATCAAAAATTGTGTTGTGGTTCCAACAGTTATTTCTAGAAGTACCTACAAGAACAGGGTTTTCTGTCTAAATTCTGAAATCAATCCTGATCCTGGGAAATATATTTTTTTTTAACCTAATTGTGAACTTGAAAGGAGTGCTGTCCTTTTGAAAATATCCTCTTCAGAAAATAATTTAGATGTTTGCTTTTCTGCACATCTCCAGGATGATTTTAATTTTAGATTTAAATGGATTGCTTAAAACTCCCCCCAGTATCAAGGAAATCCTTAGGAGTAAATAAATGTTTTGCTTAATTTAGAGCTTTTGGTCAAGTAGTTTGGGTAAAATCTAGATGCAGGTCAGCTTTAGGGTACTGCATATTTAATAACTGTAATATAACAAATGAAAAAGTAAGTATATAGACATCTCAAATATGTCAGATTTCAAGAAACTGGAATTACTTTAATCTACCTTCAGGTCACAGAAAAAGGAACAGTGGATTCCTGTTTAAGGCAATTGTGTTAAAACCAAATTTTAATGTTTTGCATTACTCCTAATGACTTTCTATCTCCATGTGTAGATAACTCCCTCAGGACTTGAATTTCCATTCCCTAAATTAATTCATGTGTTAGGAAAACTGAACTACATTGATGTTTGGTGAGGTTTTGTGCCTTAGACATGTTTATTGATTTTTGAAAACTTCATTTTGGCTTCCAGCCACCTTAAGCCAAGAACAGGAACCTCTTCCAGATAGAGGTGTGCTGCCAAAACCCAAAAGCTATTGCATATCAGCTTCTTTAGCATTCTCCACCTTTCCTGGTCTGTCATGTGCACAAATGTAGTGGTAGAAACACTTTGACATGAAAAAAATCCAAACTGTAAAACTGAAACAATTTATGACCTCAGAAACCTAACTGCTTGCTATTCAGTCCTGAACAACACCAGGAGTTGGTGAGAGAATGAGCAGATCCTGACCTTAAATAAGTTATCTCTGCAATTGAATGCTTTTTGCAGGCAGATGTATTTGATTTTAGTGGAACTGCACTATTTTTTCTCTGTTTAGCATCAATTAGACTCATCATCTAGTGTGAAAACAGTAAATGAGGAAAATAGAGAGTATATTGATCTGTATTCTGTCTGGAAAACTTTGAAGCAGCTTACACATTTTCTAGTACAGTGGAAATAATTAAATCATGACATGTGAGAAACTAAAGCTCTGGCTTTTTAGAGTGAGAAATCTCACTGGTGAGAAGTACATGTGCTTTTAGTGGAGATTTGGAGAGTTTTTGGGCTTGAATCTCTGAGGAAGCACCAGCAAGGCTGATTTCCAATAAAAAAAGTGATCTGGGTAGGAAAGAGGGATTAATTACAGTTAAAATTTCTGGAGAGCTGTTCTCCAAATCTAGATACAGGAAGGTGAGGAAAAAAGTGAACTGAAAATGTACTGATTTACCCTACTTAATGCTGTAAGGTTGATTTATTACATTAATTTCATCAGCTTGAAAAAGCAGTGATTTAAGCACTGCTGCCAGGATTTGCTCTAAATACCACCTGGATATTGGTGTTATCTTTAAGCAGTAGGTTCAAACAATGCTCCAGTGAAAGGAGAAATGTACATGTAACCTGCTGCACCTTCTTATTTAGTAACCTTTAAAGTAAAATGTTTCCAATGGAGTAATTTTCTACACTTAAGTTTGATAATAGATTGGTGTTTGCATGGGGAAACACTTAACCTGCTTTACTCTGGCCACATGCAAGCACCAGTTGCACTGACATCCCTTCAAGGACCTTGTCTGATGGATCCTTGTGGTGCTGTACTCTCTACAGGAGAAGGCTGAGTCACACTGGAAAACCCCTATTTCTTCCATCTATTAAAAACAAAAAGCTTCTTAGGATTGGTAAAGTTTTATGATGCAAGAACTGTAAATTCATGTCCAAAATGACCTGAAAACATCACTCTCCTGCCCATGTGTCTTGTCTCAGATGAGTCTGTGAACTCTGGAGTGAGTGAGGGAAATATGCAAATGTTTGTTGAGGGAAACAAATGTGCTCTCTGTCTATTTTCTCTGCTAAATTGGATTTGCTGAAGATTTAACAGAGCAAAGCAGCACCTGCTAGTCTAATATTACATTAATATCAGTCACACAGAGTGGGAGCCCAACTTAATGACTAGGTTGCTGTTTGCCTGTGCTCAGTAATTGAGATGTGATAGTTTAACTCCGTGCTTTGCTAGGGGAGCTCTATGTTTTGTTAATCACTACCTCATTATGTTTGGATTGTTATTCAATAAGCTGTTTGATATAGGGTGTGACTGACAAATGGAAGAAGGTTGGCCTGATAATGTGTTTGATCTTTCAGCTTGTGGGAAATCAACACAAATCACAGATATTAATCTCTGCTCTGAGAGGAACACCTTTGCTTTGCTGCTGCATGGACCAGTAGGAGCATAGCTGCTACTGGTGTTAGGGAGCTGCTCACCAGATCCTAGGCTTCAGAGCAGCTTCTAAATACCTCCAGAAAGGCTGGAGTAGGACTTTCTAATAGGATATGTGATGGAAAGACAAGGAATAAGGGATGTAAATTGGAAGAGGGGAGATTTAGGCTTGGAGAGAAGAAAGAAGCTCTTTTCTGTGAGGGTGGTGAGACACTGGAAGAGGTTACCCAGAGGGTTTGTGGATCTTATCCTTTTTAACTACTGTAGTTTTATTGTCTGGTCGCCTCCGTGAGACTCAAAGGTTCAAATGCAGTGACAGCTGGAATATTTCTTCCTACACAGCATTAAAGGTAGAATTTGCTCCCTTGAATTCATTGTCATTCTCAGCCAACATCAGAAACGATTAAGGATTAAAATGATCTCCTCCTGTACAGAAATTAGTCTAATTTAAAATGCTGAAATCTGTGTTTAACCCAACAGGTCAGCTCTGTAGCAAAATCAAAGGGTTTTTCTCCTGGTTTACGATGAGCTTAACTTTTATGTTGAATGTGCAGGTTTGAGTAAAATGGTAAATTTAGTTCTTTGGCCTTAATAGCTTGTCCTCAGGTCAACTTGGTGAATTTTCCTCCATTCCTGAGCATTTTCTAGCTTTAGTTACAAGGATGTGATTAATGCTGTTGATTGAACTTATTTTAAGCATTTTTAGTGTTATCACCAATGCTAGTTTGGTCTTTAAAGGGTAATTTTAAGCCCCATGCAGATGTATTTTGGAGCTTGTTGTTCTCTTTAAAACCTTAATTTCTTGCATTTTTGTTTCTACTAATTTTGTCCTCACCCTTGTACAGGCACATGAGTAAAGCAGACTTGATGTAGCTTCTGATGGTTAATAGGGATTGACTTAAAAAACATCCTGTCCCTGTCTTTCCATTGCTACAAATGGCTTTTCCATTAAAGCCACCTCATTTTCTGAGAAGGTGAAGATGGTGCTCTAGGAGATCACAGCAGAAAGGTTTTTGGAATCAGACTTCTCAGAAAGTTTGTGTTTTTCTGAATGGTTCCTTTTATTTCTTTCTGTGATAGTTTATACTGTTAAATCATTGTCCAAACTTTTGTATGTACTTATCAGAGTGAATAATGCCATAATGACAGAGCAGAACTGGCTTTTCCTGGTTTCTTCTAAAAGCTGCAGTCTACTCTGAAAAAGTAATGAATAGATACAGATTCATGAAATAGTCCTGGTTTTCAAAGTGGTAGAAACTTTAATTAAACACTCTGAAAATTGCTGTCCAGAGCACACAGATGCTTGCTCCTGGAACTTGCTTTTGAAATGGAGTTTTGAGGTTGTGATTGAAGATAGTGATGTTGAACAGTTGTGCAGTGGCCTTTCTGCTTAACTACCTGATGCTATATATTGAGAAATTGGCAATGATGGTCAGAGCAAGGTTTCTTTTATGATAGATGATAATGGAGAAAGCAGTTTTTTATCTAAAGCCTATGTGTAACTCCTTTCCAAGACTTAAATTTTCATCAAGGTTTATTGTTGCTGCCTCAAATGGAAACAGTTGTTTCGTTATAAAAACCCATTCTTACCTCAAGGCTGCTGCTGAGGATTCATTAAATTTGTATGATAGGACTTGTTTAGAGGGTGTGTTCATAAAATAGTTTCAAAATAAGTTTTTCATTCCTTTTCTCAAATACATTTGCACAAGTCTCCTGATCTGTGTTTCAAATATTGGCACTGGAAATTTGAGTTTTTTTGAGTTTTGAGGTCGAACTGCTGTTTACTTGTGTAAGAAGGAGCTGGCTTTGCATGCCAGTTGGAAACCCTGATAATAAGAGCACTCATTCTGATGTTATTTTGATGAAAATGTTTGCTGACTCTGACCTGGCATTCCCCAGACATGCTCAAGGTTCAAGTCTCTGAGGCTTGGCTACAACTTCTGCATTATCCACATTCACTGTCTGAGAACTCACCCAGACTTTTCCATTTTTATCTTGGCTCAATTTGTCCCTGAACATTAGGCAGGTTTAATAGTAAAAAACCCAAAGATTTCACAAGACCAGAGGTGGAAGTTTGTTTTGGGAAAAGTTGGAAACAAAAGATCACAAGTAAGCTCAACATAAAGCAATCCTGGTTTATGCCTGACAGTATTTCTTGAACCTGTTCTTGTATCTCTCATCTAGAATTCTCTGCCATGTGAACATTGACCTCCTAGGTTCACAGACTTATTCTGCTTTGCAGAGAGGACTGAATGCTTTTTTTCCTAAGGCAGCCACACTTCCATTTCTTTGGAGATAAGAATGGAGGTAAATGTGGAAGCTCTTTATGGCTTGGTGAAGCTGAGTGTCACTGAGACCCCCATGGCAATGCCCCCCATGCTTGGTCTCCTCACTGTCATTCATACCAACATGAACTATAAACACTGCTGGGTTTGTTCCTAGACTTTGAGTTTCTCTAGATCTTTGTGCTTGCTGCCAGTCTGAGTTTATCACCTTCCCCAGCCTTGTTGGGTGAAGTTCTCTGGCACTTTAATCTCATCTAAGTTACAGCTACTCTGAGACCTCACCTCTCGGTGTGCTCAGCTCTGCCTCTGCTGCATTCTGGAGCTGGTGAGCTTGTGGGGAACTGCTCCAGGGAGCTGACTGCCAAAAAAACATCAGCCCACTAAGGGGAGAGAGTAGTGCTGAGCTAAATTAGCCCCTATCTGGTCATATGTAGCTTGCCAGTGAGAATGTGACTGGGGACAGAAAAGGCAGGTGGGACCAAACTTCCCTTGACTTAATCTGATTTGGAGCAGCATCCTGATAGGGTGTGCCATGGTGATGGAAGGACTTGGACTATTGGCAAACTGATTAATGATACCTCTAAGGATCACCACTTACTCTGGCCTTTCCTTCAGCTTTGCTTCTGAGTGACCTGTTGCTAACAAAAGTAGCAAGAATAAACCATAGGCTGTCACAAAGCAGCTTCATGTGGGATGCTTCTAGCTGCCTTTGAAGCTGAACTCTCTGAGCTTTAGGGAGGAAAAAAAAAATAAGGCAGCTTATATTATGGCCATTTTTCTCTGGGACAGTAGAGGCAGGCTTGCTGGCAGAAGAGAGCTCAGTCTATGGTAATTTACCCACTGATGGGTACTGTGACCTCCCCACACACTTACCCCGTTTACTTTTTAAATGACCAATTTAGTCAGGCCCATGTACGACACTCAAATGGGGGTGTGAATATCAAAATATGAGAGAGGGAACTTGAGATGTTTTATCTTTCATTAGCTAATAACAGCAGTAATGACCTCAGAAGCACAGGATGTCTTTTGCAAAATTAATAACCACATGAGGGTTAATGGCCCGAGGCGATGAACTCTCTCACGCAATCATTAATCTACCTTGATGATTATCGCTTCATTACTGAGCACTGAAACCTCCTTGGTGTACCACTGAATGCCTGATTTCAGCCCTCCCTGCTGATGTTCATCATGTGCCCTCTTATCTTCCTTCTGGGCATGCAAGAGAACCAGAGTAAAGCTCTGAGATGCAAATGAAGCTAACAAACATTAGAGGTATGAAAATAATTTGAATAGAGCTTTGGAGAACATGTGTCCCAAATGATTATCTGTTTTCTGCCTATATATTAAATAGAGCTTTAAGGGATATTTCTTTTTGTTTGTTTTCAAGTAGCTGTAGTCTGGGAAACAATACCATGGCTCATGAAGCCAAGAGTTTTGGAGCTAGTTATGGATATAGACTGTTTAATTGGTTGGTTTGTGGATTTAGATAGTGCCCATTAGTGGAGTCCTTGTTTTCCATCCTGGAATAGCATCCTGCAGCTCAGAGCTGCAAACATTTTCCATTCATTGCTGCTATTGATCTGAATTTAGACCTATCAAAAGTCAGTGTGGAGAAATGGGAGCTGAGACATGCAAAAGAAAAGAGCGTGTCAGGATATTTAACACAACCAGCCACTGCCACAAACAAATTGTTGTGGCAGCTTAGTCCCCACTATTTAGAGCAGTCTAATTTACTGGAACAACTCCAGTATTTCTAGAAGAGCTCTGAAAACCCATCATCTTGCTGGCTGTGGAATATAGAAACTTGCACAATCCCACATCTAGCTTTTTTCACCTCCTCTTTTTCAACCTCTGACAGCTGTGCACATTAACCTTCAGAACTCAAGATTTTTTCACTGCTTTATCATCTCTGCTGCCAGAATTAGTTTTAGTTGGACAGTGATTAATATAGAGAGGATGCTGCATAACCAACTCAAATTTGGGTAGGTAATTAGGACCTCTAGCTAATAGCTCCAAGTTAGGAGCAGCTGCAGTTCATTTGGATTTTGTAGCAGCACAGCCCTGTCACGGAACAGATAGACCTGCAATGTATTTTGGGATTTTCTCTGCCTTAGTGGACTAGAAAATATGAATTGTTTATGCTTCTCTTGCTTTGTGTTTTTGTTTTGCAATGTGGGAGGTGTAGCTAAGTATTATTGATGTAAAGAAACTGCAATTATCAACCATTATGATTGAGGATTGTTTATTGGAGGTAGGAGAGCTTTGTAAAACTCTTTGGGAGCAATGTGGGATTGGAGGAGCACAGCTTGCCAATGTCATGGGAGCTTAACAAAATACCCAGTTGTCTGTATCTCAGGTGTAAACTGGGGATTGGGAAATTGCACTTGTGAAAATTCATAACCTCATCCTGCAGTGTGTCTTCTCTGCACTCTCTGATAGATGGAGGCAATAGAAACCTTCTTGCCAAGTCTTCATCCACTCAGCTCGTCCAAGCTTTAAAAATGATTTCCTATTGATAATAAGCCCAAAAAAGCAAAGTGTAGCAGGAGCTGTAGTGATGACAGTAGTAATTGCTGTCCTGTTCCACTCATGGCTTTGTAGTTTTGGCTCTTTTTCTTGGAGATGGATATCTGCTGGCATCCTACACCTCCACTGAGGTGCACTCTTCTGTATTCCTGTATGATCTATTGATCAGAAGCCTAATGAGTGATCAGCAACAACTTTGTTAGGAGATTTTTCAGTGCTGTACCCTCTGGTGAGTACTCACAACATGGTTAGCAATTGCAAAATCTCATTCCATTACACTACTAATTCACAGTAGAGTGGAATAATAAACAAAGTGATTACTGAAAGTAATTTATGGCCCATGTAATTATATAGCTGTCAAAGCAATGGATGCACTTGAATTGGATTCTGGATTTGGTGGGTTTTTGCTTTGTGCTAGTTTTTTTAACAGACAAGATCTGCACTTTTTTCCTGGTCTACTGAGCTTGTTAGTTGGCCAGAGCTGACAGTATCCTTATCCACTGCAAGATCACCAACCTACAGTCTAAGAGCATGATTGTAGCCAGTTAGAATTAACAGCAGAACTAGTGGGAAATTTTGCTTATTGGTCTTGAAAATTCTCTTTGAAATAAGTTCTCCTTTTTTGTCTGCTGATTGATGAAGACTGGTAGAGGAGAACATCTTGAAAGAGTATGTAGGCTGCTATGGTAGTAAATAATTTTTCAAAAAAACTACTCATAACTGTTATAAAAGATAACTTATCCATAAGCTGGTGGGAGATACAGCCATATGTAATCAAAGAGTCAATCAGAATGAAAACATTGAACACTAAACACAGAAAGCCAACACAGTGAAACCTTTTAGAACTTGCAGCTTGTTTGCAGCACGTGTTGATGCTTCCCCTAGATGACCTTGACTGAGCTATCAAAGCTGACACACAGTGTGTGCTTGTTAACATCCCACCTCTGACCTAAGCTCTTATCTCCCATCCTACCTGCTTAGAGGACGTTAAATACTGAGGTAAGGAAATGCTTTAGTGTGGACTTTTTAAATTGGATTCTGAAACAATGAACCTTTGAAGTAAACACTTGCTAGTGTACTTGGCTTCGCTGACTTCTCCCTGCAGGAGAAAGATCACACTCTGATTCTCGTCTCTAACTCCCCTTTCCCCTCTTGCTTCTCCTAATGTTATTTCTAGCTACTAGTTTTATTGAAAAAGTCCTTTTGATGTGTCACTTCATCTGCTGAGAAAGATGGCAGAAAGGTAAATAAAACGGGCTTGTGTGCTTGGCATCTTCTGCCAGACAGCTGCAGTGTAAAGGGCTGATGTTAAGTGTTTAATAGTCACCTGCATGGAGTTACATTTGCAACATCATTTGAATGCCAATGTCTGAGTTATAGACCCTCAGCAGTGCTTGTCACCTCACAGCATGCTGTATACCCCGATTTTCAGCAGTAAAATTGGAAGGTCACCTGTCACAGAAAAGAGTTGAACCTGTATTTGAGTGTTCCAGGCAGGGATGAAGTGGAGGTTGGTGGTGTTACCATAAAATAATTTATTTTAATGGTTGGTATGAACTGTGAGTATTTAATTGCTCATTTTTGGTGGAATTTCTTTGCAGTATTCTCACCCATTTGGCTGCAGACCATCTGCATCTCTCATTCTACAGCCTCTTATTCAGTATCTCTTCTATTTATTTCAATATGACTGTCTACTTTTCAAAATATTTTGGGTCTGTTATGTGAGTAATCCCCTTAGCTGGCTGAATGAAGAACACTCATGAGTAAGAACAAAAAATTAGAGCTGTTATGCTTTTTCTTCTAGTCTAGACAGAGAATCTTCTGGAATGATCATTTAGCAGAACACACATGATAGCTATAAGTCCCAGGAAGTTTTCATTTTCTACGTAAGAAATAAGCTTGAAATTATTTCTTAATGGTTTTTGGAACTCCATGCTCTCCAATTTCTCTGTATTTTTACCAATTTGGTGGGACTCTTGAAGCAGCAGAACAGCTCTGCCAGGTCAAAGGAGTGAGAACAGTCTGGAATTGTTAAGAATGCAGAGTTTCACCCTGTTTTCTTGGGGAAGAAGCTGCTGTGGAAGGGTGGATGGATAGCAGGTGGTGTGAGCATTTGTGTTGCTGTCTCTTCTAACTGCAGAAAAATGAGCTGCTGCTGCTGCCTTTGCCAAAACAGTGTTCTTCAGGGGAATCATAGAGTAGTTTGGGCTGGAAGGGACCTTAAAGATCATCTAGATTCTGTGACAGTCATAAATGAAGTCTGAAGATCTGCATTCACGTTCTTTCCCTTTATTTCCTACCAGCTGCCTGTAGGATTCAGGGGGGATCCCGTGACATTTGAATTAAGCTCTGCAGTAACAATATTGAAGTGTCTGACTGGTCAAAGAAGAAAAGCTGCCCTCTTCTGTAAATACTCTATCATTGTGTTAGGAGTATCTTACATTTTAAATTATTCTGATGTAAAGTGGATTTGTCTTTCTCTTGCACATTAGACATGCACATCCTTTTCTTTCTCTGTGTGAGTGTGAGCTGCTTCTGTGCTTTTCTTCTCTTCACCTTTCCTGCAGAGCTGGCTTTGAACGTGCTGCCATCTCATGGCAGGCCACAGTTTTAATTAGAAATGACTAATGGTACAGGACAAATTAGTATTATGTAAATTTGACCTGCACGAAGATAAGGAATAAAATAGAGAGTTTCAGAAAGAGAACATTCTCTGATTTCTGTGTAACAGATAACGAGACTGCAAGCAGCACAGCAATTGCAGCTGAACCTACTGTGTGTCCTTCTACATGTACAGTTTTTTGTGCTTTTAGGAAAATAAAGGACCTTGACTACACAGGATTAATAGTAAAGATGTCTGAGATACTGCAGCAAATCCCACTGAACATCACTATCAACAATTCACTGCCAGAAGTATCTGTCTGTGCTTTCAGCAGCAGATACTGGTATACATGATAGTGAGAACCAGAATTAAAGCCATAAAGGTGACTTGTTACTGAACACAAAGTGGAAGAAGAAAATATTTTGTCTTTCTGTTCTGAGGATAGATAACACTGCGTCTTTCAATTCTTGTTTTAAGGATTCTCAGTCTGTGAGTCTGTTCAACCATCTGACATTTTGGTGTTCAGCTGGGATTTCTGTTCTGCACCTCGCTCTGATACCCAGCTGCCATCATGATAGATGTGTTGTTTCTTAAAAGGTGATCCCTCGGAGTCTTCAGTTATCACCAAGGGTATTTCAGCACAGGAACCTTGGGGGAAAACAGCCCTCATAGTCTATGTTTTGCTTTTGAGATCTCTGTTTCAAACCTGTGGTCTTAATGGTTCAAAAGAGATGAAATCATCACTCAGAAGGACCAACAAACTCTGAAAAGTGGGTTTGCCATTCACCAGCAGAGTTTGGAGCTGCATATTCCTGCCTGCAACAGCAGGCTGAGCTACTGCAGTTTGCACCTACCATTCATCTTGTGAGCACAGAATTGCCATCCTCTTTGATACTGCCCTTTCATCAGTGGATTTAGTGCTGTCTGGCAGAGTGAGCATGTAGGAAAAGCATGAATTTATTCATATTATATTGGCAGGTGAGGACCTGGTGTGCACTTTGTGATGAATATTGTGGATAGAAGAGGGATTCTGTTCCTGAAATCTTCTGTAATCTCTGGAAATGTCTAGGTTTCTGCTGCTTCATCTCTAAAATAAGGAACCATGGTGGGTTATTTTCCCTGTGATGTGAGTTTTGCTATCTTCCTTTTATAAAATGTCCTTACTGTGTGTCCAATTGGTGAATAACTTGGGAAAGTAGAAGTTGTTCTTTCAAGCTATGAATATGTGCATTTTATTTGGTATTATTTTATAGGGAAAGCAGGGGAAAAGTTAATTCTGTGTAATATTTTTCATCTCAGCCACCTGAATGTACTGAGGATTTCTCTGGGCTGATTCAGGTCTTCTACACACAGAAAAGCAGGAACACCCCAGAGATTTTTAAGGTGCTTGCTCATGTTGAGACCCAAGAAAATGCTGGCAGGACAAGATCCCATTACAAAATCCAATCCATGAAATAAGTTTTAAACCCATCTGAATTTTGACAAGTTATGTCAAAAAGGAACATTTTTAACCTGAAGACCATCTCTGTCAAAATCCAAGGCTCTGACACCTGATAATAAGTCTGGTGGGAATTAGGTTTTATTTTCTTTATTTAAGAAAAACATCCAGTCAATTGGATTATAACCAGGGATCTTACCCAAAGCTAAAGGTGACACAAATGCTGCCCACGTCCTAAGTCTTCCCATGGGTGTGTGTGGTTGTTAAAAGTGGGGAGATTTATTCTAATATGATTGCCCTAAAAGTACCTGCCCTTAAGCCAACTCCTTCAGTGTGAAAATTAAAAGATACAGCTCTGAAAATCTTCAAATTAATCCCATGTGTTGGGTGCCTGTAGTTTAATTCTTCAAGGAGGTCATGATGGCCTCTTTTTTTACAGAGTGGACTTGGTTTAGACAGTGATTTGTCTAAATAGTTTTACCACAAACCTCCTTTTACCAATTTTACAGCATGGTACTGCCATGGCAATTGAAATAGGAATATCCCTGCAACTTTTCTATACTTAGTTCCTGTGTACTTTCTATAAGAAAAAAAAAAATTATAAGAGATCTTTTCATTACAGCTGAAGAGAGGAGAAGGTATTGCAGGAGGCAGTCGTTCCCTCAGGATGCTGCTGTATGAATAAAAGATTTGGGTGAATTTCCATACAATACTTTGTCTTTTTGTTCAGTATTTAAGGCAAATCTGTTTTGGTTCTGATATGTTGAATGAAGTTGTTGGCATTTCCGAGTCAAGCTTGAGGGTTGAAGAGCAGGAGTTGTTAATGCCTTACTGTCAAAGTAGTTGTGTGTGCTGCATCTATTGCTCCTCAGGCCATGGCCTGCTGTTGTAATTGTGGATCAGACACTGAAGATTAGAGATTGTAGCAGATTCGTGGACTTCATTACTTCATGATTATCAGCAGTGATTCAACAGGCTCTAGGAAAACCTTTTACATCAATCCTTTTAACAGATGCCAGTTCCTTCTCCAAATCTCTGCTTAGCCCAACTGAAAAAAACCCAGAGGCTAAATTAATAGTGTTAGTTTTTTTTTCTACTTAGACATCTTGGAACTTGATTACCCTGCATGTGGATCACAGAGCTGTTAGGGAAGCTCCAAGACTTTTTCTTTTAACAACTGACTTCAGTGAAATGTTGCAGATGGCTGGAATGGTGCAGTGGCAGCAGAACTGTGCACACCAGGACCTGGCTTCACACCAGGCACTCTGTGCTTCTCTTGAATCTGATACCCTCATAATATTATACCCCTCATATAATGTATAGAATTTCCATCCTGTTGTTTCTTTAACATGAATTTAACAATTTCAATGAAGAAAGATATTCAGTAACTCTGAAAGCTGTGAACTTATTCTATAGAGAAGTGGTGTAACAAATCAGAAAAAAAGAAAGATGATTAACTTCACTGTGTAATGTTTTTATAAGGAATATAATTCATCCATTTGAACATAAGGCTTTTAAGAGTTTTGAAGCTGAACATAACACTTGAAAGAATTGAATATATTATTTTACCATTGTTATATCCCTGACACTTTCAGATTCTTTGTATGAGTAGAACTACACAGGAGAAAAGGGAATTCAATTCAGTTTATTCCTTTCCACTGCAGGGGGACTGTTTTGACCTGCATTGTAAATGGATGTTACAGAATTGCTAAGAAGTATGTATAGATCAAGATGAGGGATAAAACTGATTGAAAAAACTATGTAAAGGAAAAAAAGTTTTAAATTTTGTACCTTCCTCAGCTTTACTTTGTAGTATCTTGGAAAATATATTGAGTCTTTCCCATTCTTTTGAGGCTCTTCAGAGCCTTCAACAGACTTAAACCAGACCCTTCTATTTTAATCCACTTTTTCCTGCAAGCAGAAGGAGCTGGTGCTGTTTTTTCTTCTACCTTCACAGGAAAAAATGCTGAGATAGATGTATTGGGAATCAGTTACTCACCAACTTTTGCTGATGATACGATTTACCAATTGCCTACAATTAGTCCTACATTTTATCTTTCCCCTGACACTTTTGTCCTGTAGGTTTTCATCACAAATTCTGCATGTAAACTACTAAAATCCCCCTGATACTAAGTGGGATTAATAACAGCAACCTCCAAATTCCTGTTGTGTGTTTTATAAATAGACACTAAGGTAAAAGATAGCAGAAGAACACTTATTTTTTTGTACTCTGGGGCTGATTCTTCCCTTCTTCACAACTTACCTTGCCATTTATGCTTGTGTAGTACTAGTATGTAAAAGGCAATGATGTGTATTCCAGCAGTACAACTTGGATTTAATTAATATCAGAACCCCATTGTGTTGGATGCTGTATGAATGCTTCATGGGGAGCAGCCCAAATTATAAAGGGCTTACAACTTGAATATAAATCAATGAATTTGTAAGCAAAGGCACGAAGAAAAACTTGATCAAAGCCTCATGTAGATCAATAACAAAGTTGAGGGAAAAGTCTGTTCTCCTGCTGCTCACTGCAATGGGGATGGAAGCTCAAGGTACAAAATTAAGGCATCTTTGCACCTATGGAAAGAGGTTTATATGGTCTTGCTGGACAGGAAGCTTTAAAATTTATCCAGTGAAGATAGCTCTTACAAAGCTGTCTATTTTGGAGCAGTCTTTCAGAATTGAGCAATACTCTGTCAATCTTCACTATCAGTTTCTTTCATGCCATCTTACCAAAGGCCTCAGACATTCATTTCACTGAGGAGTTATTTCAGGATTTCTTTAGTGAGAACATTAAGTGCCCTCATTCCATCCAGAAAAGGGTTTAGAAATGTCTTTTTTCTGATACTCAGGAGTGAAACTCTGCTTTTCTTTAAAAAAAAAAACACCAAAAAGTGAAGTGAATGCCCCATCTTCTATAGAGGTTTCTTATGTCTTGACTCAGTTATTCTATGTATTACATCACAAGACAATAGGAAGACCTTGCCTAAGAGTCCTAATGAGTTCAGAGTTCCAGTGTCTTGTCTTGGGTTGAGCTAACACACTGAATTTAATACTAGGAGTATAACAGGTATAATGTTTGGGATGGCAGATTGCAGATTTACCCTTCTGTTGAGAAGAATCTATGATTATTTGGTGTCTACCATAACAGTCCCACTTGTATTGTGGTTAGTTGCCATAAAGACGTAAGGTACAAGAGTGTGTTTTACTGAGTGCAGTAGTTCTGAGTCATTATTTTATCTAGAGGGTATATGTTGCCAGTGGACTTAAACCAAGTGACCTAGAGAAGCTTTTTTTTAATGTATATTTTCTTTGCTTTAACTCCAGAGATTGCCATCTTGACTGTAGAAATCTCTTCTGCTCACTTAAAAAGCCCAACAGCATGCAGAATGTTTTTATACACAAAAAATAGTCTCAGATGTTAATTTTCTATCCCTTGATGTGTATCTATCTGTGAATTTTTAAGCTGAGGGATCACTTTTCTAGACTTGAATTGAATGGCTTTGGTTTCAGCTGGAGGTGGATATTTTTGTCTGTTTTGTATGTTGGAAACAGCCTGGGTATGGTTTACATAGAGAAATATTTAAAAATATTTAAACCTCTAAACTTCTAAAATGTTTAGTATTTCTGTAAATTCATCCACAGTGACCTGAAATACTTTTTTCTGCCATCTAGAAGGTGTCAAGGTGTAATTATGAAGAGCTGAACTCAGAACACTTTTCCCATTGTCCATTCTGCTAAAAATATGAATTGCTTTTCCATTTGTCCTCGTTCTTGTTCCTTTTTATTTCTTGAATAAACTATTTTTACTATCTTCTTAAGCTTTTTATCTAATCCTATTCATTGGCTTTACTGTGTCCATTGCCTACTCTTTTTATGATGTCTCTCCCTTTTTCTAAAGTCTTTTATTAATGCAGCACTTATGTATATTCTTTCATTTCATTGTGTTGCTTTTTTTCCCTCCCTGTCCCCTTTTTCTCCTCTCCCATTCATTGCGATAAATACTATTTTTGCATTCTGTTTGTGAATCTTAGTCTTCACAAGAGGCAAAGATACCCATTTGACATCACAAAGAGAATGTCAGTGTTAAAACATCAAGGGCTTCATTTTGTAAAGTTTGAGAGTGCTTACAGTCTCCAGCAGTTCCACAATGAGATACAGGTGCTCCCCACTGCAGATTTGGTCTTATTTTCATGTTTTTCTAACTGAGAATAAACACAAGATAGAGTGAATTCTGTTTTTTTTTTTAATTTCTTTCTGAAGTGACAGATAACTGTAACTACAATGACTCAGTAACCTGGTCTAGCAGGAGGTGTTTCTGGCCATGGCAGAGGGGTTGGAACCTTGATGATATTTAAAGTTTATCATATCTTGGACCATTTTATAATTGTAATTTTCTCTACTCATGCTTTGGGTTTTTTTCCTCTTAATGATACCTGAACTTATGGAAGATTTGTCTGGTGTATTTCTAACTTTATAAAAGCATTAGAGGTTGTGGGTTTTACCTCAGATTCCCTCTTCTGGCCATGGCTCATTGATTCCACACATCACATTCTTTCCAGATTTATTCAAAATTCCTGTATCATTGACTCAGATAAATGAAATTGTCACAAAGGCTTCACAAAGTATTTAAAAATCAGAAATATATTGCCAAAGGGTGCAAAAAGACCAAGTAACATCCTTTTCTTGTGTGCTCTGTGGCTCCTCTTCCAAACAGAACTAGTTGTCAACTGCTTTCAACTGTCCTGAATAATTATTTCCTCATATTAAGTTGTGTGCAGAATCATAACAGGTCTCCAGTCTGAGACTACCTAATAGCAGGTAGTCGGGGGGAAAAAGGCATGAAGATTTGCAAGCAGACTGAATTTATAAAATTAATTTTCCTCAGTGGTCTCAATTATCTGTTTAACCTATTTTTTTACAGTAATTAAACTAAATTTTTTTTGTATTGATGGAAAATGGAATCCTGTAAATACTTAAGCAAATAGGATTATGTGAAGATTTAAATAGCTATCTTCCAGGGCTTTCTAAATTTCTTTTTTCAGTCTTGTTTCAAAAGGTTTTCCATCTGTTAAGCTCTGCTTCAGGAAAGCACTTAAACACATACTTAAATCTATCAGTACAAGGAAGGACCCATAAGCCTGGATTTAAGTAGATGTGTATTTCTGAGTCAGGGCTTTAAGCTGTTTGCTCAACATGCAGAAAATTCCATCTTTTTAATCACAGTGCTAGTGTACTGCCTTGCCAAATTCCACTGCCATATAGAAATATTTGCTGTTGAATCAGCTGTAACACAGATGGCAAGGTGGGGGTTTGTTTTTTTCATGGAAAATCATAATTTGGGATATAAGTATAGTCACATATTGGTGGCACAAAAAAAGAGATGTACTGATAGAATGGTTTGGGTTGGATGGGACCTTCAAGATCATCTATTTCCAACCCCTCTGCCCTGGGCAGGGACATCTTCCACTAGACCAGGTTGCTCAATGCCTCATCCAGCCTGAATAATAATAAATTCTATTGGAAGTGATCATTGATAATGATGCTAGATGTGAATTTTCCCACTCTTTAATTCTAAGATGCCACAGTTTCTTTCCAGATAGCGTGGTTAATTACAGACAAGTTAATTACTCTCCAGTCATGATTTACTGTGGCTACTGGCTGTTGTTTCCACTTGATTGCTGCCACATCTCTGAATGACAATGAAAAATTATGCTCCAAATTGGATGTGAAAGGAAATAGAAATCCAGTTTAAAATGAAAAACTGGCGGATCAGCAAACCTTGGCAAACTGCAGAATAGATCTCTCCACCCCCTTCTCCACACCTCCTCCCATCATTAATGTGGGCAGTTGAAACTGCACTAATGATCAAACCCATGAATTCAGAACTTTGATATTTGTCCACCCCCAACCCTGTTTGTCTGCTACCAACCTACTGCATCTTGTCATAAATTATGAATTTTCTGAAACAGGTTCTGCTTTTGGAGCAATTCTCATAATGAAAAGTTTCTTGATCCCTGATACTGGCATCTGAAGTTAGAAACTTCTGCGTGATATCACACTGGCATTTGTGACTGTGCATCATTTTTGTGTCTCTTGAGATTCTCAAGACCTGAGCTATTTCTCTTGATTTTTTCCCCCAAGAATCAAAGTTAGGATCAGTCTATTTTTGAGTAAAAAACCCTGGAAATGTGAATTATTATTATTCAGGCTGGATGAAGTACTGAGCAACCTGGTCTAGTGGGAGGTGTCCCTGCCCAGGGCAGGGGGGATGGAACTAGATGAAGGTCCTTTCCAACCCAACCCATTCTGTGATTCATGTCTCAGCCCCATCCTTGGGGAAAGAATGGAAGTTATGTCAGGCTGTTAGCAGAGAGGAAGAGTGGAGTTTCATTCCCACAGACACAAGCCAAGTCATTTAATTTGTGCAGTGTTGAATTCCCAAGTGGTTGTTTCCTTTCCTGTCCAGGCAGGGCTGAGTAGGGAGAGGACACTGTCTTGTTTGGTGATTTATTGCTGGCTAATGACTCAGTGGGGATCTCGGGTATGAAAACCTTTTGTTTCCTTTTATCACAGACTCCCTTAATACTTTTCTGTCTAGCCACTAAGTTTCTCTGTTACTTTTTGCTTTATTAGTTTCTGTTCTTGTGGTTTGCAAGTAACTGACTGGTGGACAGAGATCCTTCTAAGGGATAGTCCTCTCAGAAACCAGTTATCAGATGGAAACTTAATGTTGTCTTGAGATTTACCTCATCTCTAAAATGTTCCAGATATTAGGAGATGGAGCAGAGTCATCTTCCCAGGTATTTCAGTAGCAATTATCCTAAAGAGTTCCATCATTAGGGTGCAGGATTCAATACCATTACTGTGAAGAACACAGTACTCCATCTTATTTTAAGGAGGGTACTGATGCCTTAAAATGAATAGCAGCTAACAGGAGTAATCCTATAATCAGGATAATGTTTTCTACACAGAACTATTTTTGTACAGAGCTACTACACTGACTGAGCCTACTCTGATAACATCCAACAAGCACCACAATTTTCCAGGTGGGCAACTCTGATTAGACATCAGTCTTTTTCTTCAGGAACTTAAGGTTCTGCTAAACAATAGGCTCTGTTAAATTATTTAGCACAGTGAGTTTAAATTAAGATAATCCTTCTTTGTAAATACTTGTCTTTCCACTGTATGCCCAGAAAACCAATTATTTTTCTTGTCCAGCAGTGCAGGGTTATAAATACCCAAATAATGTCTCAAACTACTGCCTTCTCCAGCAATATAAAATTGAGAACAATACAAGTTTTTGAGATTTACCTTGTGTATAAAAATATGGAGTTAGGGTCATTGTTTTCACCTATTTCATTGAATTGTAGTTGCTGGGTTATTTGTGGTTTTGGAGCAAAACCTGCTTGGAGGCGTGAGCTTGTTTTGATCTGAACACCATGAGGTTTCTAGTACTCATGGGCAAAGAAACAAGGTCAACTGAATCCTTGGCTGCATCAAGAGAAGTGTGACCAGCAGGTCAAGGGAGGGGATTTTGCCCCTCTACTCAGCTCTGGTGAGGCTCCACCTGGAGTTACTGTGTCCAGTTCTGGAGCCCTCAACATAAGGAGGACATTGAGCTGTTGGAGCAGGTCCAGAGGAGGACACCAAGATGATCAAAGGGCTGGAGCAACTCCCTTCTGAGGACTGAAGGAGTTGGGGTTGTTGATCCTGGAGAAGAGAAGGCTCAGAGTAGCTTCTCAATACCTGAAGGGGGCTACAGAAAGGCTGGGGTAGGACTTCTGAATAGCTCCTGCAGGGATCTAAAGCCAGTCAAGATCAGCTATTTGATTTTTGGCTCAAGTCTGTGTGGGGAGCCATGGCTTTTAAAGTCAGTGTGGAATATTGATGGACTGAGAGCTTGTAATGAAAAGGATGGCTCGTCAGGCAAGTGCAGGGAAACAGAAGTATTGAGCATAAAGATATTTCTACTGAAGTTAATGCGTGGACATATATTTCCATTTTCTTCAGCTGCTGTAATGTGATTTGATACAAATGTTTCAGCAGTAAATTTTGGACATTAAGAAGTAGCAGAGTCATGTGTGGCCACAAAGTGACTGAGTGACAGTCACATGTAGTGACATCTAGTCTGGGAGCAGCTGCATCTCCTAGGGCTGAGCATCACCTGCATGAGGGCAGAGTTTGAACCTGCAGCATTGTCTGCTCCCTGCAGCTCTGCACTCCTCATATTTAATAGGATGAAGTACTTTTATGGGTTTTATGGATCTATAGGAATCTATTCCTGCTGTTCTGGGCTCACTTCATGTGTCAGCATTACATCTTAATATGCATGGATAACACATGCCTGTGTGCTCCTGATCTATTTTAATTACAGATACACTCAGGCTCAGATTCATTGCCCTGGTTCCCTTCGAGATGTTTTGCTGCTTTTTCTTTGTCCATTATGAGTATCATTTTCATGGTTCAATCTATAAGATTCTTGCTTCCTGAATTAACATCTGAATTTGACATTTTTCTCTATAATAAACAGGCAGTGCTATGATGAAAGTGCCCAGAAAAGGCTACATTACATTCTCTGGCAATTTATTTTAAAGACATGTGAAGTGTGTCCTTCCTGGGCAGAGCTGATGCTATTCCATATAGTATATCTCAGTGCTTTTAAATCCACAGGGAAATTATCTTTTAAATTAAATAAGGGGGGGGAAAAAAAGGCAGCATGGCATGACAGTAAGGATTAACTGCTCCTACATAAGTTAATTTGGTTTAAAGATGTGATACTTTCTGGGTATTGATTTGGATATTTTAGTTCTATAATTCCAGGTTATAGGCAAACTTAGTGCATTATGAAGATACTTGGCTGGATATTAAAATTTAAAAAGTACTTATGGAATAATTGCTGAAGTCATAATTGCCCTGATATTTTGCAGTTCTTTACAAGATAAAATGTAAAAAGAGAGAGTAATAGAGGAGAAGTAGAAAATAAATCTATCTGTAGAAAGACCAGCATCATTTGTGAAAGCAAACAAATGCAGTTGGGGCTCACCATCTGGGATTTTATCTGGCTCCCTTGTACATGGTACAGTGAGTCTTACACAACTGATCCCACAGAGACATTGGGATATTTGGCATGTGGAAATTGCTGGCAGGGATGACATGTGGACTTTGGCATCTCCAGTTTGCCAGTCATGGGGCAAAATTGGGTTCATCAGCTGTGGAGTTGAACCATCATCATTTTTACAGGCTGCTGAGACTCTTCCAGCTGCTCAGTGCTCTCTGTCTCTAAAGGGAGAGGGAGTAAAGGCTGTGCCACCTGGCTGGTAAAGGGTTACTGGGATTTTCCTTCAGAAATACTAATGATTTGCAGAGTTATCTAGACAGGAGTGACCATGGGAAAGGGTTGGCAACCAACTGTGCACCCCAGAACCCTCTACCTGTTATTTTCTACCTTTGCAATGATTCTCCTGCTTTTCAAGTCCCTGTGGAAATGAAGTTGAGCTAATTAGCAGTAATGAGCACCATGCTGTGGGGAGTTTTGCAAATAAGTGAAGATTTGTAGAATCAAATTTAAGACAAATAATCATGTTTTTCAATAGCAACAGAACCCAGTATTCTGAGGTTTGTCTGTAGTTGCTGTCACTTCCCCTTCTAATGGCTTTGTCACTTCAATTACAATTCTCCAGTACCACAAAGTTGTAGCTGGTTTTATTTAGCAGAAATCTTTTGATCACATTTGATTTTCCTTTGTGCTTGAAGAGTATAGAGCGTATAGTGTGCTCATGCAGAGGTTTCCCATTTCAGACTAATTTTCTACTCCTTAATTGTCATGTGCATAAATTACTGCTCATCTTCTTTCATTTGCAGATTCTTGCCCTAGAGTTATGTAGTCTCCTACTGGCTTTTTTTGTTGCTTAATTTTGAAACACCTGTCACTTTATCAGGGGTTTTTTTTAGCTTCCTTATGGAAAAAATGCAACTTTCTTAAAAAAATAGGAATAACTACTTTTCAGTCTCAGTGCTGTTATATTTTTTTTTGCTGAAATAAATCTGTCATTAGAATTCCCTTCAAGTAAGTCACAAGGACTTGCCAGATAACCTGGGTTATGTATGGATCATTAATTACGAGAATAGTGCCAACTGCTAATTAATAATGTCTTTTAAATTTTCTCCTTTATTCCACAGTATTAAGTCAGCAACTGTCAAAGATTCTAAACGTTTTATAGATGTATCCTAGAGAGTGGTATAAGGAGATAATGTTCAATTTTCTGGAGTTTATCATTGATAATGTTCAATTTTCTGGAGTTTATCATTGGATGTAGTTTTTAAAAGGAAATTTAAGGGAAAAACCAGCCAAATTTATAACATGAAGTCAATAATTGTTCTCAATCTTTAAGAAAACTGGCAAGTTTTTTTTCACTGCTTCTCTTGCTCTATGAAGTCTGTGGCAATTGTGTAACAGAGATATGAGAAGCCAGTAAAATTTAAACTAAGCTCGTTATGTGGATTTCTTCTCTCTAGCACAGCACATCCTGCTCTCTAGCACTTGGAAAAAAAAAAAAACCATCCTGAATTGAAATACTAAGAAACTGAAACCTTTTTCCAGGAGTGGATTTATTGGAGTGTGAAGGGGAACCTGGAGGCACTTCAGCATTTTCACTCTGACCTCTGCTCAGATTGTCAGGTTTTGGAGTCTTTGGAGTGATGATCTCAGCTCTTTTCTCCTGTGAAGGAGACAGGAAGATAAAATAAAGGGTTGATATTATTCAAGGTTGTGAATGCACAGCTCAACAATACAGACTGAGCTGGGGGAACATGGAGTATTTTTTCTCTACAGAATAAAACCTAATAGGAGTCCAATATTTTAATTAAATTATAGAAAAATTCCCCTTGCAGTTTAATGATTAAGGCTGCGTCAAATGAGATCTGAGACTAGAAATGACCTTTTTTTTAAGCTTCATTTTATTCTTATGTTTTTCCCAGCCAGGAAATTTGATAAAATTTATTTCAAGAAAGGACTAATACTTTAGCAAAAGAATTTTTATGTATTTCTTGTTCATTTTCTCTCTTTCTTTCTTCTCCTCAGGGCCTTAATTGCAAAAAGTGTTTATGTAACTTGTGAATGTCTTAAGGGTTTTCTTCATTCCCAGCCTTTCAGGACATTGATCCTTTTTCACAGATCCAGAGCAGGCACAACTCATCATTCCTATCCTCTTTACTATGTGCCTCCTTCTTAACAATTCTTCTGTTGTATTCTGCTATTTTTTCACTAAAATAATGATGAGCCTCTGCTGTAATTGATATTTTTTCCACTCAGGCTCGTTTAAGTAAGTGCTGAACACTCCACTTTCAAAGGACCCTTTGTTGCCTCACTGGAGTGGCCCCTGAAATAGCTTTGATTTGTTTTGATTCTTTTTTCTTTCTTTCTTTCCTGCAGCCCTGTCCATTCACTTTCAAGTTTGTGGTTTCTCCTCTCCAATAATTACATCTTCATCTACCAAACTTTTCATTATAGAAACTTGAATTAGTGTAATGCTGCCATAAAACTCAGCTGGTCCTCATACTGGTGTTTATTCCTGCTTTCTTTCAAGACAGTTGGTGTTGCAGGGCTTTTCTGTAGCTGTTTTTTTTTTCCTCCCTGAAATGTGAGGCCTTTGACATTCTGCTTCTGAAGGAAAATTCAAAAGACAAGATGCCCCCTCCCTGGAGGTGTTTAAGGCCAGGCTGGATGGGGCATTAATACCTGGTCTAGTGGGAGGTGTCCCTGCCCATGGCAGGGGGGGGGGAGCTGGATGGTTTTTGGGATCCCTTCCAACCCAAACCATTCCATGATTCTATATAACTCTGTACTCCATGCTAGAATATCCAATAGCCCATTTTTGGCCTATTTATCTTGGAAACAGAGTTTGTACCCACCTCTTTCACAGTAAGACTGAGAGTTTGTGTGGGTTAGATGAACTCTGGTACAATGAGTAACTTGTTTCTGTGACATTTCCTACCTATTTCTCTTCCTGGAAGTGCTGGGATTCTAGGGGCAGGAAAGATGTGGACTAGGCATTGATTAGATGCATTTCTAATTAATGCAAGAACAAGGGATGGAGGCACAACATATTCTCAGCCTGCAAACACTGTGTGAAACAGGTAGGGGGAGAAAGATCTATGCAGCAGGGACAGAATTTGAATCTCTTTGCTGTCACACACTGGCAGATGTAAATCTCAGCCGGGCTGGAAGGTAGACTCAGACCCCTTGGGAATGCAGTTGGTGATGGAGGGTCAGAGCCTGATGCAGGAATAGCTGGATGGATGGCTCTGCCAGCCACAGGATCTCTAAGGATCTTGTTAGTTCTTCAGCAGGAGATAACTGTCCATCCTCTCAGTGCTCTCCCCTGGTAGGTCTCATCTCTCTACAGTGCTTTACTTCCAAAATTGGGTATTTTGAGGATTATCCCCATTATTATATTACCTAAATCCGAGCTGCAGTGATGTCAAGGACAGACTTTCCTTCTCTGTGGAGCATTACAGATACTGATCATCACATTGGAGAATCCAAAGGATAATAACAGGGCCCATCTTCTGAGACAGCAAGAGATATTTTTTCTTTTTCCCCTTTTTTTGTGTTACAGTTTTTATATAATAGCTCTAATCCTTATTGCTTTGTGGTATACAGCCCTTGCCATAAATAGCTATTAGGATTGATTATATGCCTGATCTTCAACATGTCCCCCATAAATTGCTATCACAATTGATTAAATGCCTTGGCTCCAATATTGAATCAAACTCACCAGCAGTCAGGTGCTTTATACTATAAAATTGTGAAATTATTCCTTAAATATGGTGCCATAAACCAAACCATTAATAAATCTGATAGAGTATCATGTATTTTTATCTCTCCTTTTCCACTAAAGTGTGTTAGTTTAAACCCACTGAAGGTTTCATGTTCCCTGAGGATTTTTTTCAGGATGTCTTTTGTGTTGAAACTGTCAGGGAAAGACTAATGGAATCAACAAACCATACGGGTTTTTCTAATTGACTTGGAAGTCAACTTTCAAGTTAGGTGTGAGTTATCTTTTGAAAATGGAAATAGAACCATTGTGAGTTTAGAAAAATCAGTTGTTTGAGAAGTTTCTTAATTGGGATGTTGTGGAAAAAACACTCCAAATGGAATGGTGAAAAAAATAAGGAGAAAAAGTAGAACAAATACTTGAACTTTTATGCCACAGAGCAAAAATATTTATTAGAAGTGACGTTTTCCCACTAATTGGAAAGAAAATAATGTTTATTAGAACAATTTCTTGTAATTTAAAGAAAAAACTATTTAGAAACTTCTCTTATTGGAGGTAGTTAAGGGAAAATTAACTGCACCCATTGATAAATCAGTGTAAATAGTCTGTTTGCAAGAGAAAAACTACAAATAAAACCAAGCAGCACAAATTGTTGACTTGTTTCACTAAGTAAACAAGGTTAATCTCTCCATGTTTGGAAGTTGTAAAAATGTATTAAAACAATTAAATTATATTTAGCTGCAAAGTGTGCAATATCATTCGACAGGACTTCTTTAAAATTCTAGAGATAAACTGTGTGTCTGAAGGCACTATAAAGTAGAAAAAGCCTATTTCCACATTATGTGATCATATAGAGATAATTTACTTTGCTTCTACATTTCCCCACCATAATTCTGTTCCATTTAGGGCCTCATTTAATAACCCTTTTCTGTCTGATGCTCAACTGGGCATGATCTAGTCCTGCAAAACTAACACTGGAGTGCAGTTTACCCCTAGTGCTTGGAAATCCCAAACCAGAAGGAGCATGTTATTCTTTAAATTCCTTAAGGACTAGAATACCTTATCTAAAAAATAGGAAGGCATAAAAATAAGGAAAAAAAAGAAAAATACTCTGATGTTTATTACCTGAATGCACAAAATATTGAATCAGTTTTTTGCTTAAAGATCATGAAGCAGCACAAAATGAATGTGCAGAAAGCAAACCTGATAAATTTATGGTGTATCTATAAGAAGACCCACTTGTTTGTCCCTAATGCCATGAATGTGTTTAATCCAGTCTTCACAGTTCACAAGATTGGCAGAAGAATGCATAATCTCCTTTTTATAGATAAGAAATTTTAAAAAGAGAGCTAATTATTTAATAAAAAGTAATTTATCCAGCCTAGGAAACAGCTGAGTAAGGAACCATTCTCATGTTCTTAAATTCTGTGTTGAAAAGGTGCTTTTAGTGTTTACTTTTGGCATGAGAGACACCAAATACTATAAATACTTAAGAAAAATTCTCAATACTTAAATAACTGAGGTTTTAGACAGTATTAATTAATATTGCCATTAGCTATGTGGAAATTAAGCAAATTCTACTTTGTAGAACCTGTAAAATTTTGGGTTCTTTCAGTGTGCTACCAGAACTTGCTGTGATGTATTGTAAGAACAACTTTATTTTTAAAAAATTGGGGCCAGGGTATAATTTTTACAAACCAATATTATTACAAAGATATTTAAGCCATAATTTTGCAAAAGACTGCAGGGTGGAGAGGCTTGAGTTAGTTTGGCATGCAGCTTTTCTCATATTCCATTTTGCTTAATGGAGTTAATTTTTTTTTTAATAATGGAAAATAACTAAATTTTAAAACCCTGTTACCTATTGGAATTTGTCTTCATGATGTTTTTTCCTAAATATTTAAAGTTGATTACCTTTTTTGTTTGTACATACATTACCTTGCTAATTATGGCACTACTAGACTGATGAAATTTAATGTGGAGTTGAAGTACACCTGCAGTGTTTTACATAGTTTAGCTTCAAGAATTGAAGAGTTTTAGAGTTTCACTAATAACTATTGAGGCTAAGATTTACAGCCACCTAAAGAGAAGTGTAAAGGGACAAATAATCCCTTATCTCCAGTGTACTGAGGTAAAAGACTCAGTCCTTTACCTCCAGCACTATTTTGCTGGTTAAATTATGATATAGGCTCTAGGGTTTGCTTCTTAAATATGAAATGAGGAATTATGTTGCAACAAAGGGAACAAAAATTAACCCAAACCATTTGAATAAATACAGGATTAAACCTTTAGATGCAAAGTTGTTTTTATATTTGCTAATCATGTATCACAGAAGTGAGATTTTGGAGTACTTTCTCTTACTATTTGCAATATAATGACTTTAGATTATGGAGGTTAAAGATGGCATAATGCTACTTGTTTTTGCATGATAGTTGTTTTATATTGAGGTATGAAATGATCTTGCTCCAAAGTTTAGAAATTGGCAACTTAAACTTAGTGAACTTAGTAGCTGGGAGCTGAATCTTTTTTCTTTGGCTAAAATGTCACCTCCAGACCCTCACACATAGGATTTACTTCTACCATGAAAAGTCTAGACTCATATATTAAATTCCCTTCCCTTTAAATTCATACAAGTGCATTGAAATGTTAGAAATTCAGTGCAAATTCTTCCTCTTGGGATTATACCAAATGGTGATTCTCAGTTACTGTACCTTGATGTCAGGCTGACTTTGGGGGAATCTGCTCTCTCTACGTGCCCAGAATACCCAACTCGGTTATTACCATGAGGATCTGAGGAGGGAATTTTGCCTCCAAAGTCTGGGTGCCACTGGGATTTCTCATGCAATGTATAATGCATGATGCAAGTCGCTGCAGGTTTTTTTTTCCCCCCTTCATTTTAGTCAATAGCTCTAATCCTTTTGGCCAGACTTTTGCAGCACAAATACCTATGGAAAGGCTGTGTACCAACACTTCAAAATTTTGTGGTTGAAAAGCTAGCAAGGCTTAATGAAAACTATTTGCTTTCATGTAAGTAAAATGGCAATTATAATTGGATTTTGACCATAGTACAAATGTGGTCTTAAAGATCCAGTGTGCTGTGCACAGCTAATTAAAGTCCAGAAGCCATATTCTTAAGTATTTATTGGGGTATTCTTTGAGGTAATGATAACACTTTAACAGAAGGTCATGATAATTAAATATATTGAGTAACTTTATTCATTCAACAACAGAATCCAGACTTTGCTTTGGAAAAGATAACTGAAATTTTTGTGAATAGATACCATGTTTTATATGCTGTGAGGCCAGCAGAACTAAATAGCTTTCAACAAAAGATGAATTACCTTCTTTGTGCAGCCACAGACCTGATGGATGCCATGCTTTGGGTGTAGGATTTTCAGAATTGGGTTTGCTCACAGCTGATTTGATCCTTCTCCCACACAACCAAGGTGCAGGATGGAGCTGGTTGATGTTATGGGGCAGGGATGAAGTTCACATCATGGTATCTGAACAGGACAGAGGATGGATGAAGTTATTAGAGCAATTTTTTGTGAAGCTCAGAGTAAAAGCTCCAGAAAATAATACCTTTTTTTTTTTCTGTAATATTGAGGTGCTTATCCTGGCATTTCTGAGGAAGGAATCATTTGAGTTCCTTGGTCCAAGGTGTCACAAAGGTGACAGAATAAAAGTGGGTTTATTAACTTGCATCCTGATTTGGAGCAGAAAGAGTCAGCCATTTGAAGAAAACCAAGTTAGCATCTCAGAATGACAAAACTGAGTCAGCTTTTTGTAAAATTCAAAGCCTTAAACATATTTCAGGATAAAGCTCTACTGAAAGAAGTAGTGCCTGGACAGTAAGATGAAGGTTTTCAGTTTACAAATGGAGAGAACAACCTCATTCCTACCTAGAAAGAGGAGGGGAAAAAAAACCCCACAACCTTAAGGATACATACATCTTCCTCATTAAAGTAAATAAGACTACTCAGTATCCAGCTAGAGCACATTTTTACATTCTGGCCCAGTTTTCTGTGCTGGAATCAATCCTATTTAAGGTAATGGGACTACTCATAATGCATATTCAAGCACATCGTGAAGCATCTGTAAAAGCAGCCCATAAATGAGTGAGAAGCTCTGCATGCATAAATCCTTGCAAGCTGGGCATCTGTCTTTCCATAGCTTGACAAAACTTGTAATTTATTAAAGCAAATTATTCACCAGAGGAGTGTTAAGTTTTTCTGAGTTTCAGAATGATCTTTCACTCCAAAGATGATGATGAGGTAAAAGTGTGCAAATGTTAATTATTAGCATCCTGGCACAGCTTGAAAGAAAGGCCTGGAAATTCACCTTTAATTCTTTAAAAAATTAATCATAAAATCATAGAATGGTTTGGTTTGGAAAAGACCATAAAAATCACCTAGTTCTAACCTCCCCTGCCATGAGTAGAGACATCTGTTGGTCACCACAAGCTTCCTCCAGGACACATTTGCACCTTTCAGAAGACAATGATGCTGAAATGCATGAAAGCTTAGTCTGAAGGAATATTTTTAGATATTGATAATTGTCTTTGGGTGTGATGGGGCTTTGGTAAGTTGAAAATTAGTTTTTAAGCACTTGAGCTGTGGAGTTTGATCCCTCCTGCTGGTCAGGTTCACATTTAGGATCTTGGATTTGGACTAGATATTATAGAAGAAAAAAAGAGCAGTAGTTTGGATGTATTTAGATGTCTCTTCTTCGTTTCTCTCATGCCCTCTTGAGAGGGAAAAGAGGAGAGGCTCATGAAATTCAGAGCAAGTGTGGTACATGTCTCTGATGACTCAAGTCTTCAAACTTGGCTGTGATGCATGAGAACAGCTCATGAGTGTGTATTCTTGCCTGTTATCAAAGAGACAGCTAAGTGTTGCTCTTGTTCTTTCACACCTACATCTTCTGTCTCAGCTAAGATCTGTTTCCTTCATTTGTGCCCTGATTTAGCATGCTGTCCACCTACTAGCTGCATTTTCATTATGTATTTTAAATGAACAATAAAATAACCA
This sequence comes from Turnix velox, assembly GCA_013400935.1. Lineage (NCBI taxonomy): Eukaryota > Metazoa > Chordata > Aves > Charadriiformes > Turnicidae > Turnix > Turnix velox. The sequence continues at coordinate 52,672 of VZTY01032196.1, read as the reverse complement.
TTTACATAATGAATAAATTTATATTGATACAACGTTATATAATTTAGAGATGGTACTTAATTTTAACTTGTTTATAATTAGGTTTCTTGCTACGCCAGCCAGCTCTCTGGTTATTTATAAAACTTCAGGAGCAGTAGAGAAACATGACTATTTGAATGTAAAAATAATCTTTGGGATTACATCCTCTAACCCAGTTTCCATTTATTTTGGGTTATTCTTTTTCTTTGACTTGGATGATTTACATGGTAAATACCAAGAGTGCTTCCTTGGGAGGATATCCTCCACAGAAACTGCTGTTAGCAATTATAATTTGAATTTAATTTTCTAGTTGTTTCAGATTAGGAAGCAGAAGTGTTAGGGTTTTTTTTGGGTTTTTGAATTTATATGACTAAAAAATAATGCAGGCACTTCAGGACCCTTTTAAAACCTTAAGAGTGAGGTGTACAATGATCATAAGAGTTTTGGGCATCTTCTGAGTTTCTTTGGCAGTCTCACTAATTGTCACAAAATCTTCCATTAGATGCATTAACATGGATAGAGACTAAAGTATGATGAATGAATAGGGACAGTCCTCAAATGGATACTTGAGCTTTAAAGTGAAGTGATTATTTTAACATCACATCATTTTAAGCTATCAGACTTGAGGCCTTCAAAGGAATTGTGTTCAACATCTTCTCAAACTGAGCCTCTTAAAAATGCTGAAAATGTGCTTCCTAAATTAGTAAAAAACCATTAGAGTGCTCAGTCTGTGCTTTCTGCATGTGCTGCTGCTTAAGCAGAGTTATCAGTGAGGGCAAGCAGCACTCTTGTTTAGAGAGAAAAATAATTTTAGGTTTCACACATTAGATATTCCCAGTTTGTTTATCTTCTGTTGAAGCAATGACCTGCTGTGTCTGTATCCCTGAGTGTGGTTTCCATAGAAACTAGCTGACTAGTAGCACGTTTATGTTCTGGCAGCAGCCTAAGATGATCTTTAACCACATTTTGTACTAGCAGGAACAACAGTTCTGCTGAACATCAGGAAAACCTTTGATAGTCTGATTCTGAGATTGTATCAGTCTGAAACTGCTGTGTTCCCTTGATTAGACCATGACTGATGTGTCACATAAAGACAGTCCATGTAAGGTGTGTGTGCTAATTCAGAAAGAACTTCTCTCTTCTTTCCAGCCTAAATATCCCCTCTTCCCATTTGTGTATCCAGTACTCCTAGTGCTGCCATCCTGGACCCAATTAAAAAGTCCTACATGGACATATAGAATCATAGAATAGTTTTGGTTGGAAGGGACCTTAAAGATCATCGAGTTCCAACCCCCCTGCCATGGGCAGGGACACCTCCCACTAGATCAGGCTGCTCAGTGCCTTGTCCAGCCTGGTCTTGAACACCTCCAGAGAGGGGGCATCCACAACCTCTCTGGGCAACCTGTTGCAGTGCTTCACCACCCTCACTGGAAAGAATTTCTTTCTTATGTCAAGTCTAAATCTACCCCTTGCCAATTTACATCCGTATCTTGAAGAGCAAACACCTATGTGGAAGTCATGTTTCAGAAGGGAAGCTAAAACATTTGTGAAAGTCTGCTCTCTCTGAATGTATTTTAGGTTTAAAGCTTAATGTTGGGAAATCACAGAAGAACTTGAGTTAATCTCACAACATGGGCTTCCATAGTTTAACAGTACAGAGAAATAGCTGATTCATATTAATCAATTGAGTTAGGGCAAAACCACTGAAGCAATTCCATCTAAATCCTAAAGAGTTCTCCTATAATTTGAATTCAAATAATTAATTTCCTTTTGTTTATCACACTTTGTTTTCTACTCCCATGTGGAGCTGTATTTCTGGGTATGTTGTTCTACTCATAGATAGCACGCTGCCCTGATTAATTTTTTCCTGTAACTCTGAAGAAGATGCATGTAAAAAACAAAAGACTCATTGCATGTAAGCTGTTAGGGGAGCTGAGATTTCTGAACGTTGTAGCAGGAAGACATTTGTATTCTTTTCTTGAAGTGGTAAGAGAAGCCTCCTTCAGCATTAGCCAAAGATCTGTATTTTCTTCCTAAGCTGAAATTTTAATACAAACTCAATAGAAATCAACTTCTTTCTCCCTCTAAACGTGCTCTGGAGAATTATGGCTGAATTCCACAGCTAAGATATGCCTAACTTGGCAGCTTATTTATTGCTTTATTGATTAACATTCAAACAACAGCAGCCCTAGTGAAGCACTCAGTTCAGTTTTCCATCTCTGTGCTCTTCTTTTTCTCTCTGTGGATTACCCTGTGTATAATCACTAGAAAATGTCAATTGTTCTGCTATCTTGTGTCTCACAGCAGAATCAAGATTTTAGGCTACTTAGCTCTCCTTCCAACATACCATTGCTAGAACAAGCAAAGAAAATTACTGTGAAAGACAAGTGCTGCTCTTTTCAGAATGAAATGTGATAAATACAAACAGAGAAGGTTAGACTTCAGGTGAAACTACATACTGCCATGATTTTTGGTCTCTAACACCATCAATGGAACAGAATTCTCAGGATTATATCTGAATATGGTGGTTTTTAAAAGTATATGAAAACTTGACATTAAAATGGGCCACAGAACTGGGCTTTGTGGCTACATCAACCCTGCTTGGAGAGATCCCAACCCTTGTGCATGGTGAGCAGTGAAGAGATTCTGCAGTAGCTTCTTTTTCTTTTCTCCTTGCAAGAACTTTNGATCTCAACCCTTGTGCATGGTGAGCAGTGAAGAGATTCTGCTTCTTTTTCTCTCTCTCCTTGCAAGAACCTGTGGATGCTCATATCACCATCTTATATATATGCAGAGCTGTCTGAAGGGTAATCTTCTATCCAGTGTAACTCTTCATTTGTAGACTTCATGTGATGTGTGCAAGCTCTAACTCTAGGCAGGTTCAGTGAGAAGTCACTAGGTTGCAACTTGGTCACTACTAGAAGCTCTGCAGAAGGTTCAGATTGTTCCTCCCCAGATTTGTTTTTTACTATTGATGATTATCTTGATTAACTTTTTCAGGGTGAAACAAGTGTCCCAGGCTGCCAGTGAGGTTGTGGGGTCTCCTTCTCTGGCAGCATTCAAACCCTCTCTGGACTTGTTCCTGTGTGACCCCTCCCACGGGGGGATTGGACTAGATGATCTCTTGAGGTCCCTTCCAATCCTTGGTGTTGTGTGATTCTGTGGACAACTCAGACAACTCAGAAACAGGGCTGTGGTGTACTCAGAGTAGCTGTTGTTTGGAACAAATTCTACTCACTGCACTCAAAAAGGTGAGATGCTCTATTACACCCCAGATAACAAGGGCAAGATATAACCAAGCTAATTTTTTAAATGTGTACCAGGAGTATTTAAACAGGGGGACCAGAGGAAGATTTTCCCTGTCAACCAGAAAAGATGATTTAGAAGGAAAGAGATCAAAGTGTCTCTTTGGCTCATTTTTAAAGACTGTGAATTAGCTCTGAACAAGGTGTTAATTAAAAGCAGTGTGGAAAAAAGTTTCAGGATTTGCATTTTGCAACAAAACTTGACTCAAGTCAATTGAGAAGTTTATCTTGGGTTAAGGGAATTTTTGCTATAAGCCTACCTTGGTGTGTATTTCAAATAAGTGATGCAAAATAGCTATCAGCAAGGATCAATGCATTTGTCACATCAAAAGTGCACCCTGTGATTTAATTGCCAGGGACTGACAGCAGTCTGATTTATCAGAGTAGCCCAGACATGAAAGACTCATTCTGGAGGTGGGTTTACAATTTTTCTTAACCATCTGTGGAGGATATTTTGTACTGTTTCTCCCAGTGACACTCTTTTAAAAGTATGAAAAGCAGAAAACTAGACAGAAGTGCAGGGGAAGTTTTATTCTGAGTCACTTGAATAAACAGTAATGCTGGTAGTAGGATGGGATGACGAGAGGCGACTGGTTTTCTTTCTTCACTATTTTCTAGTGAGATGCTGCAGAATCCACTGGGTTCATCTGGGCTGTGGCTCTCTGTAGGGACAGGAAAACTCTTCTCTCTATGTCTGTCTTATTTTTGAAACTAGTGAAGAGAGAAACTGGGAGGCTGTGTGTGCTGGGGTTTTGAGTAATGAATAATAAGGTACTTAAAAGTGTTGAGAGTGTGCTATAGTAAATATACTGAGAAAAGATGAGCTGGTATTGCACATAATTAATACAGTTGTGCTTTTTCCCTTTGTTTCTGTGATGTATCCATTTTTGAATCTCCCAGGAGGCACCTCTTTTCTCCTGGCTGAATTTTAACTAGTGAGGCTTCCCCACACTGAGATTTATGATCTCATCTCTCTTCCAGTATCTCTATAATTAAGCAAACCTAGGGGTAAGATTTAGTCAAATCATGCTGAAATTAAAGTCATTCCACATCTTCTGAAAGACTCTAGACTTTATTGAAGCTGGGATATTGAATGTAAACATGCTGCATTTTAGCCTGGTTTATTCTTCCTGTAAGGCAGAAATAATTTCTAGCACTTCTGAGAAGTAACAGAACTATGGCAGCAGAAATATCCCTCAATGTATAAAGGCTCCTCTGTATTATTTAGGACCCAGAGATGCTCTTACATCTTTCCATCTATTGCTATGCTTATTGGAGCATGGTATTAATGCTTCCCACTATAAAAGACTATGATGTGAAACACAGGATTAACATCAGAGCTTGTAATCCATCCACATACTTTATTGCTTCAGTTCAAAGTGGCCCTACTGCTTCTTCTCTGCACAACAAGCCTGTTGATTTTTGTAGCATCTTAGAGCACGAATTGGAGTCCTTTCCTGCTGCTTCAAGGTGTCAAACAGTGTTGGTTTTGCCTGTTTTATTACAATCTTGAATATTATTAGGCTAACAATACTACCTGGTGAACAAAAATACACCATACCATTATGATGGGCTAAGTGTTGTTGCATTTTAGCAGATGATTAAATGGTATTACTAATTTTTCCTCTTTTGTGACCCCAGTGAGGAAAATATCCTTTGCACACTGCTTTGAGATGTGCAAATACTATATAAAATGTCCATGCAAATTTCTATTTAAATAGAAAAAAATGTTTGATACTAGAATAAAAAGCCCACGTTGCCTTAAGTCAATCAGACACGCATTCTGGAGGAGGTTAAGTCCATCAGTGCCTGTGGTGAGATGTGAGTCATGATGTGTTGGAGAAGAATGTTACAAAGTGCTGATAGGTGGTATAATTTCGAGGCATCAACTAGAGAGCATTAACAGCAAAATTATGGCTAAACTTGTCAAAGTGGCCACTGTGGAGCTGATGTTCCCACTGTAATTATGAGAAGCAAAGCAATTTCTCTGACTGGCTTTAAATTTCTTAGTTTTTAAGTATATGTACTCCCTTCTCAAGCATCATTGTCTCTCTGCTGCTTTAATTTTTCCATTTCTCCCCTGTTTTCCCTTGCAGTTGTGCAAGGAAGAGAAGGGATGAGTCTGAAATTTTATTCAAGTTTAACCATTTTATGGGGAAATTGTTGGCTGATACTTATATTGCCAAGACAAGAAAGAATCATAGGAGTTTAGGTGGTGCAATGAGTCTTTTTCACCTTCACAGTACTCCCTACCTGTTTGTCCCACAGCCTGGAAGCTGGCAGGACTCTCCCTGCTCCTACCACAGCTTCTTGTACCTCCTTAGAAGGGTTTCCAAGCTTTCTGTTTGGAGGAAGAGGAGGAAAACTTCTGGTTTTAGAATAACTATTGCTCTGAACATTACAATTGGAAAACCACTTATCAGTTAGCAGATGCTGACACTCACTGCTCTGAAATAAAAGCAAATAAAATGAATGTAAACATGTTTCCACAATTATATTGACTATTGAAAGTTGTGCATGGATTTTCAGTTCATTTCCTGAGCTGCTGCATCATTCTGTAGGACTGGCTCAAGAAATCTCTTTCTTGAGGAGATGCTAAGTGATGAGCTGGAGGGAAGTGCCTCAAGATTCAGCTCAGAAGTGGGCAGTGGGGCAATGAGAAGGGAAACATCTGTATTTCAGATACAGCTGCTCTGTCTGCCCTTGTTGAGGGTATGGATTGAAAAGTGCTTCTGTTCCAACCTGCTGCTGCTGTCTAAAAGGCATGACAAACTGAAATGGACACCCTGATCATGTAGGTAAGGAAGGCAATTTTTCATGCAAAGGAAACACCATAAATGATTCATAGTACCCATGTTTCTCACGCTTATTTCCTGTGGGTGTAGAGAAGCAGGGATTAGAAATGAATGGCAATGCTTACTGCTCATAAGGGCTTTGCCTGCAGGTGATTTTATTTCTTTAAGCTTTAAACTTAACTCTCTACGTGCCAGACCCAAGACAGTCAAGAAGTGCAACAGGAGGGAATTAAATATGATGGCAGAGTGTTTTTTAATGTACAGAACATTCAAAAAGGTTTAAATGTTGCAGCAGTGGCCTGTGTTGAGCTGCTTGGGAGTAGAGAGAATGAGGCAGTTAAGACAAGGAAGTGGTTTATGGGAAATGGGAGCAGTTTTTGGTGTTCCTCACAACTTTTTCAGATGAGAACTGCCTTCTGGAGGTGGAGTCCATCAGGTTTCTCCAGCCTCAGGGACTGTTTGTGTGTATCTACTTAGAGTGTGGAACAAGCTGTGAGAAGTTAAGGGACAGCAACCAAATCCTGGTTAAGTGTGTGGAGTTTTTCTGGGGATTCCAAATAAATTTATCATTCAGTTCTGTTCACGAAGTGACTCAAATCTCAGTAACCTGGAGAAAACCACTGTGCCAGTGTGTGCTTGGAGTTGACCTGCTGACTTTTTCTCATCACTGGACCTATCTGTAGGATCAGGGCCAGTAGGTTAATAGAATTTTACTATTTATGTGGGAACAGAAATTTTAAGTGAATTTTTTTCCCCTAGGTGCAGTGTTCAGTGTGTGACACAAACAGCACTTTAAGCCAGAGTCTCCTGAGACTCACTGAAGCATTTTCAGCACAGGATGAATCCCATTTCTCTGTAGTGCAAGTGCAGTTTAAATGCAAAACAATGCACATGAGGATGGGTGGAAACTCAGTTCTTAATTTTAATGCAGATTTGTGTGGTGTAATATAGCTGATATTGGATTATCTCCTGAGGGAGTATTACCAAGAAGAAAAATGTGCCAAAAAATGCTCATAGATCATATCAGTGAGCAATTAGGGGCTCTGCAGTTTCTCTGTCTTGCTTTTAGACCTGACTTCCTTCATGCCTGAGATGTCCATATGTTTAAAGTTCTGCTAATCATAAACTAGATTAGGTTGCCTTTAATGTTTAATTTAGATTACTGAATTACTGAGCAGCTGCTGAGCTGCTCTGCAATGGTTGCACATAACTAAATACCAATGTACTGCAAAATGAAAGATTATATATGTTTATAAGCTGTCCTGGTTCCATCTATCTGCTGCTCTACATGCACTGCAGTGTCAGAAAACCCATCTCAAAGTTGGAATTGTACTTGGAGTAATCTTTTACTGCAGTAATACTAGAGACTCTTGGCAAAGGAAACTAGATGCAGCCAAAGGGAGATGGGAATTTAAGGCTAATTATTTCAACGAGTCCATGTTTTTAGGGTTTTCCCTGCTCTCTCATTCCTACCTCTCTTGTTCAGTGTTGGATGTATGGAGGCATCTACAGCAAAAAATTCCAGAAGAGTTGAGGGAAAAAAAATCTTCATCACCTTTAGTAAAGGTTAAACCATTTTGGGTTGTTTGCTTTCTCTCAGTTTTTGATTTTTGGTTTGGTTTGTATCTTCTGTACAGTTTATTCATAACATTACAAAAATTCTAAAGGTATGTTTTGGAAAAGTTAGATTTTCTTAAAAATACTTTCTTCTCTGAGTGATTTGATCCAGTGCAGAAATTCTGAATGAAACCACGTATTCCCCCGAGTCTGTTTTCATCTTTTATAGGCCTTGATCTTAAAAAGGGCTTAACTTCACATGCTGTGCTGGTACTTAACTATGAATAATCCTGTTGATTTCCTGTGCTTAGAATTTGGAAAATGAGGGCATTAGTGGTAACAAATGCTTATGATGGGATTTAATGAAAGAGGTACCAAAATCCCAACGTGTGCAGGGTGAGGAAAATGTGTTTCTTTGCAAGTGTGTGTCATTCAACAAACTTTGATTCATTTAGTGCCATGCTTTGCCTTTTTTCTTTCCTGGTTGTTTTTTTTTAATGTCAAGTCATGCACAAACACAAGGGGTTAAGTCATTAAGCTCAAGGTTACTTTATTGTATGCAAATATGTGAAGCCTCAGTGGCCTTCCTTCAATTGCTGGGCTATCTGTGGTCATTCAGAAACCCCTGGAGAGACATTTGAATAGGTAGACTGACAACAGAAATGACTACAAAAGTCCAGATGTTCACAAATTGCATCTTTTTGGCAATGCCACTTCCAGAGCTAATAGAAATGTCAGTCATGGGAGCTGGCGGGACAGCTTTTAGGGAGGGAAATGATAATTTTTGAAGTCTGTTTCTTTTTCTTTTCCTGCTGGACTCAAACTTGGCCAAACAAAACCTGTATTGAGAGAAACATTACACAGAACAAAGTCATTGTGCTTTTAGGACAACAGCTCCTGGCTGCCCAGGTGTGGGCTGTGTGTTCAAAATGATGGCCCAGCTCCAAAATCAGGTATCTCCTTTTTCTTTTTCCCATGCCATGTCTACATGTCAGAGCACAATTTGTGTTCTGAGAGGATGGTAACCTTTTGATGGTTTATTTTTCCTGGTTTGAGGGTCTGGTTCATCTTCAGAGTGGGAATGAGAGCCTGCTTTGTGGTTTGGTTTTGTCTGTTTGATTTAGACTCTGGAGAGGTCAATCCAGATCAGTTAAGATTTCCCCTTGCTTAGACTCAAATGTCACTTGCTTGAATTGTGAGATATGGATAGCTCCTAAAATAAAAGAAATGAGTGGCTTATCTGTTTCAAACCTGTCTAAAGCCCTGTTGAATTATTCTCTGTCTGATTGTGGATTCCAGTGCTTCATTTACAGCCTTTGTCTAATGATGTTTTAACAATATAAACAATTGAAGGGAAAATACACAGTTAGGGGAGAAGATATCTAGGCAGTGTGCTCCTCGGTAATGAAATTCAACAGGATTTCTGGCAATGAGCTTTATTTTTAAATGCATTTGTCATGTTTAACTGCATTTGTTTAGCTTTTCAGTATTTTATCCTAGCCAGCATTTAAATATTCTTTCAGTTTTGTTGTTACTCTGTGTGAAAAGAAGTCTGAAAGATTTTGCAAGTTTTATGTGTTTACAGAAAAAAAATCACAACTTGACCATTCTTTAGCTGAATAATCCATCAAAATTGCAAATGTTTTTCAAATGATGTAGATGAATCTCCAGATGTTCCTCTAATTGCATGCAGAATGTCTATATTCAGTCACATTTAAGTCTCAAAGCTCATTTGGTAAGCTTAGGTAATTTATTAATTAACCTGAATTGTGGTTTTTTTCCCCCTCCTCTGAATTTAATCTTGGTGAAAATTCAGCTCTTTCCAATGTGCCTTTATTTTTGTCCTCTAGGAGAACAAATATTTGTTTGCATAGGAAAGCTGCACTTTGCTGTGGTAAATGGCTTCTTTGAATCATGGACAGAAGCTTTATGGGACTCCTTGTGATTCCACAGGAGTCTTATTTTCATTTACTGCCCTACTAATCATAAAAAGTTGGCAGCCACTGGAAAGCAAAGTGACTAATGTCATCTCACTGTTCCTCACACCATGGCAAGAAGCATATTCCTTTGATCCAAATTGCCATTAGAATTGCTATTCAGATAATAACAGTGGGAGATTTAGCTCAGATAGGAGGGGAAGAACTCCCTCTCTAAGGATACATGAGGACTGGCACAAATAATGCAGAGAGCTTGTTGTGTCTCTTGAATTGGGAATTTAAAGAAGAGGATAGCTAAATGTTTGAGACAAGCGTATAGTTGACCTTGTTTTGGGGAACAAACAATTGCCAGGATGACTTCTGGAAAGCCTGTGTACCTCTTTTTATATGCTCATACACTGGGGATGACAGGGGCTGGACTCCAGGAATTAATTATATGGCTCTGGTAGCACCACGGTGTCTAGAAATTACCAGTTTTATGTCACAGACTGTTTTGGGATGTTTATTCTGTAAGTACCAGGTACCTGAAGCTTTCTTAGATGCTGATGGTTTCTATTGCTTTATGCCAGCTTCTCTTTGGAGTGTTTGCTGCCAGTCTGTAGTCACCTCAAGCCTAGGAAAGGACAACTCAGAACTCAGATACCCCTTCTGCTGTGTTTTTGCCAAGGTACACAGTGTTTTTAGAGTTCTTGGAGGCGAGTTCTTGGATTTAACACACATAGANCAAGGTACACAGTGTTTTTAGAGTGGTAGCTTGTATTTAACACACCTAGAAACAATAGAAACTACTCACAAGTATTTATTCCATAATTTTAGAGCAGAATTCTCTTTGTCTTGCCCATTCTGTGTTGGATCTGTCTTTGATCCCAACAAACTGAGGCTTCAGTTTCATTCACTCATCCTCAAGAGGATCATAAAAAGCTTGTATATGGAGAGAATGAATTTGAAGTGCACTCCAATCTGAAAATACTTTATCTTTTATGCAGAAGAGTAACACTGATATACATTTAGCAAAAATACTGCCATTTCTCTTGCATCTAAAGAGAATAAAACTTTGGAAATAGTCACAGACAACACTGTTATGTTCCCCTACTTTCAGGCTGTCACTATTGGCTGTGGGGAATTAAAGCTGTTGGTAGAGACCCTTCTAGGTTAGGTAATGTATTATCTGATGATTTATTAATTTTGAGGGGAAAAAAATACTGTGGAGAATTATTTCAAGATGCAAAAAGGTAACTAAAACTATTGGTTTCCAATTGAAATGACCACCCCTCCATTTTGGTGCAGAAGAAACTAATTATGGGCCCCTGTTCAAAAAGGAAGAAGTAATTCTAAGTAAACATGAAGTGTTCAGACAAGGTTTTGAAGTAGTATCCTAGGAGCTGCAGGTTTGTAATTAAGGCTCAAGAGGCTCAGAGCAGCTTCAGAAAGAAAGGATGCTGCTGGGCTCACAATAAAATGTAAATCTGTGTGTCAGAAATGCCTTCTCCCTGCTCTGTTGGCCAGGTGTGGTCACAGTTTGGAGTCTGGGTCTTCCCTAAATGGCTGCTCCTGTAAATGAGGTGAAGGAGTAAAGTTTTCTAATAGGACCTTGAAAGAAATGAGGAGATAAGCCCTCTTGGAAAAAAAATATTATGGCAGTGATATAAAAATGCTTAATTAAATAGTTATCTGAATACTATCCTTCCTTCTGAAATAGCCTTATCACAAGATGCTGCAGCTGAACAGTTGGTGGTGTGGGTCAAATCTATCTTTTCCTGCACACAGTTTATATACTTCAACCATTAATTTGCAACAAAGGAGGCGAGTTCTAAGCTGCATTCAATAAAATATATTCTTGGGTGTCTTGCTGCTGGCCCATTTTCCTCATTACAAAAGGCCTGTTTAAAAAAAAAAAAAATCAAAAATAATGAAAAACCAGCTAAAAGGACTGCATTTAAATCAGTCTATATTTAGCAGTGTTGAGGTGCAGAATGGCATCAGAGAAACAAGGACAGTTACCTACTGACATTTGGTTTGACAGAGAAATGAAAAGAAAATAAGTCTGTGCTGCTGGGAGCAGATATCAGAGTCACTGAGGGCTCCTGGATGCAGACAAGAAAGATAACAAAGTGTACAGCTCAGTGTGATTTTTGGGGCCTCAGGGCAGCCTCCAGAACATGGGCTAAACAGTGGCCAACACACACTGTGTCATATGTGGCTACACCTTGGAGTTATTAGGATGAAAAAAGCAACACTTAGATTACACAGCCTTACAAGAGCAAGAGATGGAGGAGGGAATCAGCTTTTTATCATGTGTGAAGATGGGCGGCACAGGCTGCTGTGGAGAGGCTGCCCAACCTGGGGCTTCCATTGTCCTGTCACATTTGGAATACTATGATCAGAAAAGAAAAAAAACCCTCTCTGGACAACCTCTTCCAATGTCTCACCATCCTCACAGCAAAGAGTTCTTTATCTCCAGCCATTATGTCAGTAGAAGCTCATGTTTTCTAGCTGTTAAAGGCAGGTATTTTCATTTAACTTAGTGACATTTTCTTATTTGCTTCCTAAATCAAGCTGTTCTTCTATAAATCTCCACTTCATGACTTGCTTTAGTGTTCCTACTGGTTTTCCAATTGGGAAAGCATCATACTCCTAATCTGAGGGTGAAGGGTTGAAGTCCCTGTTGAGGTATGAGGCTTGTTGGAGTTGGGTTTGATGGTTGAACTTGATGGTGTGAAAGGTCCCTTCCAACATAGATGATTATGATGTTATTATGATCTATATATCCTGCACTGGATAACCAGAGTGGATATCACACAGTGATGTCCCTGCATGCCACAGAGGAGCCCCAGTACTCCAGGTGATTGTTGATCAATTATTTCCTGCTGAATGTTCCATGCTGTTCAGGGCAAGGCAAGGAGTACTTCGTGTGCTGTTTTCTTTTCTAATTCTGATTTTGTGTTCCGTGTGTGTGTGGTCAAATTGCTGCCTGAGGTGTCCAAAAATCAAATATCTCTGTACTGTTTATCTGCAGTGCACAGCTAGAAAGCCCAAACTGATGTGTTTTCAACCTCTGTGCTGCTGATTCCAAAAGATGAGAGCATCCTTTAAAAAAAAAAACAACAAACCAAAACCAAATAAGAGTCTGATGTTTATATTTGTCATCATTGCTCTCTGACAGTTAATGGCTGGGTTCAAGTGCATTCAGAGACCTGAAAGTGATGCTTGCAGGTATCTGCCTAAGTAAATATTGCACAGGAAAGAGATGTGAAGGTGCTGAAAGCTTTGAGACCTGATGCCAATTTGATTTGTCCTTTGTAGGATGATTCCTTTTGTCTTTTGTGGTTCACTTTTGCATTGAGTGCTGAGGAGAAACTCAGGGCTGTGGTGAGAGCAAATGAGCTGCTGGATGTCATCAGCTGCAATGCAACTACACCTAAAACATGTTCAAGAGACTTGAAAATTATGACAGTTCACACAATTTTTTTTCTGGGAAGGAAGGAAGGCTACCAGGAATTTAGGATCAAGAAGACTTAGAGCTTGAAAATTCATTTGCACATCTTGTACTGTCGAGCCTCAGAAAGGAAGAGAAATCATGGTGTGCACTGTGATACTCTGCATATTGATAAGCTGAGGAGATAGAAATCAAAGTTCAAATGTTCCACTGAAATACCATTTCAAAACACTGCCAAGGGAAACTGAAGGACAAGGGAAATTTGTGACATTTTGAGATACTGGCAGACTTAAAGTAATTGGAAGGTTCAGAACTACCTTCTCCTGTGGTATAAATTACTCCTTTCAGTGGTGCTCAGACCCTTTAGACCCATTAGACTGCAAGTTATTTTGCTTTCTTAGCTTTTGATGATAACCAACAGCAGTGTTACTGAGAGCACACACTGGAAATCAAACTAATCATCCTCCAAACCCTAAAAACCCCCAACATTGAAGGAGGCAAAGGTAGGCTAAATGGAACCAAGACAAAGAAATATGAGGAATGGAGTTAGTGCTGAGTCAAGAGAAGGCTGCTGGGTAGAAACATCCCTTCCTTGTTTTTGTTCTTTGTCAGGAAGATAAATCTTTCTCTTAGGATGTAGCATTTCAGCCCTTTGCACCCCTCTCTGTTCTCATTAGAGGTACAAAGTCTTTGCTCAGCACCAGAGTTCATCTTTCCTCCCCTTCCCGATGGGTACTTGGCTTCAGTTTTGTACCAAAAAAGCTCTTAAATAGAAATGGGCAAGTCTGAAAATACCAGCAGGGGTTTGGGTCTCACCCCTACCTGGGGGAGGCTCTGAAACAGGTTGCAGGGGTTGTGTCTGCCTCAGAGCTCATATTCCCTTTCTCTGATTCCTTCTTGTGTCCTTCACTGGTTTGTATCAGCATTTTCTGGTTTTAACATGTATTTTATAAGAGAAAATAATTTTTCCAGTACAGAAACTGCTGCTGTGCCACTAAGATTGGGGAACCAGCATCAAAGCCCCTTTTACTCAGACAAGCTGGTATTTTAACCTGCAAAACTGCAGATGTGCTGCAGATGTAGATTTCAGGCATATTTATGGAGAGTTTTTCTGACATTCACTGCAGGTGCACAACATATTTGCAATTCTTATTGTGTGTAGTGATAGGTTTCTCCACTTAGACCATGGATGTAGGTCTGTTTCTCTGGCCCATGCATCTCAAAATGAATGGCCATGTAAAAAGATAGCAGAGTTGTTTCCAGGTGATGATGGGATATATAAAAACAGATAATTTCACCCTAAGTGATCTGTTTATAGACGTAGTTTTCTTCTTACTTTAAAATGCCAGTTGGCTGCAGCCCATTCCCACCTCTACCACCTGCAGAAGTTATTCTTATGGGCCTTTTTTCTAATACTGAACTACCACTGAAATATGAATAAATTCTTTAACTTTCTGCCACTTAGAGGTAGTAGTTATGTATCTGAGTGGGTGTCTGTGGGTGGACATTGATGTGCAGCCACTGAATTCACTCATTAAAGCAGTAAAATGGAAGTCCTGGCTTCACCATCAGAAAACTGATGTGGCAGTTGGTCTGAAGAAGTTCCTCTGGATGCAGCAGTTGGAAGGTTCCCCTTAGGACAGGACATACTAAAAACCATACTATTTATCTCAGAAATATTTTAGCAGCAATAAGGAGGTGGCACTGAGCAGCCTGGTGTAGTGAGAGGTGTCCCTGCCCATGGCAGGGAGTTGGAACTAGATCATCTTTAAGGTCCTTTCCAACCCAAACCATTTTATGATTCTGTGACCTGGGTTTTCGATGCAAATTGATTTATTTAACATGTCCCTGAAAAACTCTCACACAAATCCAGCTTTACCTGCATCTCAACAGTGTGTGCTTTGGGAATTCTATATCTGTCTTCTTTTTTTTATCATTATTTTTGCAGTTCTACCTCTGGCACATTTTATAACTTTTGTACTAATAAATTCATCTACTTTAACAACTATTAATCTGAGCGTTTTGAAATCACTGTGGGTATTGCCCATTTGCTCTTGAGCGTTTTAGGAATCATAAATGTGATAGGATGTAAATCTATAAGTGAAATATTACCTTTCACATAAAATCTGCATGGCTTTTTTGCCTTGCTTATTTTATAGTCTGCTCTCTGAGGTCATTTTTTTATCATCAGTATCTTTCTTCTTGCTTCTTAAATATAAAACATTCCACTAATTATTGAGCAGTCTCTTGAAGTTAAGCCAAATAAGGACTTAATGACTTCTCAAATTCAAGACTTCATCCATCTCATATTTCATACACGTATTTTAAATGCTGTTCATCTAGTTGAAATATCCTGAGAATGTCCATAAATTGATGCCATTTTCCCTTCCCATCTGTAATCTGGAAACAAAGAAAAATAAATTAGCCTTTATGCTCTTTTTCTCTGTTTCATTTGAGCACTGCAATTACATACATCTCTTTTTTTTCCTCTTCTCTGAGGTATCAGCATGCTTCAGCACTACAGGTCTGTTTAAGCTGTGATAACCCTTAGTTTCCCTCTGATTATTATGCTAAATAAACTCCAAAAAGTTCAGAACTTGCCATGAGCACAGACTGCTGCAGGTGTTTAATCCAAACTTTTTGAGTCTGGCGAAAATCTCTAGGATTTCTTTTTTTTTTATTTTTCCCCTGAGACAAATTTCAAAACAAAATTATTCCACCCAGGAAATGGTGTTACAAATTAGTTCAAGTGAACCTTATAGAAACCTTAAGTAGTCTTGAGAGAAGAATAAAAAAAGAACCCCCAAATTTTTGCATGTTTTTCTTTTTTATTTTTAAGTTATTATAGGAGGGACAAGATGTCTAGGAAAGAGGCATTATTCAGTGTACCTCCTGCACCTCAGAAGAATGATGATTTATAGACTGAGCACAGCTTTTTTCCATCAGCATAAATCCAAAAGTGCAAATAACTTTGGCTTCACAGAGGCTCTGTGAGGCTCTAGACCTGGAGCTGACAGACTCACGAGGCAGCTGAAGCAAATGGACCTGAGACAAATTTCCAGCAGTCAGACTGAGAATAGTTTGAGTGGGAGTTTCTTCCAAGCAGCAGCAATGATTTTCTGTTGGCTTTTTCTTTAAGTCTCCTGGTTTTTCCAGTTCTTAGAAGGATTTGTTTAGTGAACATGTGAGTTGTGTGATTGATTGATGATATGATAGCAGTGTTTCTGATCAGGGTAAATGGTGGTGTCTTTTACAGTGTCTTTAAAATGATGGCATGAAAGTTGTCTTCAATATACTAAATATAGTTAGAATTCTTTTGCT
Organism: Turnix velox; assembly: GCA_013400935.1. Classification (NCBI taxonomy): domain Eukaryota; kingdom Metazoa; phylum Chordata; class Aves; order Charadriiformes; family Turnicidae; genus Turnix; species Turnix velox. Next base: position 36,303 of record VZTY01032196.1, on the reverse strand, counting down.
TTGACTGTGTAGCAAGGCACAAATAAGCTGTTAGTTTTTAGACCTTGTATGACACCTGCTCATAACACATGACAGTAATGGAAACACCAAAAGACTTGTGAGACCTTGGACTGTGCTTTTCAGTAGCTGCTGTGATGCACAGGGGATGCTGTGATTGATGCACTATCACTAAAACTATTCACTAACCTGCCCAAAGTATTTTGCAAGCATCCTAGGCAAATAGTTTTGCCCTTAGGACATAGTAGACATTGAGGAACTTCTCACCAAAAATTTATCAAGCTTGAAAACAACTTGCATTACAAATAGAAAGGGGAGAAACCAGTCAGTAAGAGTAGGTTGGTTTAAACCAAATCCAGGCTTGCTTGTTTAATTTTTAAGCTAGAATTGTAGATTTGGGTAGGAAGGGACCTTCAAGATCATCTAGTTCCAACCCCCCTGCCATACTCAGGGACTCCTTCAACGAGAAGATCTGTTCCATTATAGAATATGTGATTTATGATGTAATTTTTTTTAACCTTCTCTGTTTTGCAGACCTGAGATTACATCTGAACTCCTTTGCAAGTATCCAGAGAAAAAAGCTTTCCTTCCATCCTTTCCAGTGNAAGATCTGTTCCTTTTAGGATATGTGATTTATGATGTAATTTTTTTTTAACCTTCTCTGTTTTGCAGACCTGAGATTGCATCTGAACTCCTTTGCAAGTATCCAGAGAAAAAAGCTTTCCTTCCATCCTTTCCAGTGGGACTTCAGGTAAGAAAGAGATTCCATGTTCTGTTGGTCCAGCTGATAAAAAAGATGAAATGTCCACTCAAGTGATTCATTGTACCTGTGTGTATTGGCAAATTAAGTTTCTGCAGAGCTTTTATCTAAGCAAATCCAGACTCTTTATGGTTTTCCAAGGAATGCTTGCATTTCTCTTGAGTAGCAGTGTCACTAACATTTGGAATTTGTCAGGAGTTGGCCCCATTTAAGGTTTTTGATTCGGATGATATTCTTCTAGGTTCATGTGGGGACTGCAGGATAGTATATTTTTATCAGGATTTAATTTTGTTTAATTTAAATCAGAGTTGTGTAATGATACCACGCAAGAATCAAATTAGGTTAATTATGCATGTCAACTTCTGTTCATAAATCATTTTTAAAAATAGCCATGGGACACAAGGTGGGCAATAGACTACTTTAGAGTAACTTTTAGAGTGGTGATTTGATTTGGCTGCAGCAGGAGTTGCTGATGCTGTTTATGTCTTTGTAAAGACCATAAAGTCACAAGTAGAAACAACAGAGGATTTGATGAGATGGCCCAAATTGAGCAGGGCAGGTTCTCCTGGATGATTGTGAATCTGTTTCAACCTAGAGAAATGAAGCTAGCCCTTGGAAATGATGAATGGGACATGATGGACTGTGTTTGTATCCTGTGATTGCAAATAGCTTTTTAGGAAAGCAAAACATCAGTCATTTTGTATCAGCTTTGAAAACCTTTTCTGAGAGTGCTGGCATTCCTTGTAGTGTTCTTCAACAACTGGATAACAAGAGAAACCTTTTGAGCTGCATGTGAGCTCCTGTGGACAGGGCTGGGTCACTTGGGGTTCATGCAGAGCATCTGAGTAATGAATTGATCCACCAAAACGTTCTTTTATGGAAAGAAACTCCTTTTTGTTGCTGACAGAGAGTATGTTTAAACACAATCCTCTTTTCCAAATGCAGATAACTTTGTTTTAAAAAGCAATTCAGTTGCCAAGTGATTGCAGTGGACTTATCTGCCACCTTGTTTACCAACCTCAAGAACTTAACAGCTAGAAAATGATTAGTTAAGGGTCATCATAAATCTGAACACAGTCCCCACACATTGGCCTCAATCCAGTGCTTGCAGCTGGCCAAAAGACATTTTGTGTGACCCAGAAAAAAGGAAAATATAAATGGATTTACATTCAGTGTGGAAAAACACCAGTCCTACCCAGAGAGTAGCCCAGGGCAAGTTCAAGACCCCCAAGTTGCAGCTGGTGGCCTCAGGGGATGCTCTAGAAGAGAAGGAGCACTGTGATATTCTGGTCCAACAACAGCTTCCATGAGCCAGATGCTGGGGACCAGGAGGAGGAGAGCTCTTGTGTGACTAAAGGGACAATGTTTCATGAGAGAATAAGCTCCTCATGATAAGCAAGTCAGGGAGTTTGATAGAGAGGGGTAATAAAGGCAATTTAATGACCTGTAGTAGGAGCAAGAAATCTGATGTATTTTTCTGATCAGACATAAAGGAATATTTATTTCCACACAGAACCTTAACTCTGGCCTATAGTTAGGAGAGTGAGGGGTGGTGTTTATCAGCATGATTTCTGTTTTGGAGGAAATTCTTCCAAAGGGTAGTCATTCAAGCAGGTGCATCTGGATTGGGGGTCCAGCAGTGCTGGCAAGTGGAGTGAAATTCTGACAGATCTGGCAGCTTCTGAGAAGTCTCTAAGGTAGATCTGATGTCTGATTAGCCATCTACCCATTGATTTATCTGTCTGCTTTATCTCATCAGCTTAATCACCTGAATCTTTTAAAAATCTAATTTTATTTAATCCATCTCTGGAGGCTTTTTTTTTTTACCAGTCATATTGATACATTATTTTAGTGGGGAAACCAGAATCAATAAATGAAATGGCAAAAAGGAAGATGGTTTTATTTTTAATTTTTTTTTTCCTTTCACTAGTTTCTTTTTTTTTTTTTTCCTAGAACATTAGAGAGAGCTGGCTGATGTATTGGTTTTTTTAGTTTTTTTCCTGCTTAAATCTGTAGTATCTAAATGTTCCTACTTAATGAGAGAATTGCCAACCCCCAGCAGAGGCCAGATTTGGCTGTGCTTTGTGGGTAAATCCATGAACTGCAGTGAGATGGCAACACCCATCTAGGACTTACGGCTCTAATAATGTTGTGGAAGATGCTTTTGAGGATGATGGGAGAATATATATTGGTCTGGGAAGAGTATGTGACACACAGACTAATATTTTTTTAGTAGAGCAAAAAGATGTAGTGGAATCATAGAATGGTTTAGGTTGGAAGGGACCTTAAAGATCATCTTTAAGGTGCAGGGGGGTTGGAACTAGATGATCTTTAAGGTCCCTTCCAACCCAAACCATTCTATGAATCTATGATTTATTGCTATTTGTTGAAACTCTCAATGTGGGAAGCAAGGTGGTGTGAACTCCTTTGGGTTTTGCCATCAGAGATCCATGCTTGTGTTTACTGAAAGCAAACTCTTCACTAATATGAGTTTAAAGTAGCAGTAAAGTCTAGTCTGGAAAGTTTTCTACCTTGTCCACACCACTTCAGAACTAATACATTAATCTATTTACTTAAAAAACAAATCACTGCTTGTATTGTTCCTTACCTTTTCTTACCCAAACCTTTCTATTTTCCATTTATAATCTCTCCCAGCAGCACAGTGCTATCTGCTTGTCAGACACAAGGCTCCACTGCTAAAATAATACACTATTCATTACTTGGAGCCTGGTAATGGGGAAAAGATCAGAGCTGTCTGAAAGTAGGTTTGGCCTTGAAGAGTAGTGATGTTCTGTAATGAATGCTTTCTGTGTTACATAATGTCATTTGTCATTTTGGACAAAAAAAATCTCATTTGAAGAAAAATATTCCATGTGCATTCTTGAGAACATGGAGCTGTGGAACACCACTGACATCCGAGCAGGTTATGTGTAGCTGCTCTTCTCTTCTTTCTTGTTCCAGTTGAAACTCCTGTTTAGACTTCTGGTCTCTGCTCAGGTTTTGTGAGTTCATTTTGCTCTTATCTTTTTGCTAATCCACTCACTGTTCTCCTCTTCGTGCTTTAAGAGCTGGTTCCACATAATAGCTCACTTCTGGGTGGTTTCTCCCTCAGCTCTAGCCCAGCATGTTTGTATTTTGTAGCTCCTAAACTAGATTAGATTTTATCTTCTTAGGATCAGGCTTTGCTCTGCTTCATGTGTGTTCAGTGGATGCAAAATTCTGGTGTTAGTTAGAAAGTTGTGAATAATATTTCTTAATTGGTTTACATGATGCAACTTAGTTTTGCATCTCATTTCATTACCAAATCTCAGATGATTTAGCTCCTCTGAAGCCAGAATCTTGCTGATGTCAGGAAAGAGAATTAAACCCCAGTGTGTCTTAATCTTGAATGAGAGGTGAGATCCAGAGTGGCCCTCTGCACAGGGATGTTATCAGCTTCCCATGTTTTTAACTCATGGGGAAATGTTCTTTTTGAACACACCAGTGTGTTCATGCAGGTGTCAGTCCAGTGAACTCAGGAAGGAGTTTTCCATTTATAAGTAAATTGAAGTAATGCAAGAGTAATGAGATCAATTTGTTCTGGTCTTTCACTGACTTTCTGATTACTTTTAGCTCTGGCTACAATCCAGCGTGGCTAATTACATTCTGCCTGCCTAATTCCCCCTCTAGTCTCAGTTTCATATGGCATTTTTTGGCTCCTGATCTTTTTTTGTTTCTTTGTTGGGAACTATTAAACTGTTTTACATTTCACCCCAGAATTGGCTGCATTTCAGTAGCTCATAAAATGTTTCATATTTCACATTGTTTATAAAGCACCTTGGGACTAATTTGGGTGAGGGTCCCTCCTGAATGGAAGAACATATTATTTCCTTCTCTGACATCTTTCATAACTCATAAATCTTACAACTTTACTAAATAACTCTCCATAGAATCCATGAGGTTGACAGAGAGGTCTGGAGATGAAAAAGAATTTCTCAAAGGGTCCCCACTGTCACCAAAAAAAAAAAAATTAAAAAATCAAATTTTAGTCCTACCTATTTGAAATGAGGATTTAATTTACAGTTCAAATTCACAGACTGGTTAGGGCATTGAATCTGAGTTTTTATAGAAATGGAGTAAAGCTTTTCTGGAATCCTTGTGAAGACCAAAAACTGAGCATGCTAAGATGGAATTGTACCTGTCTCATTGCCATGCATGACTATTTCTCTAGTTAAGTTGGAGCTGATAAGTAATTTCTAAGGTGCATTAATTTCTAATTCACCTTATGCACTTTTGCCCCTGCATTTTGAATTGCCAAAAATATTTTAAATAGCTCTTTGTGAAAGTTTTTTTTTTATGCACTGATCTTAATAAGTAGCATCACCCATTGCAACCTTTTTCTTTGCCTTCTGACTGAAGATAAGAAATTCAGGCTTGTTTCTTGTTGGCTTTGCTTTAACCCACACTTCTCATTGTGATGTGTATGTAGGAGGCAGGTATTAAGTATTAATAAACCTCCTATTTAGCTTGGTGGTGCAAGGTAGAGAAAATTGAGATCCTTATTTGTCGTGGCATTTAAAAGAATGTTCAAAGTCCCATTAAAATCAGTGCAACCATTCAAAGGCTCAAAGATAAGGTTTTATCAAGACTGAGCCCACTGCTCAGTGCTTGACCGAACACAGCCCTAAATATATTTGCTCTGTTTTCCACACACCCTGGATTGGCACATTAAATAATCAGTCATCCTTAAAAGATTACAGAATGTAATAAAGCATTTAGTATCTAAAAGTCTTCACTTCTTTATCTTACACAAGCATCATGAAATCTTAATGTTATTAGAGGTTAAATAATTCATGTTGCTTGCATAAGAGGAAATGACACTGAGTGCTTGTGGTCTGGGCTTGAATTTCTAGATGTCTCTTACTGACAAAATACAGCATGTATTTGGATTAGAAAAATGGTTTTTTCACCACCTTCCCTCCCCTTCCAAAAAAACAAACACAAAACCAAACAGACCAGAGGAAAATAACAGTATAAATCAAGACAATTCAAAGAACAGCTTGGTATTGCTATAGAGGTGCTCAGTTATTTTTCTGAAGTGACTTTGTTTTTTCCCCTGCAACAGTAGATTCATCTGTCATTAAGAATTACACAAGTACCTGTTTGTTCTCTTCTTTTTTTAAAAAAAAAAAGTCATTGCATGCCAAGTGAAATAGATGTGAACCAAGATTTAATGGCACACTCTGCCATCAGCTTGCTTGAGAGATTTACAAGAGAAGTTATCTCGCTTATTCAGGCAGAGATCTCACTGATTCTCTTTCAAGGTTGCAGTCATCAACAAGGAAGACATTTAGACACAAGGCAAATGTGGCTGATAGAGCTGCAGCTGGGCTGGGAAACTCAGAAAGTCACATGAAATAGCTGAGAAATAACTGAGTGGAGACTTTAAATCCCATAAATTGCAGAGCAGAGAAACAAAGGGAGGAGATAAACCTTTACTGATGGGTTTTTAACTCACCCATTCATTTCCTTATGTAGCACTGGCTTGGTTTGGACTTGTCTTCTATTTACTCATTTATTTTTGAATGCATCTCACCAGGAAATTACATTACAAAGCAGTAATGCAATGATGAAGTTAAATCCCAAACAGAAGGGCTCTGTTATCTGGGTTTGAAGCCAAGTTTTCCCCAAGATTGTGAACTTGGACAAGATTCCAGTTCAGGGTGATCAATAATTTAAACAACAGATTTGTCTCTTAACACTGAAGTTGAAATTAATTTTTTTCTACCTACTGCCACAAAAAATTAAATTAAGAGAGAAGAAAACTGCAAGGGGAAAAAAAAAAACTTAAAGCAGAAAACCCTTTTTTGCTGTGTTCAGGACTTCCCAATTAACTCAGTTATTTGGGTTTTGAGTCTAATATGTTTGGTGGTTTGTGATAAAGATAACACTTCCTGGCTGTACACTTGACTGTCACAAAGTAAATAAAGCTAATAAATTTGAATAAGGAGAAAATTAATTATGTTATTTACTACTCCTCATTAAGGGCATTAAAACAGATGTGCATCAAGGAAAAAAAAAATTAATTAATAGAGGCCAGTAAGTGCAACGTTTAAAATGGAAGCAATTTTGAAGTATTTACTTGTGAATGGCTTATAATGGAAAACTTAATTAAAAAAAAGTAACCAATTATAAGCCCACAGCAAAAAAAAATTAAATTAGATTATAGTAAATCTGATGACTTCCAGCAATTAGGTCTAAACTGTAGGTCCCAACTGCTTCATAAATTTTCCATCAGAATGGTGTGATACAAGAATTTGAAAATTATTTTATGAGGGAAGTAGGATGAAGTTAAATTGTGGGGTGAATTAGGCTTTGGTGAGCTTTTCATAGGTGGTAGCAAGTAATAATAACATTGAATGAGCAAAGCTGTGAGGAGGAGGATTGGACTAGAGGTCTTTGAGGGCCCCTTCCAACCCATCACATTCTATGTTTTGAAGGTGCTTCTTGCTATGCGGGTTGTAGCCAATATTCAAGTAGTTAAAGGAGCAAAAAGTTTTCTACAAGGCCTGCAGTAGCTGTAGAAATCCAATTCCTCCTGAGGGGAAGTCTGTGGTGTTTGGGGAGATTTCAGGCTACTTTTGCAAAGTTTTTAGTTTGTGGGTTGGTTGTTTTTTTTTTCTTTTTCTCCATCTGACCTCAAACAGGAGGTTGGAGTCAATAAAATGCATTTCTCTTTTCCGCTGTGAATACTTTGGTGTTGAGGGATGTTGCTTGGTTGGGATTTTTACAACTTTTTGGTTGCATTTTTCATTCCATACATGTACCTCTTGGAGTTCAAATTTCCACAGCAAAACATTTTTTGATATAGTGGGTGTATATTGAAGGATTATACTTTAGCTTCGGGAAGATATGGTGTCTTCCTGTGGAATGTCCCTTCTTTTCTTTATTTCTCTCTGTCTTTAACAATTAAATGACATCTAACTCTATTTAACAGCAACTTTTCCTGTTGTATTTGAGCCACAGCAATGACACTGTCACTCTGTGTTCTAAAATAGCCCAGCATCATGGAAGCATCCCTGATCTATACAGGCAGCACAAATGGTTTTGTATTTAAACACAGAAAAATAATTTAATTTGAATTGTCTGCAACTTCCCACTAGGTCACATTCCCTCAAATGACTAAAAATTTGGCTGATTTTTGCACAATCTCCCTGAATTTCCACTTGTGTCCAAAGCACCACATCTTTCCCTTGTGTTGGAGCAGTTTCAGCTGGAATTAAATAAGTTTTTGAGGCTTTGCCTATAAATGTAGTTTATTTCTTCTTATTAGAGTGAGAATAAACACTTTGAAGGACTGGTTTTGACAGGTAAGGGAAATACCACTGAGTGATGGTGTGAGGCAGTAGATGGCTGGGGTTTTTTTGTTTTCTTTCTTGAAAATGATAGAGGTCTGTAGAAACAAGGGAGCTTTTGAAAATAACATGAACATGTGATTCAGTACACAGCCTCAAATACTCTGTGTATATATATCTGTAATTCCAAGTGAACAAAGCCAGCATGATCCATGGTGTTCAATAAGCACAGTGCAAGGTCAGTTAGCCTCAGCACAAACTCCAAGGACTTTCAGACAGAGTAGAATCCCTAAAAAACCAGCTTGTGGGCAAGCCAAGCAGTGTAACTCACATGTGCATGTTTTTCAGCACAGTTTCTGAGTCAATTCCAAGACTTTCTGAGAAGTTTTGGATCTGGAAGCAGCAATAGGAGGAGAGGAAGTCAATTATTTTGAGAGACTACCTTCCTTTGCTTCTCACCCTCCAGCACCTTGCCACTGCTCAAACCATTGGGGCTGAGACAAAGTGCATTTCAGCTTTTGTTGAGCCTTGGGAGCAGGTTGATAAGTGACTTTTTGACCTCCCTTCATGCATTTGGGTAGCAGCTATAGTCTCTGCTGCTGCTTTTGGACACTGATCCACATAATTCAGAAGTTCCAGAGTCAACAATGTAATAGTTTATCCTTTGAATGCTCCAGGTTTATGAACATAAGAGTTCACTGCTATCTGTATAATAACGTTCAAAGGACTAATTACAACCCAGAAATCTAACAAGTTGTTGAATAATGTCTGTAAGGAATTTTCATGTCTAGTCTGATAGTATTTAAAAAAGAAAGCTATCAGTTTTCTCATATTTTAGATGCAAAATTGAAAGAGAAATAAATGAACTGAGGTAAATCCACAAAAGAACTTAACATTGCAATGTGTTGAGTTCACAGTGTTTACAGAATTAAAGTCCCAAGTTTAGTGACAAAGTTCTTCATGTACCAATTCATAGTAATGTAGTCTGAAAAGACCTGGAAGCAACCAATCCATTCTTTCTCTGTAACCACAGCTCTGAATTCCCCTCCATCTCTCCTAGGTGTTTAGTTTCCTTTGTCCATGTATCTGAGGCCCAGCTCTGATACATCTCAGCTGCATAACCTTGATCCAGATTGCTCTGAGAAAACTGTGAGATCATCTGTAAAGAGATAAACACATAGAAAGCACAACACTGGAACAGGTTGCCCAGAGAGGTTGTGGATGCCCCCTCTCTGGAGGTGTTCAAGACTAGGCTGGACAAGGCACTGGGCAGCCTGGTCTAGTGGGAGGTGTCCCTGCCTATGGCAGGGGGGTTGGAACTCGATGATCTTTAAGGTCCCTTCCAACCCAAACTATTCTATGATTCAATGATTTTCTTTTGCTTCCTTTCCAATTCCCACGTGTGATTTTACCATTTGAGTTCTGACAAAATGCAATGCAGAGTTTTGCAATGCTGTGCTAATTATGGTAATTAATATGCTTCTCTTCTGTGCTGGAATCTCAGGAGTGAGAGAGCAAGAGCAGAAAATACGTGCATTTTGATGACTTGTTGGCTTTATTGTCTGTGACCAGCCAACACAGTGCTTGAAAGAATGAGAGATTACTCTTTCAGTCTTAATTTTGGTCAAAACCCAATCATAGCAGAGGAGCAGTTGTGAATGGATGAACACTAGCAAGCATCAATCTTTTGTTAACAGTTTATCAGTGGTAAAAACAAAGCCCTCACTATAGATTTTTAGCTCAAATAATATTGAGATTGAAGCCAATGGGAATATCCAAGTCGAAAGAAGTGATTTTTAACGTTTAGAGGGAATGAAGAACATGCATGTAGGTATAACATGGATCCATCAGCCACTGCAGGGAGCCTTCATTTAGGTTTCTGCAACACTTGGCTAACTCTGATATAAACCTGGTGTGGAAAATAGCATCCACATCACTTCAGCTCTGCTTCCTACAATGCCACAGCAATTCTTTCCACTAACTTAATCAGCTGGTGTAAGGTTATTAGCTGCAGGCTGCCAGGATGGTGCAATGAGCAGGTTTCTTGCACAAACTGTTAACTTTAACAAAAATAAATGCATTTTGCATCAGCATCTGTTGGAAGTAGCTAAAATAGTTTTGGAGCTATCACTTTGCAGTGTGTTCAGGAATAAGTTTGTGGGAGTTTTGTTCTTTCCAGCAGGAGAGGGTGGACTTTACAATACTCAATTTTCCATGAGGACAGGGTTTTAGTCACTGCCTGGGGAGCAGAGCACATCTTTTGTAATATCCATTATCAGCCAAACTGGGATGGAGCTGTTTAGAGCATAGAGTAACTGAGAAATGCTTTGAAATGCTTTGATTTTGGGGAATAAGAAAGGGGGTTTGGGGGTCTGAGGGTGTTTTTTATTGTTGCAGAATTATATTGGGGTACAGAGGAGGAGAGAAGCTGTTCCAAAGTGAGTCTCACTCTGTAGCACTAACTTCTACTCCAAATTTACTGTTTAGTTCAACAGAATGTTTCACTGTGAAGATACCAATGTGCTGGATCTTCATCTTCTTGAAGGCAGCAGGAGCACATGTCCACAAAGGCCTGTAGGAGATGATTTATTTGGGGAGAGAAGGGAGGGTTGCAAGGAGAAGAGAGAGGAAAAAGTTGCCAGATTTTCCTCTGGGGCAAGCAATTACACAAAAGCCTTGACTTTGTATTTTTCTCTTTGTATCTCTAATTATCTTTATTCCATCTAAGTATGTTTGTGTCCATAGCCATGAAAGCCATAATTTGGAATATAAAGTCATGGTAGTGCTCAGAAACTAAAATAAATGGTTTCAGCATTAAAAAAATTGTATCTTTTAGGTATAAACCTGATTTTTACAACATTTTGAATATTCATCATGTAAAAACTTAGTAAATTTAGTGTGAGAGACACTTTTTGGAGGTTTAACCTAAAGCTGTGACCCACTTACCCTGTGTTCCTGTTTAACCAGTGCCTACTGAAATAGTCTTGGAGGACTTGGTTGGCAGAGATGTCCAGAATCTTTTGCTAGTTTAGTTTCAAAAGAAAGTATGCAAAGAGATGCTGAGTACCTCCCCAAATTGGTCCCTGATACTGACTTCAAAAGACATCACTTAAGGGCCCCTCTGAAAAAGACTTGAGATTCAAAGGGGCTGAGGCAGGGAGGAGGGAATAAGGCAGAGCAGGAGGCAGCACTTGTGCAATGGAAACAGAAGTGGAGCAGAAATAAAGCCACGAGGAGAAATTTGGAAAGTGAGAAGAAATAAAAGCTTGATCTTGCTGTGTCAAAGAAAAGAGGAGTCAATGAGGAGATCTGAGGATTTGTATAGACCTCCTCATCTTCAAAGGCTTGAAAAAAGTGTTAAGGGTTGTTTTAATCATTTATAAGATGATATGGGACAGAGCAGATATAAAAGCACGTATAAAACAAAACCATTAAAAAAATAATATCAAAAGAGCACCCAAGGTCCTTGTGGAAAGCAGCCCACCTCCCTCACATGAGAAGACAGGCTGAGGGGTTTTTTTTCATCTTTTCCAAGATGAATACAATTTCAGAATTCAAGCCCAGCTCAGTGGCAATTTGGAGCAGAAGAGTGGTTGATTTCAGTGTAAATTGTGTGCCTGGTAACTGTCAAGTGACTCTGATGAGCACAAGCCTTTGGAGAAAAGCTGAAGGTAGAAGTAGAATATGATAAGAGCATCCCTTTGGCAAAGGACCAAAGCTAAAACTCTCATTAGCTCGCCTCTACTTGCCTTTTGCCATTGACATTTCTGATCCCAAGGGAGTTATAATGAAACAATAAAGTGTAAACTGCCCCAATTTTGTTCCTGTTTTTATTGCTAATGCTATTTGGAAGGAATTTGTGCTTGACCTTTGACTGGGCAAGTTTACAGTCGAGTCTCAAGGAGCTGATCAATGAAGACTATCGTAACTCCCTTGTTCCTTTCCCTGCTTCATTTAGACTTTTTACTGATCTACAAATGTCTGTAGTTTATCTGTAATTCACAGAATGTCAGGGATTGAAAGAGATCATCTGGTCTAACTCTCCTGGCAGAGCAGGAACACCCAGATCAGGTCCCACAGGAAGGTGTCCAGGTGGGGTTTGAATGTTGCCAGAGAATGAGACCCTACACTCTCTCTGGGCAGACTGGGACACTGTCCCCTCCTCCTGACAAAGTTTCTCCTCCTATTTCTGTGGAGCCTTCTGTGTTCCCTCTTGCACCAATTTCCCCTTTTCCTATCATTGGTGGTCACTGAGAAGAGCCTGGCCATCCTCCTGACATTCACCCTTTTCATATTCATACAGACATTAATGAGGTCACCTCTCAGTCTTCTCCAAGCTCAAGAGACTCATCCCTTCAGCTTTTCCTCATAAAGGGAGATGTTCCAATCCCTTTACTGAAGTTCTATTGAAACCTTAAATGTGACCATCAGTGTAGAGGTAGAAAGCAACGCTCATACTGCTTGGCTGCTGTGAGTGGTAAACATTATTTTCAGTTCTGTATTCTTATTTTCATATATCTTAGAGGAAAATAGAATTTCCAGGCTGCACTGATGTGCTTGTTCTCTGAGATTCAGGCTCGTGTTAGGGAGAGTGAATGTGAACACAATCTTGTACTAAATCTCACATTTTAAAATGAAAATCACACTGTGTTAAACAAAAAGCTACTTCTTCATTGTGCAGGTTGGCATCCTAATGACACTGTGTTCAAAAAAAGTGTGATGAACAGCAGTGTGGGAATGGGAATAAAAATACAGAGTCTTAGCTCATGTAAACTTAATGAAAGTCTAGGACATTTTGTGCTTTTCAGTCCCCAGATTCTCAGTGGCTGTGGTCTGAATTTCTCTGGGTTGATGTTTTGATGGTTATTGTCCCTGGAAAAAGGTTTTTACCTCAAAAGGTTTCTCTAATGAGTGCAGAGCTTGCAAGAAGGACTGTACAATGCTCCTTCCAAACTTTCTGAGTGAAATGCTTGAAGCACACCAGTGTAGAGAGTTAGAGAGGTTCAGAGATCACCAGAACTTAAACTGAAGATAGAAAGATGCTATGATGCCTTGAACCATCACCCCCTTCTTGTACTAGTCTGTTGCTGACATTTAGGATTTTGGCTTTGATAGTTAATTTTGTTTGGTGGCAGTGAGCTTACTCAGCTTTGGGGTGATATTATGCATTAAAAGGGATTGCTATAAAAAGAATACTCAAGATACACATGGCAAACTATTGAGGTGATCTAATGACTGATGAGAATAAGCAGCATTGGGTTTAATTTTCTTGCTTCAAGCCATCACCAAAACCCTTTCTTCACAATGAAAATGTCCTTTGTCTCCTGTGGAGTCTCCTGTGTGCAGCTCAGGTTTTACACACTCGTGTTTATTGGGTTTAAGCTAACCCATAATTGGCTGTGGTGTGTTGCAGTTTTAGATGAGAGGTCAATCTAATTGCCAAGTAATTGTCTGAAAATGACAGGAACAATAAAAGTTAGAGTTGTTCACTTTGCAACGCACCGTGTCAGGCTGGTAAGAGATGTTTTTGCATTTAATTGACATTTAACAAAAACAATTACAAATCCCTCAGGATAATTAGAATCCACCCTGTATTTGCAGAGTGCTCAGAACACTGGTTGACCTTTAGTAAGTGTGTTAATCAATAATAAACATATAACTTGCTATTATGCCAATTAAATGCCTTTGTATTTCATTCAGATATTTAAAGGTGAAGGTTAAATCATGTTAAATCATTACTTGGTCGTGATGGTGTTTGGCTCTGATGTTTTGCTTGGGGAGAAATCCAGCAAAATAGGGTGTGAAGTGCCCCAGGGATCTTTACTGATCCATTTAAAAACATACAGCAGGGATTTAATAATCTTTTTACTCCTGTGAGTTGCACTCCTAGGACTCATTCCCAGGCTGCATAATTTTTTTTTTTTTTCCCAAAAATTATAACAAATTTCTGTGGAGGTTTTTGTGTCTGAATGGCCTTTCTCCAGCAGTGTCTCTCCCCTGATCTTCTGACATCCAGAGAAATAGATTGAGGTGACTGCAAAGTTATCTTGGGTTTAAGGCCTCTTTCACCAAAGAGATTTATTTTCTCCTGAAACAGATATATCATGAGGTTTTGTAGGTACTAACAAGTTAATACAGAAAGGGTTAGTGTGGAACATAAAAAGAAAAAAGTGGTTGCTTTGCTGCCAAAATCTCCAGTAGCTAAAAAAACCACCGAAAACAAAAGGAGAGGAATCACTATTTTTCATCTTGTTTCATAGGAATTTTTTCAAGGTTTTCTCTTTGAGGAAAAAAAAAATCCACAACAGGAAGTGCTGTAAATCTGTGTTAATCCACTAAGCTGTAAATGTTCTGAAATGTGCAAGATCTGATGAAATGTGTTTCAGAGGCAGGTGCAGTGAATTAGTGTGGCCATTCTCACTCTTTTTCCAGACTGATGTGCTTCTGACTTTGCATAAAGGTCAATGAAGTGTTAAATTGAGAGTGATTAAATAAAGACTCTGAAGGAAATGGTTCCAAGAGCAGGAATCAGTTGAAAAGGCAGATCTGCAATAAAAATAAGGTGATTATTGAAATAATTTTTTTTTTTTTTATATGATGAGTGCAAAGCTGTCAATGTTTGAAGTAGTGCTCACTCATGGACTGGGGAAAAATTCAACAAAACTCTCTTTTCACCCTGTAATTGAAGTATGACACAAAAAAGAAATCAAACCATCTTATATCTATGTTACCCGTGTGAAATAAAGCCTTATTTTGCTGATACTGTCTTCTGAATAAAACATTGCTCCCACATTGTAATCTAATTCCCCTAGAGGTAAAAAGGGAATTGTGCAATGAAGTTGATGAAACTGAACTCAGACTCACATCAATGAAAACTGTTCTTAAATATTCCCTGAAACATTCTTTAACTTGAGTGGTGTGCCTTGAGTTTAGTGTACACAGAAATAGAGATTTATACTCAGTGAGAAACTGATGGTGAACAAGTTGAGAGGTTTGATGAACCCTAAGGCAACAAAATGCCAAGATTACCAGTCAGGTCGTTTGAAATAAAAGCCCTGAAATCACTCTCAAAGAGGATTGTTGATGTTCCCTGTTAATAATTGATAAAATAATGTATAGACAGCTTAGCTGGAAATGTAAATGCCAGAAAATGTGAAGCTGCATTAAGATACACTGCACTGCTTTCGTCTAGAAAGTTCAGTTTTCAGAATGATCACTTATTCTACTGCTAGAATAATTCCATCACATAACTTGTTGCAATCTTTCTTACAAGTTCAGTTCTTTCTGGTTGAAGTTTTGAAGGGTCAGCCTCTCCCTAGATGCTTTAAGGAGTGATGAATCAGATAAAAGACACTACTCCAGATCATAGAGTCATAGAATGGTTTGGGTTGGTTAAAGATCATGGAATCATAGAATGGTTTGGATTGGAAGGGACCTTTAAAGATCATCTAGTTGCACCTACTAGCTTGTCCTCTAAATAATTCTTCTATTTAGTCTTCTTCTGTCATATTTGAACACTCCCAACACATCAGCTCAGTCTCTGCGGCAGCTTTGCCTCCAACAAGTTGTGTTTGGCAAAGTACAACACAGTCATCTTGTTTTGCAGAGAAGTTATTTACTTCTTTGCCCTCTGTTAGTCCTCAGCTGTTAACCATAGATTATTTTCTTTTCCTAATAGCAAAGTGGAACCTGAGGGGGGCGAAACCCACTGGGATCTGTCTGCTGACTTAGATCAAATTTTGGTTCCAAATATATTTACTGTCACTTCTTCTATATGGGACTTGTAAATCTTTTCCTGTAGAAACAGTGTGGAACTAAAGGTCTAAATTTTCCCTTGCATGTCAGTAAGAAATTCCTTGCTTTGCTGGGTTGGACTGTGGAAGTTATACAGCCACTTGTTAATGGGTTGTTGGCAACTTTATAGGAATTATTAAATTGAACTTTAAGTGAGCATATTGATAAGCTGGTGAAATGAGCTCTGCCTCAGGCTTGGGGAAAACACACAGAAATATATATAAATTATGAAACCAAATGTAGTAGAAGTCATCGAAATATTCCCATTTGTGTGCAACAGGTTTTGGAAATTAGCTGGGTATGTGATTTAAATTTTAAATGAGCTGAGGATGCCATATGGCTTCAGTGTGTACCCAAAACACTGGAACCCTCGCTGAGGAAACAGGATTAAGAACATTTTCTTCTTAGTTTAATGCAGAATTGCCCTGAGTGGGGAACATGTTTTGAGCTGCCCTTGGCTGTGTAGGAACATTGTGCTTTCTGTAATAGAAACCTGGGTGTTGATTTCTTCCCTGTATATGTCTCCCATGGGGAAAAACCTCAACAAAACAAAATAAAATCCATCCTTTTGGGGGTGGGAATTATTCTGTGTCCTGCTAATGCCTCTCTGCTATCTCTCATAAAGTTGGGATTTGAAAAATAATCATGGAGAAGTGTAGAAGGGGGAGAGTGTTTGTTCTTGCCTGTTAAGCAAATATCACCTCTCCTGGTCAGACCTTTCTGCCTTAACACATCTCAAGTAATTTACAGAATCCTTCCATATTTCAGGACATACTTTTAATGTAATGTCCTAATATTTTCATGTATATATTATTTCATTTAATATATATATTGAAAGTTATCAAGGAGAAGGAGAAATTTAAAATAAATTCAACTGATGTTAGTTTTGCTCCTCTTTATCCTCATATTTTTAAATGGAGCTTAAAGGCAGAACTAATTAACAAGAAGATGCATTTGTAAAATGAGTTGAAAAGTACAGAAATTGTGGTGCTGCCTCAAGCAGATAAACCTGAACACAAACAGCTAAATATGGACTGTTCTACTGGAAAAATTCAAGTCTTAAATTCAGATACTGCTCTTCACCCTTCTTTCTGTGAAGTCACCTTGTTTAAGATAGATTGATTGACCAAGCTGGACTTTACTTGAGTGATTTCTGGTTGGAAATAGCCAAGTGATTTGTGGTTGGAATTAGCCAAGTACTTTCTCTTTTAATTTCCTTAAAGAAATCTTAGCTTTAGAGTGAATTCTTCTCTCAAAGCAGAGGAAGGACTCACCTTTCTGATTTGAGAGCCAGGGTGATGTAATTGAGCAATGAGCCCAGAATACCCAGTCTTGGACTGATGTGAGCTATTCCTGCAGGGAAAGAATCAAATAGGAAAACAACACTCCTTAAAGCTTGCTTTTTGTCATCCAGAAACACTTAAGCTGCATGAATAAAATTGCATTTGGTGTGCCAGGGGCACGAATAACTCCCAACACTGAATAGCAAGTGCATAAGCTTGGATGATTATCAGTGTGGAGGCAGGAGGCTTCCCTAACTGTTTACAGTTGAGTTTTTCAGAACAAGAGAGGAAGAAATGTCCGTCTGAAGAAAGTGGGTCAGATGTACAGTGAAAAAGAGCAAAAAGAACAAGAGTCTGAGAGCTCAGACACTGCATCCTGACAGCTCTGAATCTGGGGACACAATCTGTGTAAGCACAAATGTCACTTTACTTACCTTCAACAGAACCTGACAGACCTCCCACGTTGCTTTAAAGGACTCTTGGCTTGTCCAGCAGCTTTAAGTACAGTGCCAGAAATAGTGCAGGTGATTCTTCAGATTGCTCAAGCTTGATTTTTGTCACTAGAGAAGTGTTTTCTCCTGCTAAGCAGGGCAGGTCTCTGACCTGGGCCAATCCTTAATCCTGCTGGTGACAGATCCTTTCAACTACCTGGGTCAGGCTTTAAAGTAGTATTTCTGTGCAGAAGAGGGTTTGACAGATGAAAACAAGGCTTCTCCTCACTTCCTTGTGCCTGTTGAGTTTTGTTTAAAACACAGAAACAGCCTCCTAGCCTAGAGCTACCTGTCTCTCCAACATGGAGCAGTGTAAAGAATTGTTGTAAAAACAAATCAGGTGCATGGATTTGGTGCTTCCAGGTGTGTGCAGATCTAGAGCTCTCAGGAGATTCAGGGTTATTCTGTGGGCCAGCAAGGGAGGGATCTGGGTAAGACAAAGGAAAACCAAACATGTCCATGTAGAAAATGTAGGGGAAGGGCTGTCCATCCATCCACTACATCATGGACACCCCAGATGGGCACAGTTTAAGGTATTTTCTCTGCTGACTGTGCTTGCTCCAGTCTTTCCTCCCTGGGTATGGTTGATCCCACTTCTCCCAAAGGGTAGAAGGGTGTTTAAATGGTTGTAGGAGACATTGGGTTTGTTCTTTTTGATTCTCTCTTGATTCTCTCCCTGTGACACCTTCAAGTCAGGGCTTGATCTCTTCGTTCTCCCCAAAACCATGCAAACCAAACTCCTACCAGTCAGGAGCTGCCTGCAGGTCCCCTGACACAGGCAGAGCCCTCTGCAGGCTGTGCCATGACCCCAGTATCAGTATGGGCTGAGATTTCAGGCTGAGGTGGAGCTGAAAGCAGTATTCTGACCACCTCCACTGCTGTAAGGATGCTTTAATTTGCAGTGGCTTCTCTCAATTCTGAGCTATTGATCTTCATCTCACCACATCACAATTACACAGAGCCATTAAGTGACAGCAGAGGATTTCCCATGTTCCCACATTCTCATTTTGCAACTGAAGAAAACTTATGATCCCATTAGCAAGTTGTTGTTTGTTTGCATTTCCTGTCTAGAAGTTACAGCCTTTTGATGGATGTGTTATGTACATGCTGATGGTTAAATATGATGGGAAATGAAGATATATTCAATAACACAGGCTGGGGATGCCAGCCAAAGGATTAATGAATAAAGCCAAAGAATGACAGTGGATGTGAGGGTAAGTTTGGGCAAGAACCTAGAGAGGCAAGTAGGGGAATCATATATCTTATCACTACATAGAGCCATCACACTGGTCACTGGGAGTTTATCAACACAATACCCTGCATCTCTCTGTAGTTTTTTTTTAATCTTTGTCACTGGTAAATAACTTGATGTTACCAAGAGAAGATGGTTCACACTTACACTGTACGTAAATTTGGGAGTCCAAACAATAAGCTGTTGGGCTGATGACAGTGTTTCAGCAGTAGTTGGGGACCATCTGACCCATTCTGTAAGACCAGTAACATCCACAGGAGAAGAGGTGAAGCACTGGGAGGCTTGGCTGGGTGCAGTGTGGTGGGCTGGAGCTCTTTAGGATCCAAATCCTGTGGATGTGGTTGGGGAGATTTTTATATTTCTCATACTTTTAATCTTCCTGCATCATCTGCAATGTGTCTGAGTAGATGGGAAAAGAAATACATGGATTAAAACTCAAATTGCCATTAACTCCTTTAAAATTTAATGCAATAGGAAGTTGTACCAACGAGCAAATTATAAAAATCACCCATCCCTGACAATGATGGATGCTCCCCTCACAAACTCACCATATACTCTTTTATGAAGGAGATTATTCGCCAAAGTCATCAGCCTGTGATTGATTAGAGGAGCAAAATGAGTACATAATCACTTCTGTGTATCTTGCTTACTACAAATAAGAAAGTTTTGTACAACATTTGATTAAAAGCTGAGGAGATGAAAACAAAATTGTGGAGTTGGAGCCCTGACAAATGTTTCTTTTGTATTGAATTACCCTGTGGTTAAATGGTATTAGCTGAACACTGGCTTCACATCTGCCATGGCTTCTGGAGCTGTGCTGTGAGAACAAGTCACTGAGAAGCTGGGTCAGGAATTATTGACTATATCAGTGGGTGGAAGACAGTAAGAAATTCCATTTTCATGTCTACTCCATGCCAACTGCTGATGACATCTGTAAAAGAATTATTCCTTTGAGAAGTAAGGAAAAGTTCTTTTTTGGAGAGTTTTTTAATAAATGAGAGAGACAAGGATTAGTGGGGGAGAAAAAAACTCCTAAAGCATAATTTTTCAGAGCTTTGAACTGACAGCAATTTTTTAGTGCAAGCGTCCTTTTTACGTTATAAATTTCAAGTCTGATGAATATATATATGCATATATGTTATTAGAGTGTGTGGTAATATAAATGAATGTTTAATCTAAAATCTAGGCATGAAGCTGGGGTACATTTGTTCCTCTGTCCCAAAGGTTTTGAGGTGTGCATTTGATCCCCAAATGTAGAAGAAATATTGGAGTGATATAATGTAACTTGTCCATTTTAAGTTAAAAAAAAAAAAGCAATTGTAATAAGCAAGAGAGATTAAACACTATGAAAAATGGAACTATACTGAAGAACCATAGATTTTAAGAAAAATATGCACCCAAGGTATCCCCAACTGATTGAACTTAATCTATAACCAGTCCTTAGTGAGTGAGTAAAACTGACTTTTGAGCATTACATGAATAAAAAGCATTCCTGGGCAAGGTCCTGTCTTTATCAAAATCTTATCAACTACTCCATTCACTTTCAAAGATCATTCTCTTTCCCTCCTCTCTGAAATTGTGACTGGTAGGAGGATGAACATGAGGAAGCCCTTATTCTTTAGGTAGAGATGAAATATTACCTTATGGGTAGAATATAATGTGATGTAATTTCCATCCCCTAGCATGTGGAAGAAGGAGTCACATTCCCAAATTACACCTCAAGATCATAGATAGCCATCTCCCAAATGAAGGTGCCATTGGTATCTGATGCTTAGATATCTCCACTCTGGCAGAAAACCATCTTGTTGCAGCAGATCAATTGAATTGCAGTCATGGAAGTTTGTAGGATTTGAGCCAGAACAGAAATAGGACATGGCTTGTGTATTTCAGCTTTTTCTTAATGCTAAGTGAGACAGCATGGAAACTATTCTGAAAGGATGAAGTGTTAATGATTTGATTCACAGATAGTCCCCAAATTGCCTGAACACATCTTTCAAATTAAATTAAAACAACTTTTTAAATAAAAGGGGTAATGGAACTTCAGACCTTTTCCTTTGTGGTGTGGTAGTGGTTTTATTAGCAGTTCTGAGAAATTTTTCAACTCTTGTGAAGATGCATTATTAGTCTCCAGTTTTCAACAGAGAAAAAAAATACATTGGAAGGGATAGTAAGAATTTAAGAAGTTTTAATTGCACGGGCTTATTTATTAGCTTTAGATGCAGAATGATTCCTAAGCATGTAATTAAATTTACAGGGACTGTGGGCTGTTTACTTAAATGGCTTAAAATTAAGCATTTGCTTTTGTTTGTTGATTCATGGACTGGCTAGTAAGTAGGATAGTGCTGGAGCAGGAGAGAAAATGAAACATGTACAAAGGGTTTATTAAAACTCTGTTTATTGTCAGGAAATTTTCAATTGAGCTATTGTTTCTCATTTGGTACAGTTCTGTACAGTGTCTGCAGGTTATCCATCATCAAGAATTCCTCCTTGTTTCATCTAAAAGACAGGCTTATTAATGTCTCAGTGCTGCAGATTGACACAACACATCATTAAAGCTCAGGCATAGTCATTACTCCATCTTACACTGCTCAGAATTATTAATATTTTCAGTTCTATGAAGACACAAGAGATCTGGTTCTGCTGCACACATTTCTGAGCCTTCTGATGGATTTAAAAAAAGGGGATGCTTAGATACAAAGCTTAATAATGCTGTCTTGGCCTTTTTAAAAGTGAGCTGCTTTCAACATTCATTGTTGTTCCACTGTGGGTGTGCTAATTAAACCGATGGGAGGACTGAGAGCTAATTGATGGCAGGGAGGGTCTCTCCAGATGTGCTGTGCTAAAGGCAGTCACAGTAGTTTTGCTTTTGAAAACTCAAGTTCTGAGTTATACCACATGCAGTGTCAGTAGCCCAGATACTGAGCTGGATCCTAATCCCCAGAAATTCAGTGCTGAGGCTCTCAGTGCCTCAAGATCATCTTGTGGTTTCCAGGAGACTGGAGTTCACAACATCAGCAGGTGGAAGAAATCCTTGTGAAGAGAGGTTTTGAGACTACAGCTGACACCATTCCTCACCTCAGAAGAGTTTTCAGTCCAGGATGGTTTGGGTAAAGCAGAATAGTTGCAGTGAAGCTTGTGATGGTATTAGAAATGGCTTTTAGATGAAATGTGGTAAGCAGAAGGGCTACCTGCTGTGCTGGTGTCCTCAGAAAAGGTCTCTGCATGGGGCTCTGGACCTTCTGCCAACTTGACTAATTACCCTGTTTAGTTCAGAGACAGATGTCTTTAATATGAGGCTGCAGCTTTTTATTGCCAGCCAACATGAGAACTCCAGTGTTTGGCTCATTGAACTCTTCTTTGGTGCTACAATGGTTTCATGATTATTATTGACTCTATTTTCTGTTTCAAAACTTATGCCTTTTGTGATTTGCTGACCCAGGTAGATGCTTTAGCCACGCTCTTATCTCTGATGCTTTCTACAAATGCCTCTTGAGTTTTCTGAGTTTTTTGCTTGCTTGGAGAACAGTTTTTCTCTCAGTGTGAGACCACTCAGCATCCTCAGAAGGTTGTTCACTTCTGGCAATTTGTGATGTCTGGATCTCTGAAGGTCCTTGACTTCAGGAGCGTGGTGTGTGAACTCTGGAAATTCCCATTAAGCTTCTTGATGTTTCACTTCCCTTCCTGCAAAATAATAAGGTTTTGCCTAATGGACCATTTATCTGGTGTTTCAAAGAAACCTAGAGCAGTTAGGCATCTGACACCCATTGACTTTCCACCTTACTTATTATATTGGTTCATCCAGATCATTTCCATCAGCATTGTGAAAGCAATAAGCTCCCCAACTCATCAGGTTATGCTGCTGTCACTGTTTATTGACTGCTTGACAACTTCAGGACTGCCATCTATCATGATTGTAACAGCTCAGCAGGTAGTAAACATTCTCTTTAGCAGAACATATTGAACAAAATTTGTATGCAAGTCTATTAGCAAAGCTTGTAAACACTCGACTAAACTATGTGGCTCAATTAGTAAAGAATAATGGAGCAATAAGTACAGTGTGTGCAATTTTATCAATTCTTTGCAGCTCACTGAAGGCTACAGCATTATCAGGAAGGCATAAGGAGTAATTGTTGCTGGATCCTCCTGAATCTTTGCATATTGCCTTTGAATCACAAAGTTAAGTCAGAAAATGTGCAAAAAAATCATCAGCAGGAAATGCAGTGCAGTCAGGTGCATATTTTCAGCAATCAGCAAACATGTACTACTTGGATAATTAAGAATGTGAAAATACAACATCTGAAGTGTGCTGTTAAATTATTGAAATAGCAAGATTGATCCTTAACATATAGTACACAAATAGCTCCTTCATGGAAGGTGTATATATATATATATATATATACATCTCTTAATTATGTAAATACCTAATAGGAGCTAATAGGGCTGAGATCTGGGAAGAAACAGGGCAGTGTGATACAGTGAAGCAGGAGGTATCACTACTCTGAGCATCAGTAATAGTGGTGGGGTGTAATATTTCTGTTTTCTTCCTGGAAAATACATGTACCTGTGGTGTATCATCCCTTCTCCTGCCACAATTGCTGGTAAAGTTACCTCTGGTGTCTTTAAAAATGTTTCTGTACAACATTAGCTGCTCCTCGTGGATGCATATGTTGTGTAAGCACTGCTGTTTTCTGCCTGATGGCAAGAGATTATGAGGGATAGAGTGAGATTAAATAGAATATTTGAAATGCTTAAATCTTGTGCTCTTTGAAGAGGTGTCTTAGTGCCTTTGAAGTTTACAAGGGTCTTAATGCAAAGCAATGTCTTCTCACACAAAATCAGATATTTTAATGGAACTTTAAATCTAGAGAACCTGTTGGAGTTAAAGGCTTTCATAGAGAATGGCATTCTCTTGTGTTTGATATGTTTTCCTTTAAAATATAGGTGTTTTTTTTTTTTTTAAAACCTATGTACTGATGAAGAGCACATGAAGTTGATCAATAGTGTCTCCTGGGGTGCATAAAGCCTCGGAAATTGATCTAACAGCTCCACAAGGTGATTATGGGAAGGGAGATCGATGCAGTGTCTTGCCAACTAATCTTCAGCTCTAGAGGGTTAAGTTAAAGAGCTCATCCTCCAGCTCAGCATGTATTCATTCACACGGACACATTTTGATCTCAATTGTTTTTTTAAAGCATCATAGAGGAGAAATTACATGAAGCAAAGACAAGTGGAATGGCACTGAAGCCATTAATGGGTCTAGCCTTATAAAACAGCATCCATCTTATAAATATTACCTGCTAGTTTTAGCCCCTTCTGGCCATTTACTAAGGTAATACTTACACTTAAACCTTTCCATTATTTTTTTTTTCTGAAAGGCAAGTGGCAAAATGTCAAGGATTATGAGTTCAGGGCTCAGCTCTCATGGTTGTAGATAGCCTGTCTGTTAACCTTAAAAAAAGCCTAGTTGTGGAGGGTGCTGATATGATGATCCCACTAATTAAAAAATGCTTTCTTCTACCTTTGCAAAGCTCCCATCTTTCTTACCAACAGCAGATTGTGAGTTTTAATATATAGAAATAATTTCTCATGGTATAGGTCAGTTGTCCGGCAACTGCCAGAAAACCACAAGGGGATTTTGATGTATACAGGTAGGCTGGAAAAGTAGCTGAGTTCTACCCAGCCTGGCCCAAAAGCAGCCAAACAACCTGATGAGTTTAGTCTCAGTTTGTTGTTTGAGCTACCTGAGGGAGCCAACTCATTTCTAGCAGGCATTTCATGTGGAAATAAAAGAGGGAGAGATGGAAAGTGCAGTGTTCCAGCTTCATTCCCTCTCCCTGCACTTAGAGAGAAAGCCATTTTCAGTGGCCATCAAGAAGGAAATTAGAAACGTTGCTTCTTGTACTCTTAACACAGGGGTGAATTTAACTCCTGGTTGTTTAGCAGTTGGACTGTCAGGTAACAAATTTTACCTATTTATCCAGCAGGCTGTATTCCCATTTCATTGAACTATGTGGCATGTTCACACCTGGACCTTTCAGTTATTGGAAGTTTCTGCTCAGCAAAATGAAGCCAGGGCTCTGTCACCCTGCATTAGATGATTGTATTTTTTATAATAAAGAGAACATGGTTCCTTATGGACAAAAGAAACTGCAAGAGAGACCTCTAGAGCACCATGCATCTTCAGGCTAGCAGGCTTTTTTCATTATGAAGCCATTAAGAATGGCATTAACTCCAGCATATGAATGGGTAGCAGAGATGATAGCTCTAGGAGGTGCTGAGAATGTGCCCCCTCTTCCATTGTTTGGAGAAATGCACTCGTCTTGTGAGGATTTATGTTTTCATTACAGGAAAAATTCCCATAATAACAGGCATTGAATATGGATGCTTAATGTTCAGTATGGAGAGGGAGGAAAAAAAAAATGGAACTACACTATGAGTAATAAGTTTTGATTGAATGAATGGCTACTTTATAAACTTTCATTACTATGATTTGGTGTGAGGGAAATAGCAGCTTGGCACAGTTTTTTCCCATGGAAAATTCAATCAGCAGCAAATGATTCATTGGGATAATGAAAAGGCTGGAACCCCACAGCTTTGCTTGCCTTTTAGATCCTTCAACAGCTCAGGTTTTCAGGATCCTGCCCCCTTTTTCTGCTGGTGGGATTAGTGGAGCAGCCCAGAGGCACTTGGCTGTGCTCAGTCTGTATTTATAGTGTCCATGTATAGGACACAAGTGTTTTTAGTAGGAAATCCATTTGCATATTGTGATTTTCAGCAGTTATGACTTGGAAGTGGTTTTGAAATATCACCATGATTTCAGAATCTTCTGTTCCTATCACTGCAATGTGAAATTTTCCCAGTAATAATAGTCAAGATCTGTTTTCTTTATGCAATCTACAGAGATTTCCTTGTTGAAAATACCTGATTGCCAGGTAGTTTTTTGAGGATCACATTTTACTTCTCAAATTCAACCCTGCTGTCTTCTCCCTCTCTCCTCTTTTTTTTTTTTTTTCCTGAATCTGAGAAATTTGAGCAAAGTGGGAAACTTGTATAAAGAAAAATTGAATTTTCTCTTGTGCAATTCTACCACCTTTTGTTCTGCTTGTTCTTTCTCTGGGTTTGTATTTCATCCAGGGCTCAGTCATCTTTGTTTCAATTCTCCTAGAAAAGGAGGTTTCTGGTTGAAAACTTCAATTTGAACAAAATCTTTTTTACTGAAAATGTTAAAGCATTTTGAAGCAATGCTTCCACATCTGACCACAAAAATTTGCTGGTGGCTTATCCTTTCATTTAATTTGGTAAATGACTTCTTTCCCCTATGCTAGACTGGCATTTTTTTTCCAATTATCTGCCCCTTTCACTAGTTCTGTGCTTTAAAGGTGAACAACTTCAGCCTTCACACTGGATTTAGGTTATTTGTTCTGCTCTCCTCATCAGGAGACTGTTAGTCTGCAAACTCAAAAAGATCTCCAAGTCATATCAAGGCTTAGTAGTTTAGACTTGGAGTGCTTTTGATCTTGGAACTGTGGATTTAAATACTTGGTCATATAGGGTCAAGCAGATAAATGCATTATTCAAGAAATTATTTGGAACAATTTGCAGCATGAGGGTTATAGAATCATAGAATGGTTTGGATTGGAAGGGACCTTCAAGATCATCTAGTTCCAAACCCCTGCTATAGGCAGGGACACCTCCCACTACATGAGGTTGCCTTGTTCAGCCTGGCCTTAAACACACAGCACATTGCAAACATCTCTAGATCTACATGTACTACAGGATCCTAAAGGTTTTTGTCAAGATTAAGAAGCCTTTTTCAAATGATACTTTACCTAATACCTTCTCCCATTACTTGAGTTAATAGTTGGTTTAACTCTGTTCATGCTAATCATGAATTGTACACAACCCATGTCAAAAGTATTCCTATGAGTGGAAAAACCTCCATGCAGATGTCTCCTGAAATACACACTTCAACTTTTGCTGATGGAATGTCCCCTTTAAAACAAGAACTCAGAAAGTTTGGTAGGTTGGCTTTTGACTTCTGCTGCTTCTTCAAGGAGATGTCTTCCCTCCTGGGCAGTGTTGGCTACCTTTTTCTGGAAGGTCACTGTGTGTATGGACAGCTCTTGCATGCAGGACTTTAATACCCTAAGCACTTCTCCTTTGAAAATATATATTTCATTTCTTTCTCACCTTCTACATCAATTTTCTTTAAGGCAGAATGACACTGGGCCACTTTCTGCTCTTGTCCTGGCCTTTTCTTCCCTTCAGAGGATATGGAGTTTCCCTCTTTCTCACTCCTTGTGTACACATCTCATTCATTGCTCTTTGTTTTTCTGTTTGATGATTTATTGATAAATAGAGCGTGTCCTGTTTCTCCAAACAATCTTGATCCTCAACCAAAATACCACGAAGTTAAATAAAAATCCAAGCCACAAGGAATAAAGCCAGAAGGATAAGAGTAGACAATAAAGTGGAGGATGTTGTAATAATGATTTATTTTTTCCCCTTAATGCTAACTGTTGCCAATGCATTTTTATTAGGCTTTTCTAAGTCTTGACACTCTGCAGCTTTGACCACGAGACAAAGTCCTTAATTATTTGTTTCAAATGACTGCAACATCCTTTTTGCCTGATTATAGACAGATTAATATTTGCAAAATACATATGTGTATTTTTCTTCCTGCTGTTTAATTAAGGGGTGATCAGTGCCATGAGTTGTGACTTGTCAGTCAGATTGGAATCTTTCCTAAAAATCAAATGCTTCTCACAGCAATGAAAACAGTGAAATAGCCAAGGGTTTCAAAGGAGACCCTCTGTGCAAGCTCTGTAATAAACACACCTTCAACACATTCTGACCTCTTCATTTTTCATTGCAAAGATTAATAATAGGTAGCTTAGCAACCATGCTGTATTGTCAGCACATGTTAGAGACTTGGCAGCATTCAAGGTCGATGTGCAATAAGCTGAGATTGAATGCCATTAGCTAGATGCCACTTTGCCTCTGAAGTTTATTGCTAAATTCTTATTCCAGGAGGGAAAGGAAGTCTGGTGCTGACACAGTTAATATTTGGACCACAGCAGAAAAGTCTGGTTCACTTCCATGGTTTGTGTAGTGCAAAAAAACCCACCTGTAATAAATTTAACTTTAACTATTTGAAACCTGAATCTATTTTCATTTATTATTTGTGTGGAGGTGATTTCATAGAATGATTTGGGTTGGAAGTGACCTTAAAGGTCAGCTAGTTCCAACTCCCCTGCCATGGGCAGTGACATCTCCCAATAGACCAGGCTGCTCAGTGCCATTCTATGATTTTATGGTGGAATTTTCTGTTGAATTTCTCCAGGTTGTTCTTGTATCAACATCCAGTTCCCCTTCACATATTGGAAATATTGGTATCATCTGCTTTGTCTGCATCAATCCTGAAGTTTCTTCCTCCACAGAACCCAACGTTGCTCATGGTCTAAACCAACAAAACAGTGAATTTTCTGAATTAGAATTCTGGAGGTAGTTAAATATTATAAATTATACATAGTAATAACATAACAAATGCAGCACTCTGAAATTGCTGATGGAGACAGAAGAGGAGTAGTAAAAAGTAGAATAAATAGGCAGTTAACTTTACAAGCACACTTGCTATTCTGTGTGTATTGGTTTTCTCTGTGTTGTGATAGCAATAGCAAACTAATAGTGATGTGTATTATGAAAATAACCCACTGGTGAATGAACATCTGCTTTCAATTAAGCAGGTGTATGGGAAATTCAGCATATTCATAAGCATAATTAAAGATTGTTATTACCAGGAAGTAGAGAGATACGTTAGTAATTAAACACAGTTGAAAATTATTGCAATTTTTCCTTTATAACCTTACCTTGCTCATTTAAAAAAAGTTTTTAGTTGGCAAAGTGATCATTTTGGGGAGTGCATTTGTGATTTACACAAAATTGAAAGTGGAAATCTTCTGTCTTTAAGATACACCTTAAATTTGGGGGTTTGAGTAATGATTTAAGGTCACTGATATTTCCAGTGCTTTGCTAGAGATAACATTAGATCTACACTATCAGAAGGTGATGAGTTATTTCCCTTCTGAAATACTAAACATAAAGTAAATGAAGACACCTGAAACTAGTATTATTTCATGAGATGATTTTCTTTGGCTTGTTTATTCCTCCTGTTAGAGAGGTATTGTTGGTATACTGTTCTTTCTCAGTTTTTCTCCTCTTTTATTAATACTTTGGTCCTCGACTGCAGAATGTTGCCAAGCCACTTGTATCTGTTGCTCTGAGTTTTATGCCCCAGCTGCGTAAACTGGCTGACTTAAAAACTGCTGATCTAGACCTGTCATGGTCTTTCCTTCAGTTTTATAAATGATGTTTTCCAGGTGAAGGACGTGGTGTTAATGGACATTGTGTATATGCCTGCTTCCCTTCACACTGTTGTTGTCTGAGGGATGGGAAGAGTCAAAGTGAAATTTGACTGGGAGGAAATAATATCTGAGAAACCTTAAGGTATGAGTTGGAAGTTGACATAGATCTCCATCGCAGACCTGTATCCAGGTCTCTTTGTTTCTATAGCTCTTACTAACAACTAACAGAGAAAATGCTATCATTAATTTTCAGCTTAAATGAGCAGGAAAAGCTGACTCAGTGTGGGGCTGATTCTGATTTCAGCTGTAGCTGTCGAAATTGTAGCTTTTATTTGATTCAAAACCTTGGGTTAAGTGCATGAGCTGTGTGGCACCGTCCTTTTCACATGGAAATGATTGCAGGACCATTTAAATAAAGCCTTAATCAGATGCCATACAAATTCCTGATTAAGGTTTTTAAATAACAAACCTGAAGTTAAAAGCAGCAGGGGTGTAAGGAATTCCCAGAGCGGTGAATACAAAATCACAATTAATCTGAACCACTTTTAATTTCTCCTCAGAATTTGTTAGTGGAGTGCTTAATTAAATTGTGGTCCTGCTTTTAGAAAAGTATCTGCTGTGAACCATACACTCTTTTTTTGCTAAAAAGAAATGTTAGGTGAATTCACAAGAATCAGAGAATGGTTTGGGTTGGAAGGGACATTAAAGTGTCCCTGCCCATGGCAGAGGGGTTGAAACTCGATGATCTTTAAGGTCCCTTCCAACCCAAACTATTCTCTGATTCTGTGATTCTACACCAGGTTGCTCAGTGCTTCATCATGCTCAGAATTTGACCCCACCAAGCATTATGAGAGGTTCAGACTGGTAAGAGACAAAAGCAAGCACAGTGACACAGCCAGAATCAGTTCAGTCTTAGCATCATCTCCAGAGATCTCCCACTTCACAGACACAAGCCTTTCTCTAGCTTTGGGGTTTTTTCCCCCTAAATGAGACCTAAGAAGAAGGGTACCAAATGGAAAAAAACTTTCTATCTTTAACAAAATGTAAATTAAAAACAAGAGAAGGAGGGAGAAGGGATTCCCCAGGAAGAACTAATAGCTCACTGCAAGAAAACCCAACCCTCTGAGTCTTGTGCCTCCTGAATTAAATCAGTGGGAGTGTTGTCAGCTCTGGGCTAATTGCCTTTTCCCTCTGTTCAGTAAATGAACGTATCCTGAGTTTTAAGCATGTATTTTGATCTAATTCTCTTTAACAAAACCCTTCTATACACGTTGTAATTAGAGGCCCCTGTGAAGTGCCCACTGTGACAATTTTGATTTAGTTAAAAGTTGGGGAGAAAGCTCAGCCCATCTCAGTCATGTCCCTGTAGTGTGAATTAGGGGAATTCTTAAGACTCTCTGTGCAGCTGAGAATTTACAGTCCTTGTAGAGGTTTTTTTACATATTCATTAATTTAAGGGAACAAGTTCTCTATGGCCAGGAAACACAGGGTTTGTGCAATGAATGTTACATTGCTTAAAAAAGGAAAAACAACATAATATGTTCTCACTGTGATTGGAGTATCCCCAGTGCTTATTTTCCAATTAAGTGGAAAAACCACAGAAAACCAGAGAATATATAAAAAGAGTATCTCTGCAGTCACATGCAGGTTATTGGGAGAAGCAAGTAACAATAATTTTTGTCTCACAAGAGAATTGTGGGAATTAACTCATATCTACTGAAATGCTTTTAGTTCTAGCATGAAAGACCCTGCAATTATAAAGCATTTTAATATTTTCAACCGGGCTGGTAACATCTGTTTTGCTGTAATTCCCTTCTTTTTGCTGAAATTGCTTAAACCAGAAGATGGAAATAACTTTAAGGGGTATTATGGATATTAATTTTTGCATTATATGTGGGAAGTCACTGCTTGTTATAACTAAAATTAACCAGTAGTAGAGAAATGCATCTTGACCAGCACCTGGGCCATTGAAAGCTGTTGAGCTTTTGCTTCCAAAGGTTAAAGATTTCATAAAATCATGGAATAATTTGGGTTGGAAGGGATCATCTTGTTCCAGCCCCCCTGCCATGAGCAGGGACACCTCAAACTAGAGCAGGTTGCCCAGTTTGTCCTTAAACACTTCCTTTAGCAGCCTGTGGTCCCCACAGATGTGACAACACCCTTTGGCACTGGGGGATCCCAACACTTTGAGTTGGACTGGACCTTGAGGATCATCTCTCATCTCTTCCCAACCAGCACAGGTTGCTCCAAGCCTTGTCCAACTTGGCCTTGAGCTCTTCCAGGTATGGGACAGCCATGGTTTCACTAATCCCAGTGTCCCACCATCCCCTGGTGCCATTTAAAAAAGGCAAAGTCTGTACATTCTCAGCAAGAGAGTCAATAATGGTGGCTTTCAGTGACACTTTCCCTGTCTTCCACTAAAATCTCTATCTAAAATCACCCTCAGTAATTTTTTTTTACTAAAACAGTAGATATATTAACTTTCCAAGAGTGATATAAAGTAACTAATCTTGTAGAGGGTATGTTGATATGATATGACAGGGCAGAATTTTTATCTCATCAGTGAGGGATATTTTGCATATGAAATTTGCCAACACAATATGTTTTTGTCATATAAAATACAGTTAATTTTGCTTACTGCCACGGGGGAAATCTCGAGGTAATTTTGTCAAGATGCTCTGTAATGAAATGAACTCGGGGGCTCCCAGGCTCAGTAACTTTCTCAGAAGAAGAAATAACACTTCTTAGTCTCACTCTGAAGGTTGCTGGCAGATAGAAAAAAAAAAAAACAACTATAAATACCTTAAACGGTAACATTTGAAAGGTTAGAAATGAGCCATGAAGAAATTGGCTGCTCCTTTCACTCATTTCAGAAATGTGAAATAAGAACAGCAAAGGGAAAGGGGGTGGGGGGAGAGAGTTTCTCCAAGCAAAGCCTGAAGAAAACTAATCCAGCTTTTGGAGCAAGGTGACTGGGTTTGAACAAAGGTTGTGCCTAAATCATAATTCTTTTTGCAAGGAGGGATGATACAAGGCATTGGCAGAGTGTAGGTATCACATCTGTGTGAATGGCTGGCTCACTGCTGGATGTTCCCACTTTGTATTGCATCTCCCCTACTCCATGTCTGGCAGAATGTCCAAGGCTGAAACCCAGCAGCTGCTTTGGAAGGAGATGATGTTATAGTGGAAATGCCAGACTGTAAGACATGACCTTTTGGACCAGAAACAGGCCCTGGTTGCAGTTCTTGCATGTAGCTCATTATGCAAAAGCCTTTTCATCTGGGAAGCTCACAGAGAGCTCATCAGCCTCCCCCATGGCCTGCAGTTCCCAGGCACAACTGGATGTGGCCTCATTTTGCTGTTTTAGGGAGGTAGAAGATCCCTGGTCATGCTGGAGCTCAGCCAAAAGGAGGGGATTGTCTGTGTCTGCACTGAAAAAAATCAGTATAAGGCAGTACAGGAGGCTCAGCATCAGTAAGGCTGGGGATGTGCTCCAGTATAGCTTGCAGTTGTTGGAGAGGAGCCTTTGCATGATGCTGCACATCTCTATTTTACCTGCAGGGGCAAATAAGGCAACCTCTCACCTTTGCAGGGACATGAGCACTAATCACTGTTCTGGTGGGGATTTGGTGGAGCTATTAGTTAAGAAGCAGCAACATACTTAAAACTCTTTACTTTCAAATGGTCTGAAAAGTACTGAAATGCCATTTAAAAGGGTGACAACTGAGATGGTACTGGTGTTCCTGGACTCAGGATATGCAGGGGACAGTGGAGCTGCCAATAGGATGGTCCCAGCAGCCCTCTACCTCTGGGTAAAAGGCTCCAACTGTTCATAGACTAGTTTGGGTTGGAAGGGACCTTCAAGATCATCTAGTTCCAACCCCCCTGCCATGGGGCAGGTACACCTCTCACCACACCAGGTTGCTCAGTGCCTCATCCAGCCTGGCCTTAAACACCTCCAGNCCCAGCCTTTCTGTATCCCCCTTCAAGTACTGAGAAGCTCCTCTGAGGTTCCCCCTGAGCCTTCTCTTCTCCAGGTTCAACAACCCCAACTCCTTCAGCCTGTCCTCAGGAAGGAGCTGCTTCAGCCCTTTGGTCACCTTTGGGGCCCAAGTATTTCTGTGCCCATATTCCACAATCTCAGGCAAAGGAAAGTTGAATGATTTGACTCATTCCTGTTTGGTAAAGCCACGAAGATAGGACACTGAAGTGCTTAATCTCTTTGCTCCATTGACTTTAATTAAATTTATCAGCAGCTTATGAGTTCTGGTGAGCTTGTTAGAAAAATGCACAAACAAAACTTTGCTTCTGTGGGTGAATTGCCCTCAGCTCCTCATTTCTCTATTTTAGTGTGAAAAAAACAAATCAGAGATAAATACCAGGCCAGTTATTCCTATGAAGTTTTACTAAAGTCCTGATTGATTGAAGGGAAAACTTTCTACATTCTAATTCATATCAGAAATGTCTTTACAGAGCAGCCTTGGTAGGCAAGAAATGAGGAGATGATGGTTTGCATTGTGGAGCTGAATCTCAGGCTGATGCTCTTTCCAGAGTCTGTATCTGAGAAATTTTTGGAAGTAGAGTGGCATTTGAGATGCCTGGCTAAAGAGGCAATAAAAATAGTTTCTATATGTTTACACTGAAAAATATCATGTACTAAACTGTCAAGTCTGAGAAATTGATGCCTCTGACTTCACAAATATTCAGCAGCCTGATGGAAATGTCAAACGTGAATGGTTTTGCGAGGGGAAAAGGAGAAAGAAAATTTTAAAAAACCACCAATCCCAACAAAACATTAATTTATTTTTATCAGATTTCATTCTCACTCATGTAAGTGATGGATCCAAAGACCAGGAAAGTTTATAGAGGTTTTTTTTCTTCTTGATTTCAATGATTTTTTTGATGAACCACTATAACCAAACCTCTCTTAGCTCGATAGTGAGGGAATTGAATGGCACAGGCCAAATTGGATCAGTTTCTCTGCTAGGTCTTTGTTTTCTGTGGTAATAGCTCAGGACAGTTTATCCTCTGGGCAATGCTGTGTTTAAGTTTAATTATGGAATTAGGGCAAATGCATGTAAATCAGGCAAACGGGACGTCATCATTTATAGGATTTTGTGTCAGACATACACAGAGCATATGAACTACCTGGTTTTAAGGTTCAACTAATGGAACTGTCAGCAAGCATTAGGGATGCTAAAGCTGCAGCTTTCAAGACCTGGCTGCAGAGAACCGGAGGAACTGGATGTGCATTTCAAATGTACCCTCTTTTGGCTGTTTCAGCATAGAGAGGACTGGGACAGGTGATGCTGACGCCCTGAAAGTTGATATAAGTATTCAGGTTTTGGGAACAAAGCAAGAGGTTGCTGAGGATTTGGGGGGACTGTTTATTTTCAGTGTGCCATTTATAACTCAGAGTAATATTTAATCAGCTAAATTTCAAAAGGAGAGTTGTTTACATAGAATCATAGAGTCATAGAATAGTTTGGGTTGGAAGGGACCTTAAAGATCATCGAGTTCCAACCCCCCTGCCATGGGCAGGGACACCTCCCACTAGATCATGGATGCCTCTTTTGGTCTTTGCCCTAAAGTTGTTCTTAAATCTTATGGGCTTGGTAGGAATTAAAGCTTTCAAGTTTAGAAATTGCTGTCTATTTCACTGTTGCTCATTTGCTGCAAAAAGAAATTGGTCTTGGGGAAAAAGGCAGCAGCAAATAAGAAACTGCTCTTGGATGAATGGATATTGTTTTGGGTAATAGTCCCTGATAGTCTGTATCTTTTGTTCATACTAAATGGTACAATTTTTAATTACCATAATTCTCAAATCCTGCTAATGGACTTACAGGATCTTTGTGTTATTGAAAATCTAATTCAGTTTTTGTAAATTGTTTTGGTGGAAATTGGTGAGCCAGCCATGTTCTCATTACTCTGCCTCTTTTTGAATAGCATCAAGATTTGCTGGAGAGAATGGAAGTGCTGCAAAGATTAGATCTTGCCTTGCTGTAAAGGGCTGATTGGCTTGGCTTTTGCTTGTGAGCTTGGCTTTGCTTCTGAATTGCAGCATTTTTGGTGTTCCCTTGTCTGAACATTGATGGCTGCTGAGACAAGAGTGTGGGCAAGAGAATTACAGATGTCCTTGCACAATGGGTTTGCTTCTGAGTCTCTGTCTGAAAGGGTAATGGCTGTGCAGTGGTCTCTGGGGATATCCCCAGACTCCCCCCTTACAGGTAAAGCAGTGCAGTGTTCTTAAACAGTCTGTATTACTCTTAGAAATAATGTTGTAAGTTGAAAAATGGGTACCTTGGACTTTGGGGGGGCTATTGAAAGGAGAAAAGAAAATTGAGGCAGGTTATATTGAACTGCCTGCAAACTCTGTGGAAGTAGTGCTTTTGATAAAACAGCAGGGGTACAACAGATAAATAAATCAGCAGCAGAATTTCCAGCAACTGTCAAATCAAAAGCAGCAGAAAAAACAGAAATATATAGTCAGTATCATTCTGAATAAGAATTTGTTCAATGTACCAAGGACACAGGGTTGTAAAAAGCTGTGTTTTCAAAAGATAATTGTTCCTGTTAATATTCACTGGTAGTTAATGCTCTGTTGTGATGAATATGACTACTTTAATCAAATGAATAAGGAAAGATTGCCTTGGAATCATTTTCAGTGAAGAAAAAAAAAAAAGCAGTGAAGGTGTTAGTTGTTTTTGATGGAGAGAGCCTGCCATGCTTTCTTCAGCCTGTTCCCCATAATAGAGTCTGTTAGGAACTGAGGCTGTCAGGAGGTGACTGCAGCATTTAGGGAAGTATCAATCAGGTGGGGACCTAACCTGGCTCTGCTCTCCTCAGGGACTGCTGGGAGCAGAAAGCATTTCCTCTCCACACCACAAATGTTTTTTTCAAGTCAACCGTGGTGGATGCTCTCAGCTCAGTCCCTACAGTTCACACACACGGTGCTTTTCCTGAAGCTACTGTTAATTATTAAGATTTTGGAGGATGTAGATTATCTCATAGAATCATAGAGTGCTTTG
>VZTY01032195.1:41825-58436 GCA_013400935.1 Turnix velox | reverse complement strand
GCAGGGGGGTTGGGACTCGATGATCTTTGAGGTCCCTTCCAACCAAAACTATTCTATGGTGTGCAGGATTCTCTGCCTGCCCCAGAGCTGCTGCCCAGGCTGACAGGAGACACAGAGTAGGAGCTGTATGACAGCCAGGTCCAAATTCAATATATTTTAAATACTGGAGGCTTTAAGAAACAACACACCCACCAGGCTCTCTGCCCCAGGGTAAGAAATTTGGAGGTTTTTTGCTATTTGCTTCTCTGCAAGTGGCACTTTGTGCTTTGCTGACAGCTTCTCACATGTGGTTGATCAATCATTAGGGTCCTTTTTGCTCTGCAGTGCCTCAGCCCTGTAACTTTTCACCTTCTGCACAAGGCATTTGGAGGAGTTTTTCTGCAGCTAGTCCTTGCAGAGCCTTGTGGAGTGCTGTGTCCACCAGCTGTCCCAGGAGGAGGAAGAGCTGAGCAGGCAGAGAGGAAGAATGATCTCTGCTGCTGGGGTGACACAAACCCATGTCCATATAACAGGCTCTGGCTCAGTGGCACGAGCTCATAGTTTCAAAGTAATGATCCTGCCCTTGCATTTCATTTCCTTCCCTTACAGTCTCAGGAGCTGGTCTTGCTACAGCTGAGAGGGGCTCTAGTTGCAGCCTGGAGGCTTCACTGGTTTTGGATGACTTGAGCATAACATGCACACCCATCCCAGGAGGGTAGAAAAGAGCAGTGCCCATCTTCTCAATCAAATAGTTTTTCTGTGTTTTCACTGTCCTTTGGCTTTTGTTGTTTTTTTTTGTTTTTATTGCATCTTAAAAGCACACTAGAAATTTTCTGTGGAGTGTGTGTCTGTATGAACTGTGCTGGGAGCAAGCAGGAAAGACTCTGGGAGCTAATAGAAGTTCTTGGTCTTGATTATCTGTGAAGTAGCTAAATTTTGTGTCTTGCAAAACAGCAGACTAGTTTAGGAATTCCTTCTGTCCATAAAACCCACTGTGTGAAAGAGCATCCTTCTTACTGCCAAGCTGCTGGCAAGAAAGTTGTGGGCTGGGCACAGGCATCCAGTTCCTCTCTCTTGTTGCCATTTAGACTCTGCTGGGTGAGCAAAGGCAACCTCTGACAAGGTCCTGGGCAAAGCAGAGAGGAGAATTTATTTGGTTTGTGCTTGCAAAAGTTTTGCCTTCTGGATGAAATGGTAAGCAGCAGTTTGGTGAGTGCACTGTACTGGTTGCCTTATGGGAAGCATCCTTGTCCCCTCAAGTGGCTGGAGACAGGTTGGCATTTGTGGTTCTCCTGTGTGCACATCTGCAAGCAAGAGGCAGAGGCAGCTGCTCAGACCTTGTGTGCTGCTCTTCCTGCTGAGTGCCACATTGCTTGGCTGCACCTCCCCTGGCTGGGGGACTTGAACATCTGTCCCCTGCACTGAGGAGCCTCCTGGTTCCCATCTGGCTGCTGCTGAGGTTAAACATAGAATCATAGAATCATAGAATAGTTTGAGTTGGAAGGGACCTTAAAGATCATCGAGTTCCAACCCCCCTGCCATAGGCAGGGACACCTCCCACTAGATCAGGCTGCTCAGTGCCTTGTCCAGCCTGGTCTTGACCACCTCCAGAGAGAGGGCATCCACAACTTCTCTTCCAGTGCTTCACCACCCTCACTGTAAAGAATTTCTTTCTTATGTCAAGTCTAAATCTACCCCCTTCCAATTTACATCCATTGGTTCTAGTCCTCCCATCTGATATCAGATTAAAAAGGTCTTCCCCTGCCTTTCTGTAGGACCCCCTCAGGTACTGATAAGTTACCCTGAGGTCCCCCCTGAGCCTTCTCCTCTCCAGGCTGAACAACCCCAACTCCTTCAGCCTGTCTTCATAGGGCAGTTGCTCCAGCCCTTTGCCCATCTTTGTGGCCTCCTCTGGACCCGCTCCAACAGCTCAATGTCCTTCTTGTCTTGACGGTTCCACATGCACCACATGCATCCATACTTGCCCTATAGTATGCCCTGGGCATTAGCCAGTCAGGAGCAAAGCAGGGAAACCATAAGCAGAGTCAGAATTAATTTCTCCATCTCCCATCCAGCAGGTGTCTGGCAGAGCTCTGGCCTTTCCTCTGCACTCAGGACTGTGTCTGTGGGACACCAGTACTGTGGGCACAAGCTGTGGGCTTCTAAACTCTCATTCCTGCTCGTGTGAAGGAGTGGAGCAGCCTGTGTTTTCCCATGTCTCAGTGGGGACTGCAGTCAGACAGAGAGGCTGGAGCCTTCTGCCTGCCCTGATACTGCAGGAGGAGAGCTTGACCCCAAGGCTGACACAGCTCCCCACAGTCAATACCAGAGCAAGGCAAGAGGAGAAGGGATTAGAGGCAGGGCATGTTTTACAATA
The DNA here is from genome assembly GCA_013400935.1 of Turnix velox. Taxonomy (NCBI): domain Eukaryota; kingdom Metazoa; phylum Chordata; class Aves; order Charadriiformes; family Turnicidae; genus Turnix; species Turnix velox. The sequence continues at coordinate 56,080 of VZTY01032195.1, read as the reverse complement.
ATCCTGCAACGTGTGCTGCATTCCAGGCCAGGAGGAGATGGGATGCAAAGGCACAGTGCATGAAAGGTGGCCTTTCCCAGAGCCCCATGGGTCAGGAAAGGGGCAGAACATCCCAGATTCTGGCCTTTCAGCTGCAGCTTTATGTGGGCACCAGCACAGCTGCCTATTTCCTGGGAAAGGATCTGTGTCCCCTTCTCTCTGCATTTAAAATACAGAAGGAGTGGGAAAGTAGACCTATATCCCTCTGGGGGAAGGTTTGAGGGGTTTATCAGATTTTTTAGCCCCAGGAATTAAAACCTTAACTGTTTAGTCCTCATTCTCCTGCCAAACCATCATGGCTACAAGAGGGAGAGTGACTTCCTGCCACTTCCACCAGCACCAGGTTGCTTTATGGTAGGAACTGTCTTGCCTTTGAGTGGAAAGAGCTATTTTTGTGTGAGATGTTCCAGATACCCTGTGCTGAATGTGTCCCTGCTGACAGGGATGAGGCTGTTACTACTTTTTTGGCTGGGAAGTGTAGGTGTGCAGTGTCTGCCCCTTGCATGGAGGCACACAGTGTCTTGGCTTTTGACTCCTGTGGGCCTCATGCAAAGCTGCAAGAGGTACTGAGCTGGGAGATAGGAGATACTCTAGTGGAATTTGTATATTAATAACTTACAGTGCTTCACACTCATTATATTAATTAATTAAATCCCTCAGAGCCCCAAGGCTACTAAGCAAGTTGATTTCAGAGGTGGGAGTAAGTGTGTCCTGCTGCCCTTCCCCCTTGCTGACAAAGCACTTCTGGCTCCATGCTGGCTTTTGCTCTCTCCACATGCAGATTTTAATGTCTGAGCTCTTTGCCTTCAGTCAACAGATTGGAACTGTCACACTGGCTTGCTAAGAACTGGCTGGAAAGTCTGCAGATGTGGTCTGCTTTGGGTTAGGAAACAGCTTATCTTTTGCTCTCATCTTGGGATGGAGGCTCTGATGTTTCTGAAGCATGAGCCAAGCCAGGGGCTATCTCACAGTGACTGGGTTGCTTTTTTTTCACCAGGACACTGTCCTACTGGGACTGGGATCATCTTCTCCTTGGGTGTTCTGATGTGTATGTTGCTGCTGGCTCTTGAATGGCTGTCCTGAAGTCATGATCTGGTAGTGCTGTACTGCTTATATTTGCTGATAACCCATCTTCCCTTCCTCGTGTTGAATCTTATGTTGAAAGAGTTCATAATGGTGTTATTTGGTATTTTCTTGGGCATCATATCCACAGATGACTCATGGCTGATGGATGAGCTCCACCTCCATCACCCTTCTTTGAGCCAAGATACTCTTGCATCTCTGCATTGCATTCAGGATAGCTTAAAACCACCAATTTGCATTAAAGTGCTTAGGATGGAGTGTAGCTGAGCTGGTCTCTCTCCTGTGTTCAGGGTGGGCATCCCCAGAGTGTTTCAGTGACGTGGAGGTGAAACCTCAGTGCCCCATTCTGCCAGTGCTGCTCCTCTGTACATCCTGCAGATGCATTTTTAGCATATGGTTTTGTGCCAACTTGAGGCAAAGCCCACTCTCTGTGCTCTCCCAGTGTTGTAACCTCTGTCAGCCTGAGTCTGATTGATGCTATTAATATTTTAGAGATCATTTAGGATCTCTGCCTTGGCTGTGCTCCTCGCTCAGGGAAGAGCTGTCCCGTGTGAATACTTCCAGCTGCCAGAGGACCACACTTGCTATCTGATGGTTTGTTTTGGAAGAAGCAGGTCTGCAGGGTTAGCAGGACCACTAATGAGAGCACAAAGCCTTCAAAGACCCAATTGCTAGTCAAGTTGGCCCTTTCTGTTGGTGAGGTTTTATCAGCCTCCCTGGGACATTGCCTTCTGTCCTTGCTTTTTGGTAAAGGGGCCAGTGTCTCTCTCTTAGCCAACTGCATTTGGCTAAGGTATTTGCTATGGAGAGAAGTCATAGAATCATAGAATAGTTTGGGTTGGAAGGGACCTTTAAGATCATCGAGTTCCAACCCCCCTGCCATAGATAGGGACACCTCCCACTGCATCAGGCTGCTCAGTGCCTTGTCCAGCCTGATCTTGAACACCTCCAGAGAGGGGGCACCCACAACCTCTCTGGGCAACCTGTTCCGGTGCTTCACTGCTCAGCCCTTCCTGGAGCTGGCCTCAGCAGAGCCACCAAACACAAAAAAGAGAGCTTTGCGTCTCCTTTGTGTCCCTTTGCCATTGCACTGTGTATGATTTGGCCTTAAGGAGTTGGTTCTGCTGCATCTTGAGTTTAGGGTCAGTCTATAAGCTCAAGTTGCAGAGTTCACCTATGCCCTGACTGGTCTCAAATTCATCGCAGGTGCTTTTCAGGAGGTGACTGACATCTTTTACCACTGATCTGCAGCACACCCTCTACTGCTCAGGAGCTGCACATGGACACATCCTGCACCTCCCTGTCTCTAGTTTTGCCCTCATTCTGCTCTGAGGAATGACCTCCATGGCCATTCCTCTCCATGCAGGAGAGCCCAGGTGATGCTCAGCTCCCTCAGCCTTCCCCATGGGCCCCAGCTCAATCCAGCGGTGGGAATGGGGCAGACATGCTGCAGGGATGGAGCTTCAGCAGATCCAGGAGACAGTGGAGCCGAGTGGCTGAATCCCAGACTATGTTTGCTCTGCCTAATTATCAAAAGTATGAGTTTGTTCTGCTAGGTGCACATTATGCCTTTATTGTGGTGTAATTATGCCAGCTGCCTATGTTTAGTGTCATAAAAAGGAATAAAATGCCCATTACCCGCCTAAAGAATTCTTCTTGTGTTTTTTTTTTTTTATTTTTATTGCTCTGGAGTACACAGTGGGGATATCTTTGATGGGCAATTCTCCATGTAAAATAGCTGGTGAAATACTGTGCCTTTCCTGCCTGTGCAGGCAGCTGGCCCCATCACCAGCCTGTCAGGATGGGGAAGCCACCACGCTGCCACCATGCCCCCTTCCTCTCTGGGGAGCTTGGTTGCTTCCCAGCAGCATTTCCCTGCTGCCCTCCAGATCCCAAAGCTCCCTCCCACTGGCAGAGCCCCCAAAATATACAGGTTGCTTTCCAAGCCTGGGAGAAGAGATGGTTTCTCAGCCTGCTGGAGCTGTTGAGAGGGACACAATGGTGCCTGTGTCTGGCTGAGCTATTTTTTGGGGAGAGTGATGCTTCAAGGAGTCTTATGCCCATGGGAAGCCCATGAGGTGGTTGTGGGATCAGTGCAGGTGGGAGCAGTGTGCTGGTTCTCCCTGTTTCATCTGGAGTGACAGAAACACAAGCCAAGAGATGTGAAACCACCAACTGGTGGTGTTCTTCCAAAAGCAGGGACACCAAGCATTGTCCCCAAAGCAGCAATTGGGCTTTGGCTGCTTTGGGGTTTCTTGTGGCATCTAAATATTGAGTACTGTGTTTTTGTGCTGGTGAGAGATACCTCCTAGGACCTGCACCCTCCAGGAGCTGAGGTTCTGTGCAAACATCAATTACTGAAACACGTGCCCTGCCAGGGAAGAGCAACAGGAGCCTTGCTTTGTGTGTGTAAAATGCTATAGGGCCATTTTGGGGATATTAAGTAATCTGTGATGGGGGAAAAAAAATACTGAAACCCTCAAATCCAAACTTGGCATCTTTAAAGGCTGTTAAAACCCCCCTCTCCTTCTTCTAATAGTTTGGGTCCTTAATTGGAAATGGAGGGTCCTACAGAAAGGCAGGGGAAGGACTTTTTAATATTATATTGGATGGGAGGACTAGAAACAATGGATGTAAATTGGAAGGGGGTAGATTTAGATTTACAGTGAGAAAATCTTTACAGTGGTGAAGCACTGGAAGAGGTTGCCCAGAGAGGTTGTGGATGCCCCCTCAATCCCTGGAGGTGTTCAAGACCAGGCTGGACAAGGCACTGAGCAGCCTGATCTAGTGGGAGGTGTCCCTGCCTATGGCAGGGGGGGTGGGACTCGATGATCTTTAAGGTCCCTTCCAACCCAAACTATTCTGTGATTCTATGATTCTATGACTTTATTAGCCTCATTAGGAGTGGTTAGTGCTGACTGTAGATAGCTCTTAAATATATGGTCTCAGTAGATGGTAAATCTGGTGATTTAGTTGGCTTATTTTTCAACTTGATGGTATTTTTAGCAGGTCCCTAGTCTCCCCCTCTTGCCTCCCCAAGCCTGGCTGTGCCACAGATACCTCTCACAATGTCCCTTTTAATTCCCTACGCTTATTTTTTACATCAGGTGTTCCTTGAAGTGGCCTTCACAGCTCTCCAGCCTTTCAGCCCATGACTACGTCAGGGGAAGATGGACTTGCACCTCCCCACAGCTTCATTGCATATGCACACGCCGTCTGCCCCAGCGGCACCATTGCCTTGGTGAAGAATCCAAGGGGCTGCTGATAGCAATCATTGATTAAGAGGGTAATTGTCCTGAAAATTCAGATTGATCAAAAGGCAGAAATGATAACTTGTGTAACTGTGTTTAAAACCACGTCCTGTCAATAGGGGAGACTGAGACGTGGCGAGCAGAAAGCAGGGAGAATTGGATGTGCGAGTGGTGCTTGGGGGAGGAGGGGGAGCCATTCTTCCTTGGGGTCCGTGGCAGGATGTTTCTTGTCACTGACGCTGGGCTATTGGAGATTCAATCACTTTTATCTTCCCCTCTCTCTCTCAATCCAAATGCCTTTTCATATTAGAAAATTAGAATCAGCTCTGCTCATGCAAGATTTATTAGCTCTGCTGAGCAATACCACAGAAGAGTAAATGATGTCGCATTTCAGGGGCTTTTTACACATTATGACCAAACTTGCAACTTCTTAAGTATTCTTCCATTGAGCCACTGCAGAGTGTGAAAGGGATGGGGGAGAAAAAACTTCTCTCTGGAAATAGTTCTGCTCCAGTCTGGATGTCTCTTCTTTATTGTTGAAATGATTGGATTTGGTTGCTCATACAGATCTTTTCTTTGGGCTCACTTTCTGCACTTATTGCTCTGGAAATCAAACTCTAAGAATTCAGCCTGTTTATTGCATCTTTTTTTTCTTGATTCCCTTTGTGGATACACTCTTCAGTGCTAAAATGTATGTCTTTGGAGCTGTGCTGCTAGCTGGCACTCATTTCCATCTGAAGAAGAGAAAACTTGTTTCCTGCTCTAGTATTTTTCCCTTGTGTTCTGCACTGGGCTGCTGCTTTTTTAAATGCCTCCTGACCTTACCTCCTACACAGCTCATGTTTTGTGTAATGACAGTCCTTTGCTCTTCAGGCAGTGGAGGCTGAAGCTTTTTAAAGACATAGAATTATAGAATCATCTGTGTTGGAAGGGATCTTTTAGATCATCAAGCCCAACCATAAACCTAGCACTGACAAAACCACCACTAAACCACATCCCTAGGCACTACACCTACACATCTTTTCAATACCTCCAGGGATGGCAATTCCACCACTTCCTAGGGCAGCTTGTTACAGTGTTTGATAACCCTTTTGGGGAAGAAATTTTTCCTAATATCCAGTCTAAATCTCACCTGTCACAACTTGAGGCCATTTTATCATGTCCTATCACTTGTTACTTGGGAGAAGAGACCGACATGAATGAATTTAGCCTTGTAACACTCAATACATGATATTCTGGGGATACTGAGGCACAGGTGAGTTGGAAGATTTTCCTGTATCAGAGGCTTGAACAGAAATTAGGTCTCATCTTTTCTGCTCCTGGGTTTCAGCCCCAAGACTTGTTCTTCTTCAAGTTGCTTTTCAAGCATTAAATCTATGCAGCATCCTCTTGGGCTGGCTTCACAGGAGAGTCACTCAGCTGCAAGAGTAGGAACCACCAGCTGCTTGGGAACTGCTGCCTAAGGTGTAGAATTTTTCAAGGTGTTTCTCCCCCTCTCAAAAATGAAGGTATTTGAGATTCACAGTGTTTCACTGATGATACACAAATCTCTGGTGCTCTGCAGGACTCCTCCCCTCTCACAATGGCCATTGTGTGTGTAGCCCATGCACAAAAATAGTGCCTGTTGTTAAGGCTGTTGTTTTTCTACTTGTTCTGTTTTGGACTGTTCCCAAAAAAGAGCAATTTTTTTTTTTTCAGCCATCACTATTCAGGGAGGTAGACTGCACCACACAGGGATGATGGTGCCACTGCTCAATGTCTTACACTAAAATCAGCATTAAACAACAGGAACTATGGAAGAGAATATCCATCCACAGCTGCTTCTGCTGTCATCACTGCGTGGTAGAGCCCAGCTCCTGCAGCTGAGCATGTGCCAATCCCCTGCCTATCTGAATCTGACTTTTCCTTGCTGTGGCCAAGCTGCTGGGAGGATTCAGTGCAGGTAGGGCCAAGGAGAGGTTGGAGTGGCCTTGTGGTAAGATCCTCTCTGTCACCCATCAGTGTAGCCAACACAGGACATCTGCATGGCTCATCGTTGTGGACTCTGAATGCTCAGCATCATCTTCAGCAGGGAAGATTTAAAGGGCGTTTATTAAGAGGCAGTGCTAATTACGTTTGAAACAAGACCACACTTGGACCTGTCCAAATGCCAGTCTAACTTGGCACCAAGTTTTGCCATTTGTCTTAGCAAAAGGCATGTCTGGAGAGCTGCTGTGGCTGACTGGCAGGGAGCCTTCTCTCTGAGTGTTGGCACTTGGGAGGTGGATACACCTGACAAGCAGAAGGACTTGACTTTTTCCCCTTCCATGTACATGCACTATGTATTATTCAAGGTCTTCTTAAGTTAATGCTGAGTTATTAATGGGTTGCTTCTCTGCATGTTAAATTTTGCCTGCTAATTTCCAACCACTGGATGAAGGCTGCAGTTATGGGCTTGCATGTCTTTCTCTCTGTGAGTTCCTGAACACCCCTCTGTGTGATCTGGGGCTGCTGTACCCTCTTAACTTGGGCTCTGACAACATGGTGCTGCCTGTGCAGCAGCCACACATGGAGGTGTGCTCTGGATTATTGTATTTCCAAATAGTTACTGATGATGTGGGGGAGCTGGGGCAGAGCCAGGGTAGTAAAAGCCTTGCCAAACCTTCAGGAAAGACCCCAGCAAAACACTTCTTAAGGATGATACTACAGTCCTGGGTAACACTAGAGAAAGATCCAGTGGTGTCCAGGTCTGGGGCAGGAATGTACAGCCACTAGGCAGGGACTACCCATCTCCCTTAGTTTCCTGCTGTCTGATGAAATGAGTTATTTGCACATGGTTTGGAAGCTTCTTGGGGCTCTTCCTCTGTCCCCAGCCAGGCCCTACATGCTTTCATCTCCTCTCCTTCCACAAACTGGCAGTGTAAAGCTGGCCAGCAGTGCCTGCACGTTCCAGGAATCACGTCAGCTGTCATTACTTACATTACCTTGATTGGGAACAGTTATGTCACCGTCCATCATCGTGTCTCTCCGAGGAGATGCTGAGGAAGGAGGAGGGGGGCAGGAATTATAAAGCACTTCTGTGGTGCTGTGCCAATCCCTCCACTCTGCTGGCTGGACTTGTGTCATCAGAGAGCTTGAAGAGAAGGTGCTTTGTCTGATGGATCTTCTCATTGCAGCTCTGCAGGGAGAGGATCCTTCTGCAACAGTGGGATTGCCCCAAGGGGATAGCACTTGTTTTGTGGGGTTTAATCTGAAGGGAATGATGCTGCTGCCTGGAAAGCTTTTTAGGGGACCACAGGAGAGCCTGCTGGGCAGCTGGGGCTTCAGACTGGGCTCTCCTGGCTGAAGGCTGCTTTGAAGTCAGGAAGAGTTAACAGAGCTGTCTCCAGTTTGAATGAGACAGAGCTTGGACTTGCATATTGTCCCCATGTATGGCTGCAGAGGATTCCTGGCCGTGTCTCAGGTGGGAGTTCATCCTCCCTTTGGCTGAGAGCTCCAAATTCTCTTAATGAGAATGAGATTTAGCTTTTGGCTGAGGAGACTTCTTATTTCAAATGGAAAATGATCTGTAAAGCTTCCAGCCTGCTCTGCCCCCAGTTGATTTGAGACTCGTCCAGCAACAAGTTTCTTCAGCTGGGGTCCATCTTCCAGCAAGTGGCAATGGCTGTGTCCATTTCTGGTGGCAGGGCCCATAGTGCCATTGCCTACCAGCCTCCTGGGAATAAATAATAATAACAAATCTGAACTCAAGAGGGTAAGGAGGACCAGGAGCTCTGTGGCTGTGGCTGGGAGGTGTAAGACTGTAAGGCCAGGATGCTCAAGGCATCAGGAGAGGGCTGCAATCAGGGACTGAAGTGAGGAACACAAGTTGTTTCATGGTTCTGTATGTTTCTCTTTGGAGCAGCTCCATCAAAGGCAGGAAGATGGTTCAAATGGAGATCTTAGAACAACCAGAGAAAGTGGCTAATGCCAGCACATGGGTGCTGTGTAAGTTGTCCGTGGGTAAGTGAAGCAGCCTGGTCTCAGCCAGGGCTGCTCAAGGCATTTTGTGTGAGTACAGCCAGCAAGGTCTGACCTGCAATCCATCCTGTCAACTTAAAGAATTTGCACTATAGAGAAGTGATGCTTTATGTGAGGCTGCAGTTACTCTTAGCTGAGTCTGAAGAGCTTTCACTGTCCCCAGCTGTAGCTGTAGGCTTTGTGCTGGATGGCCAGGGTGCATGGAGCTAGCTAAGCAAAGAAAAGATTGTGGAGGGTACACAGAGCAGAAAAGAATCATTGTGAAGGTGGGTTTCCATGGTGGGGGGATAGCCAGTGAAGAGAGTAAATACATGCTCTAAACATGTGCAGAGCATCTCTGCGTGAAGAGCCCAGCACAGCCTTTTTGAGTAAATAGAAATAGAGCCTGGGTTCAGTTCATGTGTCTGTTTTCTTTTCTTTTCTTCTTCTGGTCAACTGTGGCTGCAGATAAGAGTTTTCTATTTGAAGTTCAGAAGGGAAGGGAAATCCATTGTTAGAAGAAGAGACTTTCTTTTTTGCTTGATATCTATCTCCCAACGACACAGCGGAGAAGGAAAAGATTTGCTCTGATAAAGCTTGCTTTATAAAAAAAAAAAAAAAAAAAGGGCTCATTGAGTGTTGCTTTTCTCTGTACTTCAAAGCCTGGAGTAATATGGAACAGTGTAAAAGAAGAGAGGAAAAAAATAACAACCTAGCCCAGCCTCTGCACAGGGGCTGTAAATGCAGAGCTATAACAGAGCCCCATCCTGGCCAGAAATCCAACACTCATTTGGGTTTGGTGTGGTGTTATTTGGTGTGCACAGCACCTGCCAGGAGTCCACGGGGATGGGCTGAAAGGAGAGGGGTTGCTCATGATGGGGGGGGGAGCAGAGGAAACATTTTGCAGGTGTGCCTCCTATGGAAGGACTGAACCAAGGGAAGTCACTCACTAGGGAAAAAAAATCAGGCAAGTGTGGGAGCTGTATGGGAAAAATGTGCCAATAAACATTTAATTATTAAAATAACTCAGAGATTGCATGGAGTGTTCAATACAGTGTGGCAGGGTGAGGAAGCTGAGCAGGACAGCTCCAGTGAAGGCTGGGGGTGGGAAATGGCAGTGGGGTTGGCTTTCTGGGCTCCTGGCTCCATGGGGCTGAAATAACCAGAGCAGAGAAGTGGTGGGGAGGAGGTGCCTGTGGCTGTCACCCCCTTGTTTGGACTCAGCTGAGCTCCATGAAGTGTACTTCAGCCTCCATGATCACCAATGGGACTTGGGTGGCCCAAATGTTGGGTCCAAGCTGTGCAGTGTAGGCAGGGATGGGAGTTCTCTGACAGCAGATGAGGTGAAGCCTGTGGAGCTGGGGCTGGTGATGCCGCCATTGCTGTGTCCACCCTAGTTTGCTCTTTCCTCCAGCCTCATGGGTGCCTTCCATTAGTCTCCACATCTGCTCTGCTGGCCTTATGGCTTTGGTCTTAATCCTAAGCAAAACTTGTGGCTTCTGGGACAGCCCTTTCTGTACCTGCTGCTGCTCTGCCAGTGTGTCTTGTGCTTGCTGAGCTGCTGGGGAGCCCCTGCAGCAGAGACTGCCAGAGACCCCCCATTCCTCTCCAAGGAGCTGGTGTAAGTAAAGGAGAGAGAGAGAGAGCAAGTGTGTGCTGGAGGCTTTACCTCTGCAGGAGACTGAGGAGAAACAGAAACCAACAAATGCATTTTCAGCTGTGACCTGAGCAGAGGCTGGAAGTGAAAAGATTTGCAGCAAACCCGGGCCGGTCAGGGTTGTTAACGAGCCTTTCCTTTGAGCAATGTTTTACATTCTTTAAAGATCGCAGGGAGCTCTTGGGGAGAATCTGCTAAAGTAAATGGCAGAGTCAAGTGTGCCGGCTCTTTTCTTTCCCTTTTCTTTTCCCTTTTTTTTTTTTTTTCTTTCCCTTTCCCCTTTCTCGGTTCTCTTTATTATGTGGAGTTGCTCTGGCTCTTTCTCTCACTTCTGTTTCTCCTTTTGTTCTCCCTTTGTCTATTTATCACACTGTGAAGGTTGAAAGAGATGTTATTAATCTGGGAGAATGAAGGCAGGATTAGTGGTATGAATCGGATTTTGAGAGCTGTAATGATAGAAAGACTCGCTCTGCTGGCGGGCTGCGTGAGTTTGATAAATGGGGAGCACTCCAAACTGACTCTCGCCTTCCTCCGCAACTGCTGCCTTTGCCCGCTGGGGCGTGCCATGCTCTCAGATCTGCCAGCCATCCCACACCGCTCCTACCTGAACCAGAGCAAAAAGCCAAGGGTAAATCAGAGACAAATATCTCCCATTGCACTCCGAGACATCATTTCTTTCAACATCCTTTTCAAATGGGAGTCCTGACAAGTTCTTGGACAGCCTGGTGCAGAGAGGTAGTAGGATCCTTCCTCCTGGAGGGTGGCTCTGCCTTATTGTCTCCTGCTGTGGCTTTGCAGGGAGCAGCAGACGGGTTGGTGTGGCTGCAGCACAGCTCCCATCCTGCGAGGCACAAAGATCGTGCCTTTAGGGTTACACCTTGCTGTGTTTGCATCCCAAACATTGTACTTGGTTTTGAAGCCCCACAGGGCTGGGAAAAGACAGAGGGCATTCCCTTTGGATGTTCGTAGAATAGTTCAGGTTGGAAGGGATCTTAAAGATTATTGAGTTCATAGAATCATAGAATAGTTCAGGTTGGAAGAGACCTTAAAGATCATCGAGTTCCAGCCCCCCTGCCATAGGCAGGGACACCTCCCACTAGACCAGGCTGCTCTAGTCTTTGCCATGAAGTCTTAGAGTCATAGAATCATGGCTCCTGCCCTTGCATAACCTGACTCAGGCCCTCCATTATTAAGCCTTGTATTGGTAAAGAAGATTGTAGGGGCAGGTGGGCACAGCAGAGTTCCAAGCTATGGGGCAAAGCAGGACTATCTGGACCAGTATCTTCAGGATCCTGACAGTAAGAAGGCAGAGAACTCTGCTTTCATGAACCAGGTCCAACATATCACATGTACTACATCTACTGAGTCAGTCCCTCTGTAGGGTACAGCATGCTCCCCCACTTGAACCCTTCCTCATCTGCACCTTTGGCTTTGTGGTGGTCCATCTCATGGAGTCACAGAGCCACCTAGGTTGGAAGGACCTTTCAGATCATCTAGTCCAATCATCAGCCTAACTGACAAGAAGCATCAACTCTATATCTGCCTGTCTCTAAATACCTCCAGGGATGGAGCCTCAACCATCTCCCTCTGGGCACTCTGTTCCAATGTTTGCAGTGCATGTTGTACCCTACAGAGGCTAGGGATGGACTCAGGAGATGTAGGACATGTGGTACATTGGAGCTGGTTTGTGGCTGCAGAGCTCTCTGCCTTCTTACTGTCAGGCAGCTGGGATGTGGCAGCTGTGCCATTGTCCTGGCTCCCTCTTGGTGGTCTTCACCTGGCTTTTACTGTGGGGATACTGGGCTTGCTGCTTGTTGTCATGGCTAGCTTTGGGTCTTGTGGCCCATTGGCTGAATTGAGATGTGGCCATGCACAGCATGTTGGGAAGGTGCCATGTTGCCTTGGTGCTCCTCACCCCAGGGACCCTAGACATGGTCTTGCCTCTACAGCCCAACCAAAGTGTCTCCTCTGCTCAGGTCACAGCTGAAAATGCATTTGTTGGTTTCTTGTTCTGTTTCTCCTCAGTCTCCTGCAGAGGTAAAGCCTCCAGCACACACTTGCTCTCTCTCTCTTTCCTTTACTTACACCAGCTCCTTGGAGAGGAATGGGGGGTCTCTGGCAGTCTCTGCTGCAGGGGCTCCCCAGCAGCTCAGCAAGCACAAGACACACTGGCAGAGCAGCAGCAGGTACAGAAAGGGCTGTCCCAGAAGCCACAAGTTTTGCTTAGGATTAAGACCAAAGCCATAAGGCCAGCAGAGCAGATGTAGAGACTAATGGAAGGCACCAGTGAGGCTGGAGGAAAGAGCAAACTAGGGTGGACACAGCAATGGGGGCATCACCAGCCCCAGCTCCACAGGCTTCACCTCATCTGCTGTCAGAGAACTCCCATCCCTGCCTACACTGCACAGCTTGGACCCAACATTTGGGCCACCCAAGTCCCATTGGTGATCATGGAGGCTGAAGTACACTTCATGGAGCTCAGCTGAGTCCAAGCAAGGGGCTGACAGCTACAGGCACCCCCTCCCCACCACTTCTCTGCTCTGGTTAATTCAGCCCCATGGACCCAGGAGCCCAGAAAGCCAACCCCACTGCCATTTCCCACCCCCAGCCTTCACTGGAGCTGTCCTGCTCAGCTTCCTCACCCTGCCACGCTGTATTGAACAGTCCATGCAATCTCTGGTGGTAGGTGCAGGACCACTTGCTGCCACAGGCTTTGTATCTCACCTGAGTTAAGAGGAGGGGGAACAGCAATAGGAGGGGATCCTGCTTTGTAGTGACAGACCACAAGCAGACCAGAGTTACCAATATCCCTTTAACTACAAGGTAATGGACTCCCCCACACTTGGGCTGAGCTCTTCTCCTGCCGTTGCAGGAGCAGTAATGACTGTCAAGGTAGAGTTAATGAGACATGCACATCTTTAAAGGATCGTGGCTTCCAACACAAAATTAAAAGAAAAAAAAAAAAGACAGGAAGGGAGGGAGGAAGGAGAGAAAGTCCCAAGTGCCTTGGCCATCGAGGCATCTGTACATCCATCCATTCTACCTGCCTGCCTTGCTGTAGGATCACCCCTAAATGACTAGTAGGGTCTTTTTGGTTGCTGGTGCATCTCCTGTTCAGCCCTGGGGGCCTCCATGAACTTCTGGCACTTCTATGGGCTCTAGACCATAGGACAGGGGAGCTGGAAAGTGGAACAGGGGGAAGGTGTGCAAGGAGATGAAGGAAATGGGGGTGTTCTGTCCTGGCTTGGTTGAAAATGTGGGGATGATTCATCCCTCTCTCCATCTGCTGCTACCAGGTCTGGGATGCTGCACTTGGCACTTCCAGGCATACATAGAAGTACTGCCTGGATGAAAGGGGGTTAGTGAATCCCCCAGATGCCCATCCCACAGGGGGACGGAAGAGGTATACTGGGAAATGTCCCAACTCCTGGCTCAGGAGAGGCTGTGGGGGTGAGGCTGAGTCATGGTGTGGACCTTTGGGAAGAGCTGTGTGGGGAGCTGGGACATGTGGTGTGTGGTGTGACTGCCTGCACACGGTTTTCCTCCTCACCATTTCAGATTCACAGGTTGAATTGTTTCAGAGCAGCGAAACTAAATGAAGAGAGGAATGATCAGTCAAATATTTCTCAAATCCTGTCTTTAGGAGCTAAGTGCTAGGCTAGAAGTTGAAGGCAGGTAATGAGGCTCTCTGCAGTTCAGCTTGTGATGTGGAAACTGCTAGATTGACCAGGCTGCAACTGGAAGAATGGTCTGGGATGGTGCAACACAAGATACCCTGTGTCAGTTTTCATCCTCGTCCTCCAAGGAGTAAAATACAGCTGGGAGCTTGGGGGAGCTGCCTGATGGCACAAAACTGAGTGAGTCCCATGTCCGTAAGGGAAAGTATGCATCAGCCATTGCTTTGCACTTCAGCCACAGTTTGGTTGTGGCATGCTGGTTAGAGGTTGGGGTGGAGGCAACACAGAGACCTCCATTCCTCCAAAGATAGAATCATAGAATCATAGAATAGTTTGGGTTGGAAGGGACCTTCAAGATCATCAAGTTCCAACCCCCCTTCCATAGGCAGGGACACCTCCCACTACATCAGGCTGCTCAGTGCCTTGTCCAGCCTGGTCTTGAGCACCTCCAGAGAGGGGGCATCCACAACCTCTCTGGGCAACCTCTTCCAGTGCTTCACCACCCTCACCCTAAAGAATTTCTTTCTTATGTCAAGTCTAAATCTACCCCCTTCCAATTTACATCCATTG
>VZTY01032195.1:15272-41526 GCA_013400935.1 Turnix velox | reverse complement strand
CCTGCTGGTCACACTTGTCCTGATGCAACCCAGGATATTGTTGGGCAAATTGCCTGCTTGTGCCCACGGGTGGCTCATGTTGAGTTTGTCATCAACTGACACCCCCAAGTCTTTCTCTTCAGAGCTGCACTCAAGCCACTCTCCACCCAGCCTGTATCTGTGATACATTATATTATAATTTATATATTATATTATAATTCTTCCATCAGGGTGGTAAGAACATGTTGTTAAGATTGGTCCTTCTTTTCCAAGACACCATCCTTTCCCCACCATCCCATGGGGTACCAGCAGCATTTGTTGGATGGCCCCTGGAACTGGTTTGCTGGAGGGGAAGGGAGCAATGCTGGGCAAGCTGGGATGGGTCAAGTGTCTCTTCCCACCTCCGTAACGCTCACTTCTTTAATAAGGCAACTTCTGTGTCCTTGCTCCTCATCTTCCCATGCCCACATGGCATCCCCTTGCCATCCTGGTCTCCTCTGGGCATCTTTCAGGCAGGACCCTCTGAGCTTTCTGCTTTGTATCCAGGTTTTTTTTAGTCCTTCTGTTGTTAATTATTGAGATGTAATAATGTGATTAGTACACTATTAAAAAATGGCTGATATGATTACCATGGATTTAATATCACATGATATATCATTACATTGTTACGTGGTGACAGATGTAATTGAAATACACTTATTGGAGCCTGGGGTCGTGTTTCATTCAATCACAGCAGCACCTCGGGGGGGGCAGAACAGAAATGGCTGGAAAAAAAAAATTAAAAAAAAGGTGTCAGGATGGGAAATCATAATGAAAACAAAGAAACTTGAGGCCTGTTTAGATCCAGGGAACCTGCTGCTTTGGCTTTTTCTCCATAGGAATTGAGTTGGGAGCTCTGACGTGTGGGTCAACTGGAGGAGATAGATCAGGGGACTTGTGTTATGGGCTGTAACCAGAAGGTTTGCAGCCATTGAAGGGCCACCAAGATGATCAAAACGCTGAAGCTTTATGAAGACAGGCTGAAGGAGTTGGGTTTGTTCAGCCTGGAGAAGAGAAGGCTCAGGGAGGACCTCATAGGAACTTATCAGTACCTGAAGGGGGCTACAGAAAGGCAGGGGTAGGACTTATTAATAAGATATGTGATGGGAGGACTATGAATAATGGATGTAGATTGGAAGGGGGTAAAATCAGGCTAGATGTAAGAAAGAAAGTCTTTACTGTGAGGGTGGTGAAACACTGGAAGAGATTGCTCAGAGAGGTTGTGGATGCCTCCTCTCTGGAGGTGTTTAAGGCCAGGTTGGACAAGGCACTGAGCAGCCTGATGTAGTGGGAGGTGTCCCTGCTTATGGCAGGGGGGTTGGAACTTGGTGATCTTGAAGGTCCCTTCCAACCCAAACTATTCTATTATTCCATGTCACTGCCACATTATCCTTGTGAGGATCTATCTGCATGTGGGCTCTGAGCAGCTGAGGCAAGGAGAGCAGCAGCTATCATGAACCCTTTGCAGAGTCACCAGCTAAACCACAGCCTGGACAGGGAAGGGATTCTGGGGCAGGGCTTGGTCTAGAGAGACATTCCTGCAGGAGCAGCTTGAAAACCCTCCCTGCTGCTGGCACAAATCTGTTATTGCTCCTTCTCCATGTCAATGTGGACAAGAAGTTGGTGGTGGACATGGAGGTTTCCTTTTCCTCCCAGTCCCCCTGAAGCAGGTGATAGTTTGGAGTTGTTGCCTTGGGTAGGATGGGGCTGTTGCAAGACCTAAGAGACACAATGTGACAGGATTAGCATGCATTAATTACTCTGATAATCACAGAGGGCTACATCTTCTTCTATAAAGAGTTAGGGGATGTGGCCTCTCAGATCTTTGATGAGAACTTGGATATGCCTGTCCTCAACCCTACTGCTGGTCCCCAGGGTTATTCTGCCCCTGGGAGATGACGAGTAGGTGATACTGAAAATGAAGGAGCTGTGTTTAATCTCAACCTTGTCCAAAATAAAGGAAGAAGGAAGGATTTCTGGATGGAGGGAAGAGTGACTTTTCCCAAGACCCAAGAGGAGAATGGCAGTGTGATGGGCTTGGGACATCTGGATGTTTGCATAATGATGCTCAGGCATCTGGCCCTGTGTTGCCTGCTCAGCATTGACACATTGAGCACAGCATCACCCCCTGCTCCAGTGTGTGTGTGTGTCCCTAGAGCTGTCTCACAATCCTTGCTGGTGCCTGAGGGGTCATTTCTATCCCAGGCTTCCAATTTTGTGTCCTCCCTCCTAAGAGTGCACCCACCACCCTCCTTTTGTGGAACCAGCAGCTTTCCCCCCCCCCAGAAAATTTCATCCTTCCCATTATAAGCCCTTGTTTTGCTGGAAGCTGTGGAAATTCATTTCCAGCTGGTGTGGGAGTGCTCTGGCTGGGGAAGCTCTGGCAAGCATCTTTCTCTTGAGGTTAAAAACATAATTTCAGTCTGACCTCTGAGTTTCAGAGCTTTTGTTGGTTTTCTCCACCCCCAGATGGGTTTTGTGTGTGATTTTAAAATAGCCTTCTTCTCTTGGTTGGATGTAGCTGATGCAACCGCTTCTCTTTCGAGGATTGTTGTGTTTTATTAATGCTGTTATTATTCCATTACTGTCATTGTGCTCTTTTATAGCAAATAGCTTAATTTAGTTGAGATACACAGATGCTGAGAGTTTAAGTGAAATCTTCAGCACTTGGTATGCTGGGCACTGAGCACTCTGGTATAAACCTTTCACTTTAAAAACAAATGGGCTGCTGGGGGAGTGCTGGGTGGCAGGAGTTTGGGAGAGGGCAGAAGGGATGGCACAGGAGCTATTTAGCACCCTAGGGGGGACCTCATAAACAAATGTGACTATAGAAGCTCAAGAATAGAGCTTCCACTGAGGGTTTTACCCCAAAAATTAGCTGTGATGGGAGCTTCTTCCCTACAGATGCTGCCAAATGGGGAATTACACCACCAGCATTGCTGGATTGCAATGGACCCTGGATGAGGGAAAGGAACCATGAGTGGATGGGAAATGGTTTTAAACTGGAAGTGGGGAGATTTGGGTGAGATCTTTGCTGGGGGGGAAGGATGAGCTCCCAGAAGAGCTTCTCCATCCCTGCAGGGGTTCAAGGACATGTTGGGCTGGGTGGGAGATGTCCCTCAACAGGGCAGGGGGTGGCACTGGATGGGTTTTGAGGTCTCTTCAGCCTGGATGAGGCATGGAGGAGTGGGAGGTGACCCTGCTCAAAGGATTGGATTTATTGTAGAGATGGGAAGGGAGAGGGTGCTGTATTTTCTGCATGATTCCAGGGAAAGGTGGGGACTGGTCATTGTGTCACCCCAGCATGGAAGATAAAGCACTGTTGAACCCAAATTAGTCTGGTTGAAGAGCAAGTTGGCTGCTGGAAAGCTGGACTGGGCTGTAAGTAGTTCTTGGGGTAGAAGAGAGGGTTGAGAAACAGCGTTGGTGCCCAGAAGACTCAAGGGCCAAGGATCATGTTGTTAGAAAGGACTTGGGTGCTTCAGCCTCCCAGGAAGTTGGTGCAATCAAGGCTCCGAAGTACCTTTGCTACTTTTGAAATTTTACCTCTTATTGTTGACAGATGTTCATCTGAAATGGATGCTTCTTGCTCAGTGCCTTTGGGCGTTCATTAATGCTGGTGATAACAATTCCACATTGCCTCTTGCACCTCTTTCTCTGCCTCCATCCTTTAAAAATCACAAAGGTAAAGCCAAAACCCTGTTAGTGCCTCGTTATTTGTGCATTTAACTCTTGCTGTCTTGGCAAAACCTGCTGATCTTGGTGCCCATCTTTTTGGCAGAAAAAGCCAGGAAGGGAGTAAAGTAAAATGGAGCAATGCATGTTGATTTGATGCTGATGGTGGTATCAGCTCAAGGGAAGGTGTCCTCTCCTGCTGGCCATGGCAGGGAGGGAGCCCTTTTCCTGCTAGATGGTCCTTCGAGGAGCATCCCTGTGCCTAGCCCCTCTCCCATCCACAACTCTAGGACAACTTAGTCCTCCTGAGGAGGGGTTTCTCTGTCTTGTCACCTGATTGGGGCAACATTGTGTCTTGCACTTCTCTCATCCACAACTGTAGGACACCCTGGTCTTCCTGAGGAGGGCTTTCTCCCTCCCATCACCTCCTTGGGACAGCCCTGTGCCTTGCCTCTCTCCCACCCACAACTCTAGGACTCCTTAGTCTTCCTGAGGAGGGCTCTCTCCCTCTTGTCACCTCCTTGGGGCAACCCTGTGTCTTGTTCCTCTCCCACCCACAACTCTAGGACACCCTAGTCCTCCTGAGGAGGGGTTTCTTATTCTCTTCACCTCCTTGGGGCAGCCCTGTGCTTTGCCCCTCTCCCACCCACAACTCTAGGACTCCTTAGTCTTCCTGAGGATGGGTTTCTCACTCTCTTCACCTCCTTGGGGCAGCCCTGTGCCTAGCCCCTCTCCCACCCAAAACTCTAGGACACTGTAGTCCTCCTGAAGAGGGCTTTCTCCCTCTTGACACCTCACTGGGACAGCCCTGTGCCTTGCCTCTCTCCAACCCACAACTCTAGGACATCCTAGTCCTTCTGAGGAGGGCTCTCTCCCTCTTGTCACCTCCCTGGGGCAACCCTTTGTCTTATTCCTCTCTCATCCACAACTGTAGGACACCCTAGTCCTCCTGAGGAGGGCTTTCTCCCTCTTGACACCTCACTGGGACAGCCCTGTGCCTTGCCCCTCTCCCACCCACAACTCTAGGACATCCTAGTCCTCCTGAGGAGGGTTTTCTCCCTCTTGTCACCTCCTTGGGCAGCCCTGTGCTTTACCTCCTCCCACCCACAACTCTAGGACACCTTAATCCTCCTGAGGATGGTTTTCTCCCTCTCTTCACCTCCTTGGGGGCATCTTCTTTGTGGTGCAGCTGGCAGAAGCTTTCTTCCCCCACTTTTTGCATGGCTGAGCAGGGGGAGCAGCTCCACATGGTAGGATGACGACAGGTCAGGGAGGAGGAACGCTCTGGTCCATGCTGCCCGTCCCTGGTGTGCACCCATAATAGCTGGGGGATTTGTGGGAAGTTGTCGGGATCATTTTATCTCCCTGCTCTGAGGCAGCAGCGTGGC
Source organism: Turnix velox (assembly GCA_013400935.1). Classification (NCBI taxonomy): domain Eukaryota; kingdom Metazoa; phylum Chordata; class Aves; order Charadriiformes; family Turnicidae; genus Turnix; species Turnix velox. Next base: position 36,445 of record VZTY01032195.1, on the reverse strand, counting down.
TTTATCTGGCTTTTGAGGCAAGGAGGGTAGCTAACAACATGCACGGAGCATCCTCTGCGGAGGAGGCCCCGGTGCCCGGTTCTGCTAGAGGTCTGCTTTAGCACTTAGGAGAAAACGAGTTAACCTCCCTTTGATCTCGGTTCACAGCTAACCCTTTAACAAAGTCCGGGATGTGCGAGGAAATCAATACTCAAGGCATTGAATTTAACACCAGCCATCAACTCAAGCGGAACGCACACACACACTCACTGACTCCCATTACAAGGAGCAGCCTGGTTTGAAGCTCGTTTGCCGGCTCTCTGGGGTGGTGTGGGGGGAGCAGGAGCTCTCACTCGGCTCCTTCTCACTGGGAGGAGGGGGGAAAGGATAGTCAGAAGGTTCTGCCATGTCCTCCTCATGGGCTCTGCCTCCTGGTGCCCCTTGTCTCCCTTCTTACCCCTCTGATTTGCAGCCTGGATGGTTATTTGCATTGCAGGAACAGAGAGTTTGGATGCTGTAGTGGAAAGATCTGGGTGCATTCTGCCATGTCCTCCTCATGGGCTCTGCATTGTCCTTCTGATGGGCTCTGCCTCCTGGTGCCCCTTGTCTCCCTTCTTACCCCTCTGATTTGCAGCCTGGATGGTTATTTGCATTGCAGGAGCAGAGAGTTTGGATGCTGGGGGGGGAAGATCTGGGTGCATTCTGCCATGTCCTCATCATGGGCTCTGCATTATCCTCCTCATGGGCTCTGCATTGTCCTCCTCATGGGCTCTGCCTCCTGGTACCCCTTGTCTCCCTCCTTACTCCTCTGATTTGAAACCTGAGTGGTTATTTCCACCACAGGAGCAGAGAGTTTGGATGCTGTGGGGGGAAGATGTGTGCAAGTTCTGCCATTTCCTCCTGATGAGCTCATCCTCCTGATGGGCTCTGTCTCCTTACCCCTCTGATTTGCAACCTGTTTGGATGCTGGTTACTTCCATCACAAGAGGAGAGAGTTTGGATGCTGCTGGGTGAAGGTCTGGGTACATTCTGCCATGTCCTCCTCATGGGCTCTGCCTCCTGGTGCCCCTCTTCTCCCTCCTTACCCCTCTAATTTCCAACCTGGGTGGTTATTTCCATCCCAGGAGCAGAGTGTTAGGATGCTGTAGGGTGGTTGCTGGATGCCTCTTAGTGTCCCTACATAATTGCTCCTTGGTGGTGAGGTCTCAAGGCAGGGCAGGTTATGCTGAGACGTACAGAAAAAGGTACTGGGAGTTAAAAATGTGAAAAAACAAAATGATGCAGGCGTGAAAGGTTGAGTGTCTGGTCAAGAAGGCAGCTGTGTCGTTTCTCCAGCTCCAGTCCTCTCTGCAGAGATCTAATTAGATCAGGGGAGGACTAATTGGGACACCTTGTTCCATACCAGCAGCTTGCTCTTTGCTGGTACCTTGGCAGGAGGTGGTGGATGGGATTGCTGGCACAGCTCTAGAGCCAGAAAAAGCCAGACAGTTCATGGCCAAGCACTTTTTAGGTTGACCATGAACCTCCTAATCACATCTCAGCCCTCTGCTGCAGACCAGCTGCCTTTCTGTTTCCTTTGCTCTTTCTCACTTGCTCTTTCTGTTTCTTCCAGCCACAGCCAGAGCTGTAACAGCACATGTAAGGGTTAGGGGCAGGTTTATGGGACAGCTGAAGGATGCTGAGAAGGGTGAGATGGGTGTTACCTGACCCCACAGCTCTGTTCTTGGGGGGCCACCTCTGCTACTCACACTCAGTAAATTCCTAGAGAGTGTTGCATTGAGGAGACCCTGGCTAGCTAGGTGCAAGAGAGGGTAGTCACTACCTGTGTCCATGCAGGAGCCCTGGTAGGTGGTTGGTGAGCCTGGTGGCACCAAAAAGCCATGGAGGTTCCTTTCACTCCCCTAGGAGATGCAAGTACCTGAAGCCTTTAATTTTCTATCATCATCCATGTCAAGATGTCCCCTGTGACCTTCTCAGCACCATACACATTACTGGTCCTCTCTTCCCAGTCCAGCTCCCAACTTCTGCCTGGCCATGGCTACTGCAGTTCCTCCCCCTACTCCTCCTTTAACAGCCTCTTCTCAGGCCTTTGCCATGTCCTTCTCTCAGGTCCCTTTATTTCCTGCTCTTCTGACCTGTCTCCAAATCGATTCTCTTGTGACGTGCTGTCTGCTCTCTCTTTCTGTTTGCTCTTCCATTGAAATTGGGGACCCTCAATTTTGCCAACTGCTGCCCTGGAGGCTGTGCTGGCTTGGGCACACGTGTGCCTTGTCTGCTTGCCCTGGTGTTTGCATCCATCAGAGCACTTAGAGGTGCTTCTGCTTTAACCTCCTCAGTCTTAAATCTGACCTGAGTCAACAATCATGAGGAAGAGCTGCTGCTTAGATGATGCAGTGTGCTCCCTACCTTTGATTAGACAGGTATCATCCTCAGGCACTGGTGTGGTGACACCTTGTTAACTTTTTCCTTGGTGTTCTCTCACTGCAGCCACAGGAGCCTCCAAAACGGGCAGGGGACACAGCCACTGCCCTCCTAATCTTTATTGATCTTTTCCCTGGTGCCTTGTGCATTGTGTTCTCCTCCTGCCTTTCTCTTCCTCTTCCAGCTGCCTCGCCTCTGAGCACCTTTGCATCTTGTGGGAGTGCTGAGAAACTCAGTTGTATTCCATTCCTGCAGAGTGGTAACATTCAGACAGCTCTGCTGGGTTGAGTTGGTGCTGGCTGTTCCAAATGCAGAAAATTTGGGGTTTGCAGCTGAGAACCTGATGTCTGGGAAGAGGAGATGAAAGGGGACAAGGCAAATCTTTCCATGCACCTCTGGTTTGTCCTGTATGGGCTATTTTCTCCACACTGCCAGTTTTGGAAGTCATGTACCTGTCCCAAGAAGGAGAGGTTGTTGGATGTGAGCAGAGAGAGAGATGTATGAAGGTGTACAGAGGTGCTGAGGAGCTCATTCGTTGATTTCTGTCCCATCTCCCAGGGCCTGGTTCTGAAACTGAGATGTGAACCTACTGCTCATCCCTCCCTTGCTGCCCCTTTAATCTTGATAATGCCAGGTAGTGAAAACCAAAGGCTTGAATTGCCTCACACCCCCAAAGTCAAAGGATGTGCAGTCACACAGCACCTCTCCTGTGCTTTTCTTATCCTGCCTGTGGCTCTCTGCCTTCCATGGCCCCATCCTCCACCTGTCTGGCATGCTTGTGCACAGCAACCAAACTGTCCCCACATATGTCCCTTCCAAAACCATACAGAGCACAGAAACAGTGTGTGTGCGTGTATGCTGTGGACAAATGGCTTTGTCTTACACTGGAAAAACTGAAGTCCAAAATGTCACCTCAGTGTTTGGAACAGGAACATATTGCTCCTTTCCAAAGGGCAACAGCTCTGTCACTGGGTTTTACTTTGTGGCTCCCAAGCACGGTGAAACAAGGCAGTATTTTGACTTTTCCATGCTGAAAGGGATGAAAGGCAGTGTCAGAGTATCCGTTTCAGTGAGGTGGACGTGGTTTCCCAGCCCTGTTCCAGCGAGAGCACGCTCCCTGCCAGGAGGTGAGGATGAGTCCCGGGGATGTGCTGCTTCTGCTTCCAGCACGTTTGATCCAGCCGGGCTCTTTCAAGGTGTGTGGAAATGAGCTACAATCTCATCATTCCTGCCGAGGCTTCTCACAGGAGATAGCAGAAGGGTCACAGCGCCTCTGGAAATCTCCCTCCAGGCGATGTGCCGGCGCATTTCACAGCAGACAGACAGAATAACCTTTAGGGCATGGTAAGAGGCAGCGTTTTGAACTCGGAGCTGGGGAGCTCTGCAGCTCATTTCTCTGACACATCACCTGTATCCCTGCCGTTTTCTGCACCACCCCCCTGAAATACCTTTGTCCTAATCCATTGCTCCCTCCGTTGCAATCAAAATAAAAAGCCAAAAAATGGGGAGTCGTTCCCTTGTGTGCAAACAGCACCCAAGACCTTCTGCCATGGACAATTTTTTATTCATTTGAGCTCCTCTCAGCCTGCATGGAGGTAGGGGCTGCCCTGCCAACCCAGTCCTTGACTCCTCTGCCTTCTCTCACTTTCCCTGCATCACAACCTCCCTGGAGAGCTGCAGGACTTTGCTCTTGATGCTTCCCCCCCCCCCAGATTTCATTTAGGCGATGCCTGTACAGGCTGGCAGAGCTGCCCTTACAAAGCAGAGGCTCCTGTGGCAGCTCTGTGCCCTGTGCCCCATGTCACCAGCAGTGCAGCACCAGGAGGAAAGCTCTTTCTCTCCCTCCTCCCCTCTCTGGAGTAAATAATGGCACTTTTTATTTAGCTATTATTTCCCAGTGGCAGATATCTCCTGGGCTGTCTGTTTAACTATCTTTATCTCGCCTTGCTTCTCTATTTGATACAGTTATAGATAAACAGATAGCTACCTTAGTAAATAACATGTTTTTAAGAGACCACGGGTATGGTTAACATAGTGCAGCAGCTGTTGATTTGTCTTTCACCGTTGGATTTTTTTTTTCTTTTTTTTTTTTCTTAAGGAAATGCTTTAAATAAGGGATACTTCATCTATTAAAAAAAAAATACACTTGTAGCAGCTGCTAAGCCCATCCATAAGCCTGCTTTACGTTGTATTTGTGATGGGACTGACAGTGCATGGAGGAGCCTGATTATACACAATTCCATTTTAGCAAGCCCTGCGATGTAATTTCACAGGGCGATCAGTGTTTGAATGTAATAGCAGCCTCTGCTAAGGTGTCAGAATATTAAAGGCACTAATGGAAAAGCTCCCTGGTACACAAGGGGGACAGCATTACAGGAGACGTCGCAGATGGCTGGGCACTAAACTAATGGGGCAGGATCCAAGGAGGGAAAAAAAAAACCTGGAGAAGGCAGAGCTCACGGGAGCACGGGCACCTGCTTCCCTCGCACACGGAAATTAAAGAGCGAGAGGGGGAGAGGCGAGTGTGTGCCTGTGTAAAAATAGAAATCGAGGGGGGAAAATGCCCCCTTTGGAAGGTTTTGCCAGCCAGCCCAGCCCTGGATTTGCTTGGGAAAGGCACGGGTTTGAATTAAAGGAGGGTTGGTGGCCACGGGAAGAGGAGATGGGTGTGATCAGTGGATACTTCAACCATTATAATATAGAATCATAGAATAGTTTGTGTTGGAAGGGACCTTAAAGATCATCAAGTTCCAACCTCCATGCCATAGGCAGGGACACCTCCCATTACATCAGGCTGCTCAATGCCTTGTCCAGCCTGGCCTTAAACACCTCCAGAAAGGGGACATCCACAGCTTCTCTGGGCAACCTCTTCCAGTGTCTCACCATCCTCACCATAAGGAATCTGGAAAAGCCACACTTCTTTCTGGTGGTTGTTCATCTCCAGCTAAACCCAAGGAGAGGGATGCATGTCCTTCACAGCAGCTCAGCTCTGCAGCACATCTGCTGGGGGCCCATTTTGCTGTTTTCTGCCCTCATGTACCCAGGGGCTGACTGTGGGTACAATTTTGGGGAAGTGCAAACATTTGCCTGTTTTCTAGCATGACTGGAGGTGTCTTCTTCTTCCCCCTCAACCCACAGTTTCTATGGGAGCAGCCAGAATCAGGCTGGTATGTTTCTGTCTACAGGGAGAAGACCCGTGGCTGCAGATTCCCTTGTCCTACCAGCATCTCCCATCCTAGAGCTGCTGTCTTGACAATTTATGGTTGTTGTCCCCTCTCCTGGGCCAGCTCTGGCACGTGTCTGCTCCAGCTCTATTCCCCAGCCCTCCAGGGACCTGTAGCTTTGTTTTGCTCATGACCAAACCCCAAAAAGCCTTGGACCCAGGTCTTCACAGCATTAACCTGGTGTGTCGCCAGCTGCAGAGCACACAGCAGTGGAGAACATTTTATCCAGGATAATCCCTAGCCTGGGAGCAAGGCAGAGACTTGTTCAAACACAGGGAAATGTGAAGCCTAAACCTCTTGGCACTTTGACACTCCGGAGTCAGGCACACCAGCCTCTATGAATTGCTGCCAAACCCAGGGCATGTGCTAATCCTGTGTGGTTAGCAGGGCCACCTCCTCATGGCCCAGATCCAAATGCACCCCAGAGGAGGGCTTTTGGGTGCTGCAGTTTCCATCCTGCCCCTCCTGAATTGGAGTTTTGACAGCAAATTGTCATGGTTATGGCTGAGTGGGAGGATTGCTGGGATATAACCAGGCTGGAGTTCCTCAGGTGAGTCTGGATGGGAAGAAGGTCCAGGCATGAGATCATTGTGTGCCAGTTTCCCTTTTGTAAGTGATCCAGTGGACAAAGATCCAATTTTATGGTCTGCTTATCTTAACCAGGAGAAAGCATGTGTAGTTAGGCTGCACCTCTGCATCTTACCTGATATCTTGATGCCTTCCTTTAAGTTTGACCTCTCCTTCTCCCCTGGGCTGGGGTAACCTGGCCTCTGAAGTTCTTCCCAAAGGTGGGCAGAGCTGGTCAGCTTCTGTGTGCCTAGTGCTCACCTTTACAAAAATAAGACTCTTCATCTTCTGGTTTGTTTAATTTAGTGGATGATGTGGGACATAAAGATGTGGCTTTTTGAGCAAACACTTTTGCAAATGGACTGAGGTGGAGACCAGCTAGACTTACTTGCTTGCTGTGGGCTCCCTTCTTATCCAGGACACCGAGAAGGTGGTTGTGTGGCATTATTCTCCAAAAGTGCTTTCACATACTATCTCATGAAGAAGGCAGAGCACCAGGCAGATTCTCAGCACTTTTTTTGCAACATGGGAGGATTGTATTCAGAGCCTGTCCTCCTTCTGCATAATGCATGGTCCCCATGTTCACTGTGTCCCCCCACAGCTCTCAAGAGGTTTGTCCTGTGGAGAAGAAAGATGTCTGGAAAAGGGCACCACTCACATCTTCTCCATTCCCATACCCCAGCCAAACCACTTGGGAGCTCTACCAATTTGTCAGAGGTCAAATGCCCTTTCCTTTCACAACCCTTACCCCTTAATTACTAGCTCAGATCTTTAATTCAAAGCTTCAGTGGGTGCCATGTTAGGCAGGAGTTAGCTCAGGGAGCTCAGTGCAGCAGGAGAAAAATAATTAAACATGAAGAGTGTTAATAGAATCATAGAGTCACTCTGCTTGGAAGGGACCTTTCAAATCATCCAGTCCAACCACCAGCCTAACTCTGACAAGAATCACCACTAAACATTATCTCTAAGCACTGTGTCTTCCTCTCTTAAATACCTCCAGGGATGGTGCCTCAGCCACCTCCCTGTGCTGTACCTGGCCAGTCCAGAGCCCCTTCTTGTAAAAATTAAATGCCTCTTATTAGTGAGCAGAGCAGAGATCTGTAATATGCCTGGACAGAAAGGCAGGGATGGATGGAGTTGGTGTCAGGGCAGCAATTGCTTATCATGCCTTATCTGGGAATATGAAACTGTATTGCATGACATCCAGAGGCAGGCTGAATAGATATGCCAATTCATCTCCAGCCCAGGCTTTGACAAGCTAGACTGCCCTTGTTGAAAGGCATCAGTCAAACAAGAGCTGCTGGCTGCTTTTCCCTTTCTTATACTTTCCCTCTCTCCCCCTCTCCCCTCCCCTCTTGCCTTTCTTTTTCTAAGCTTTTTCCCCTCACAAAATTGAAAAGCTTTGGAAATAATAATAATAATAAAAGCCCCCCAAACTTAATACCGTTTTAAGTACACCATCCCTCTCTTCCCCCCCCCCTCAGCTTCCCTCCCCAAATGGGAGTGATAAGGAAGGCCAGTGTATGAAGGCATGTTTAGATAACATTGAGAATATTATAGCAAGGCAGGGAAAGTAGGGGGAAAAGCTTCCTGTCGCGTCTAAGCCGGGAAAGGCGACGGCACCCTGGCTAATACGAGTGTTTAATATTTGATGTGTTGGGATAAAGCAGGATCACCTTCGAATTGAATTGAGTGTCAGAATGAGAATCTATTACTGAAATTCTTGTGTGATTTGACAGCAAAGCAGACGATGTTATTCTTCACTAGTTACTGCAATCTTCTCCCCTACATCACTTAAATATTTTTTTCTTTGCTTGAGTAAACACACATTACCCTTTTTTTTTTCCCACCCCCCTTTCCTTTTTATTCTCCCTCTTTTATACTTTTTTTTTCTTCTTCCCCCCCCCATTAAATCAAACCCTGCCTTTCGCAGGGCTGATGGAGTAGATTGTTATTTCTTTATTTGTCCTATTAAATGGAATTCCTGATCGTTTAATCCCGCTTTTGTAAGTGATTTAAAAATACTTGAAAAGCTGTGAATGCTCTGGCCCTTCTGACTAAACTGCTTAAAAGGGACACACGTTACACCTGGATTTCTCTCTTGCCTCCCCACAGCCAGGGAGGGCTCCCAGGCTGCCAAGGCTGAGCCATCCCATGCCCCCATCCCTGCCTTCACTGCAGAAGAGCTCTGCTGTTGTTACCCAGGGATGATTTGGTGGTGGGGTCAAGCCCTAATTGTTATTAGGTTTTCCCTAGAAAAAGTCTGCATGGGGATGACCCCACCAAGGTATATCCACATCCCATCTTTGAAGTGGGGCTTCAGGTGATGTGAAATTTAAAGTGAGATGTCAAGGGACCACCCTGGAGACCTCAGTGTCCCCACATGGCCTCAAAGGCACCTCCAGCCCCAAAACCTCACACTTTGAGGTGCCACTGGAATCATTTTAAGCTGTGTTTAAAATCCCCCACTTAGTTATAGACGTGACCCCTTTTATTGTTCCCACCACACTGAGCAATATTAAAGCTTGACACCTCGTTGTGGCAGCAGTGGAATGAGGGGAGTTAGGAGGAAATGCTTATTTTGGGCATTTTTTTTGCTTATTTTTGTCACAGATGATGTGACAAGAGGAGGAAGATGCTTCTGCTGTTGCAAAGCCATTTTCTCCATTGCAAAAATGTCAGGGGGGTTGGCTCCAGTGGGCTGGCTGCTGTGAGATCTCACAGGCACTGCCTGTCTGTTTAAAAACTTGTCTCTCCCAGGAGTCCTTTTGAAATTTTTAATCAAAACTTTCATCAGAAAACACCATTTCTTTAATTTTTTTTTTTCTTTTATTCCTCACACTTCAGCATCTTCTCAAACCACTGAGCTCCTTACCTCCTGGGAGGTTTTTTTTTTTTTTTTTTTACAAAAGGAAATATTTTCTCCCTGCCTGAAAGTGTCTGTATTAATATTAATATTACAATTAGTGGGTAAAACATTTAAAACCTCTTGATGGGACATGACAAATGACAGGCTTGTCAGGCTGAGCAGGGCAGGAGGAAGCTTGAGGGGTTGGGCTAAGGGCTGGCCATGCAGGTCACAGCACTGTCATGAGTGGAAGGGACAGGGATGGCTCTGTCAGCATCAGCATGTTGCTCTAACAGCTCTTTGAGGATGAAACCAGTCCCTCCCTACATGTGTGGGAAGGATTTGTGGGGTTTCCCGTGACAGTGAACATCCTGACCTCTGTTTGCATGATGCAGGACTTTAAATCTTGCCTTAATGTGACTGCCCGACACCAGTTTTTGTGAAGTGTGCTGGGCACTTCCCCATAAATAAATGATGGAGCATTATTCAGTCCACTTAGATCAATACATCAGCTTGACAAGTTCCAGTTCTGGGAATTTTATGACCCCCCTGAACATCTTCTCTGCAGCTGTGCTGCTTATAAACCACGATGTGGAAGCCCAAACAAGCTCCAGGGAGGGGGACATCAGTACCTGAGGGTACCTGAGGGGGTCCTAGAGAAAGGCAGGGGAAGGAATTTTTAACATGATATCGGATGGGAGGACTAGAAACAATGGATGTGAATTGGAGGGGGGTAGATTTAGACTTGACATAAGAAAGAAATTCTTTACAGTGAGGGTGGTGAAACACTGGAAGAGGTTGCCCGGAGAAGTTGTGGATGCCTCCTCTCTGGAGGTGTTCAAGAGCAGGCTGGACAAGGCACTGAGCAGCCTGATGTAGTGGGAGGTGTCCCTGCCTATGGCAGGGGGGTTGGAACTCGATGATCTTTAAGATTCCTTCCAACCCAAACTATTCTATGATTCTATGACATCAGGATCAGGTTGTGTTGGTGCTGAAACCTTCTTGGCCCCAGCATTGCTGGGGATGGCAACTGGTTCACACTGGGATTGCAGCAAGGGCAGGTGGGTTAAATTCTGTGCCATACTGGATGCTGTTTTTATAAGAATTGGATAAAAACTGCATTCTTCCACCTGCAAGCAGCTCCCTGGCACTGGTGTCCCCTCCCAGCAAAGACCATCCTTGACCACCACCATGACCAGAAGTTGTCTGTGGAGCTCTTTTTTCAGGCTCTTTGCAAAGTGATGCAAGTGCAGCATGGACACCAGGACATTTTGTGACCTGCTGCAACATGAGAATGATCTCAGACCCTCTTTGCTTTATTATAAAGCCAGTCCCAGATGCTGCAACACTGCACACACAGCATCTCCCCCCCTCAGGCTGCTGTACCCCCATTTCTTGTTCCCTAATACCTCCTCACCTTTGATTTTATGAGTTTTCTACAAGTTAGGTGAGGTGCAGGTTACCTAAGGACTTCCCTCCCTGTAGTGACACTTTTAACAGGGTGTGGATTGCTGGATTATCTGTGATGCTGGCTCTGTGCAGGGAAACACAGCATGTTCCTAATCTCCCACTGCTGTTAGCTCACATTTATCACAGGACTATCTGCTTACCTCTGATTTGAGATCCCTTCATCAGGGACCCGGGGTGGTGTTTGGCTGTGAACTGCTGCGTATGCCTGTGGGATTGTGTAAGTAAATAAATATAATTAATAATCATCTGACTTCAGAGCAGCATTGGCAGGGAGGTAAATGTAGCCTTCACAGAATTACAAACAAAATCAGGAAAAAAAAAAAAAGGGGAGACCTTCCTAGGAGCTGATGTGAAGGTAAATAATTGTGTTCAAGCTGCTTGGAGATTATTCTGCCAGCATTGTTTGGGTGGCTTTTTTAGCAGGCATTTAGTTCGTCTTTAAATAAGAATTTTGATGAAAAACATTCTAAAATAGCTTTTTTAAAAGTTGACTGTGTTTTTTATCAATTAAAATGCGGGTGAATATAAAATACCATGAGGTGCTGGCCCTGCTTCAGTTCAGACCTAGAATGGAGCAGCCCAGTCCCCCCTACACCAGGACTGAACCAGAGGCAGGGACATCGTGGTGTCATTTTCTCACAAAAAGGGCAATTTTAAAAAATCCCTCTGCTTGGGAGTGAACCAGAGGCATCTCCAGCTTTCTCCCAGTTTGCCCCAGGGATAAATGAACTGGTGTCCAGGGCCAGGCTGGTGGACTGGGGAGCCCCCCGTGTTGGGGAGCCTCAGGCACTTTCTCCTTTGCTTTAACAGTCAGGAGAAGAACTTTCCTGTTTAAAGATTAAACGTTCTCTTTAAATATTAACCAGCAAAGCTCCCTGCTTCTGATTGTGTGGCTGCTGCCAGCAGGCGGCTCAGAATTGCCAATTTTAATTAAAAACTTTATTTTCCAAACACAGCCGCACCACAGCTCCACCTCCCAGTGGAGGCTGCCTGGCCTCTCCCCTGCCTTGCCCTCATCTCTGCCCACATCCCCCCTCTGCCTGCAGCAAATCCACACTCCCTGCCAGCCCCTGAGTGTGTGAGCAACCTCGTCTGGGACTGATCAATGCCCCTGGCACTTCCTTCCAAAACCCCAGGAAAAACAATTAAAAGCTGATCGATCCTGCAGGCAGCTTTGAATATGCATAAGGGCACACTTGACCTTCAGTGGTCAGGCCAACTTCCACCCCAGCTGCTTAGCGAGTTTGCTCAGGTATTGATGCTCTACCAAATGACCTTGATGAGGATAGGGATGCAAAGATGGACCCAAGGCTGGGAGACATTGCCACCATCTCCCTGCTGCTGCTATTTCAGGGCTGGGGTTGGCATCCAGCTATAGGGAGCCTTCTAGAGCTATCCCCATGATTTTCCAGGGATCTCATCAGCCTCCCACTCTTCAGTGGCTCCTGGGCAGGGAAGCAGCTTGTGATACAGTGGCTCAGAGCTTCTGTGCAGGCACAGCTCTCCATCCTCCCTGTCCCATCCATCCTCCTTCCAAAGTTTTGAGGAACACCTCTTCCCTAGGGATGATCCCCAGGACCTGTGACCCCCCAGCTCTGAATGTGCTGAGGACTTTCCTGCTCTGTTCTGGGGCTTGCTTTTTGGGACAGAGCCCAGGAGAGGGAGCCACACACAGAGCCACTGCCACCATCACCCAGGGCCACCCTGCAGGTGGTTAGGAAGGGGTCCCATCCTGCACCCTGACCCCCCAAGTTCCTCCTTGCCCCACGGCCAGACAAGCCTTCATCCCCCCCACAGTGATGAAGACAGCAGGGGCACGTTTGTTGGAGGTGAAGGAAATCTCCCTGTTGTGTACACAAAGCGTAATTTCAGTGAATTATGCGTAGACTTAATTAGGAGTTTTAATTGCTAATCATCTCCCAACAGGATTAGCAATGCTGTCTATTAATTATCTGTGGAGCCCTCTTGTTTTGCTAAGGCAGGAGCAACAAAGCTGCCGGGATGGTTCCACCAGCCAGTAATAAATTAACTCCCCCAAGCCCCATAAATCCCAGGGGGCTGCTGGTGGCAAAGCAGCAGGTCACCCCCAACAGAGGGGACCCCCCCACCAGCCCACCTGCCTGCCTGCCACGGTGACTGCTCAGCACCACTCTCCCTCTTCATAGAATAGTTTGGGTTGGAAGGGACCTTCAAGATCATCGAGTTCCAACACCCCTGCCATAGGCAGAGACACCTCCCACTGCATCAGGCTGCTCAGTGCCTTGTCCAGCCTGGCCTTAAACACCTCCAGAGATTGAGAGGGCATCCACAGCCTCTCTGGGCAACCTCTTCCAGTGTTTCACTACCCTCACCCTAAAGAACTTTTCTTATATCCAGCCTGAATTTCCCCTTTTCCAATTTATATCCATTACTCCTAGTCCTCCCATCACATATCCTATTAAAAAGTCCTTCCCCTGCCTTTCTGGAGCCCCCTTCAGTTATTGAGAAGCTCCTCTGAGGTCCCCCCCGAGCCTTCTCTTCACCAAGCTGAACAACCCCAACTCCTTCAGCCTGTCTTCATAAGGCTCCAGCCCTTTGATTATCTTGGTGGCCTCTTCTGGACCTGCTCCAACAGCTCAATGTCCTTCTTGTGTTGAGGGCTCCAGAACTGGACACAGTAACTCCAGATGGGGCCTCAGTAGAGGGGCAAAAATCCCCTCTCTGGACCTGCTGGTCACACTTCTCTTGATGCAACCCAGGATCTGGTTGGTGCCTTCTTGGCTGCAAGTGCACACTGGTGGCTCATGTTGAGTTTGTCATCCACTGACACCCCCTAAATCCTTCTCTTTAGGGCTGCACTCAAGCCACTCTCCACTCAGCCTGTGTCTGTGCTTGGGATTGCCCCAACCCCAGTGCAGGACCTTGCCCATCCCCACTGCAGAGTGCATCTCCCCCTGCATCCCCAGCCTGTGGAGGGTCTCAGTGATGCCCTGCCACGCCATGGCTGTGGTTAGAGATGATCCCCCCCCTGCAGGAAGGAGATAGGGGCTTGGCTGGATTGACCTGCTCTCATGTGAGGACAGTGGCCCTCATGGCAGCTGAGATAGCAGCCGCCTGAGTGACCGACACTAAACCCACGTGCCCTTCTTAGGTCTGACAATGCAGGGCTGAGCTTAATGCCTCAAGATGAGGGAGATAGGGGGCTGTCAGGCTGTAATTACAGCCCTGCCTGTGACACCAAGACCTGCCTGCTGTTGCTGTTGCCTTGTCCAGTGGGTTTTTGTGCCCCTGCCTGCCCTCCCTCCTGCTGGGAGCCCTGAGGGGGGATAGATCAGGCTCTCTCCATCCAGGCTTTGAGCAGTGCTGGCTCCCAGCAGGATGTCTCACAGTGATGGAGATTGAACTGGTGCTCTGGGAATGGGGAGGGGATGACTGGGAGAGATGTGCTTGCTGGAGGAGAAGGGGCTGCTAGCACCCTTGGCATGAGCACTCTTTACACATGCTACTGACCCCATTCTTGATGGGGCAGGAATGGGGGAAGTGTTGGATCAGCCCAAGGATGAGCTCACAGCTCCTGTGGCAAAGGTGGCCTCAAGTGGTGACAATATGGCACAGTGCTCAGCATACCTCTTGAAGGTTGTCACTCAGACAGGAACAGGACCTAGACACCTCTTCTCTGAGGAGCAACAGGTGGCACAGGCCAGTGTGAGGGTTCTTTGCTCAGGTGGCACCAGGAAAACTGTTGGGAAGGCAATGTCAGGCATCTACACTGGATCTTAGAATCATAGAATGTGTTGAGTTGGAAGGGACCTTCAATGGCCATGTAGTCCAGCCACTGTGCATCAAGCAAGGACATCTTTAACTACATCAGGTTGCTCAGAGCCTTGTCAAACCTGGGATGGGACCTCCACCACCTCTCTGGGCAACCTGTTCCACCCTCCTGGTGAAGAACTTCCTCCTGATGTCCAATCTAAGTGTGGAGAGCACAGAGCCATGGTGGCCCTGGAGGGAGCCAGCTCTGGGGAAGTACAAAACATGTCTGTGCTGTGCACCTCTCTGATCCTCTGCTTCTCTCTTGCAGGCGTACAGCTTTGCCATGGGGAGTTGGCCAAAGAACGGGCTCTTAGACATGAACAAAGGACTGAACCTACAGCACATAGGGAGGCCTCACAGCGGGATAGGTGAGTGCTGCTGCCCCGTGCCCTTCTCATCCCCACATCTGCTGCAAGTGTGTGAGATCCACCTCATCTGCAAGAGCTGGGAGGCTGGGAGCCAGCCAGAGGGCTGTGAGGTCTGATGGAAGGGACAAAAATGGGGTAGGGTTGGCGTGCAGGAAGAGCTCGTGGCTCCTGGGGCATTCCAACCTGTCCCTCTGACTCACACTGCTGGGGTTTGGGGTGGGTTTGTCAGCACCAAGGCTCACACTGTACCTGGAGCACAGGGCAGGTGTCCCCAGTCTGCTGGGGATGCTCAGCATGTTGGGTTGAGCTCAGACCTCTGAGTGTTACATCTGTGCTTGGAAGAGAGGCTCTGCCAAGTGGTACAACCTGAGAAACTGGCTGGGAACAGGCTGCTGAGTGAAGATGTGTGATGGAAGGACTAGAAATAATGGATGTAAATTGGAAGAGGGGAGATTCAGGCTAGAAATAAGAAATTCTTTAGGGTGAGGGTAGTGAAACACTGGAAGAGATTGCTCAGAGAGGCTGTGGATGCCCCCTCAATCCCTGGACAAGGCACTGAGCAGCCTGATGTAGTGGGAGGTGTCCCTGCCTATGGCAGGGGGGTTGGAACTCGATGATCTTTAAGGTCCCTTCTAACCCAAACTATTCCATGATTAATGTCCTGTTCGCTCCACATGCATGATGAGTTTCATGCTCCTGCAGCCTCCCAGCTTCAAGATAAACAAGTGAGACTACCATGCACAGGGGCAGAGCTCTCTGCTTCCTCAAAGCTTCTCTGCGCCAGGGGTCAGGGTGATATGAGGAGGAGAACCTGGCTCAGCACCCTGAGGCCATATATCTGTCTTCTGCTTAATGCTGGGGGTGCAGAGCTGGGGCAGCAGGCAGAGACAGTGCAGGCAGGAGCTGTGATTTACTGGGCTGTGGGCAGGGCTGTAACTCAGGGCTGCATCACTCTTGCTGTCTAGTTCCTCTGTGGGGCACTGGATCACCTCTTGAAGAGCAGTGGTCAGGTGTTCCCTTCTGCCTCCAGGCCCTTCATCCCCAGTGACATGTGAGCATTAAAGTTAGTGAGGAGCTAAGATTTATTTGGAAAAGTCACCTGCTACCTGGGCCTTGAGGAGGCTATTTAATATTGTTTTAAGACTCCAGCCATTAAACTCTCCAATCAATCCAAGTTAAGGAGATGAATTATTTAAAGCTCACCAGCTTTTAATTAGCAAGCTCCTTTTGAACTATGGATCTGGTTGCATTATTGACGGAGGTAGCATTAAAATTTGCTTCCTTGGCTGGGAGCAGATTTTCCTGGCTCAGGTGCCATTTTGGGGGGGAGCAGGGACTGCAAGAGTTGTGTATGTGTGTTGTGTTCTGGGGCTTTGGGTTTTTCCTAGGGTCTCCTGGGGAATGCAGGGTTGGTTTGTATCTTGTCTTTCCTTGTTTTATTTATGGCAGCAGCTCTCTGTTGCTGTCTTTCTTACTCTGACAAAGCATCCCCAGCTCTGGAGTATCATCTATCTGCTGATGGTTTCTGCCTGTGTTTGTAACAGTGGTTTTGACTTCCTCAGGTGCCTGATGGAGTTCAGTGAGATACTGTTCACATCCCTCCCCACTCCAGTCCTTTAGGAAGGTTTTGCTTCTTCCTTTCTGCCAAAGTCCTTCTGTTGGGGAGCACTCCCAGCTCTTTCCAGTATAGGGTAAGCCCCAGTATGTGCCCCACAGAGAACCAGCCTGTCAAACCCCAAAAAACAAGCTCCCTTCTTGCAGCTCTTTGTCCCACCTTCCACAAAAAGATAGGTGCTGTGAGGAATGCCAGGCCAGCAGTGTGGTGGTTTCCATCTCCTTGGAAGGTGGCTGTGGCTCTGGGGATGCTCATGCAGTCAAAAAGCCTCACTTCTCTTCCATAGCCAGTCCTGGGGTGCAGCAAGGTTGAGAGAGAGGTATTCCCAGGGCTGGCCAAAGCATGTGTCACCAAGATGAGCCTCTGATTCTCATGAGTCTTTGATACCCAGAGGTCTGCAAAGCAAATTGGGCTGAGGAGGGAGCAGCAAGGCAGTGTATTCACCATGAAAGAGGTTTCATAAATACAAGAGCCTCTACACAACCCCTTTCCTAGCAGTGTGGGGGCAGTCCAGGGGATGTAGGCAGACCTGTGAAGCCTCAGCTCATTTATGCAGGGATGTGCAACATGGATATTTCCCTTCAAACGTGACAGAAAAATTGCAGTGGGTGGCCACTTGTTCCTGCAATTTGCTGAGAATTTTGCTGTCTTGCCTGATAGGTTGTGTATTGCTTTGTTTTCAAATCACTCTGATTCACTGGCTCAGCAGGTACCTGCTCCAAATCTTGGCATACTATGGGACCAGTCCTGCTCTGTGCTCTATCTCCAATCCTTAGTCTTGTCCAAAATCCATAGATCTTGGGGCACTATGGATTCCAAAGCTGGATTCCAAATGGGAACCTCCCCTTTAGTGGCTAGTGTGTGGAACCTCACACCACATCCCTTGGGACACACATCTCTGCATACAGCCAGTTGCTAGAACTCAGGATCTAGCTTTTGTAAGGTTTCTTACAGCAAACAACCTGCAAATCTTGGGGTAGAAAATGGGGTTTTTTGTCACCAAATGCACCCAAGTGTATTTGCCCACACTGCAGATGCAACTCCCTGGAGTGTGATCTGTACAGGTCTGGTGCAGTTATGTATTTGAGAGGGAAAAGGTAAAGGAAGGAGGAAATAATCAATATTTCAACTTACTGAGAAGTGCTGGGCAGAATAAACAGGTAGGAGAGTCCTCCTTCAGAGTGTGAAGTTGCAGGAAATCTTCAGGAAGAAGAAAAGAAGCAAAAAGGGGAATGGAATCTGTTTTTTCATGCCTTTCCTTGGGTTGGTATTTCAGCTCTAAGGATTCCCTCTGGGCTGAACAATGGCCCTGAGGACCACAGAGGACATTTTTTTCTGCAGCTTCCATCTCTCCTTAAACACAGATCAAATGTGTCAGATGTAGTGTGAGCACTGGTATCTTGGGGTGAGTAACTTCTTTTTGGGTGGTGTTTTCTTGGACCTCAACAACATTATGATGAATCCTGCCAGGAAGTAACTCATGTTAAAGTTCTTAAAATATGTGTTTGAGGTGCCACTTGCCCAAAAAAGAGCTACAGCTTAAAATATGGGGGTCATGGCACTCTCACGTGAAGACCAACATTCACAGGCTCCCCATCATGGCATCGGGGTCTCTCCATTGAGGTTCAGAGACTGATCTAAAGCATAAAGATTAAATTCCCAGGCTTTAATGGCGATTTAATTCAGGCACCAGATCACCTGGGTTCAGTAACTGCTTTTTTTCCCTATGTTTATGTTAATTTATTCTGGTTTTTTTTTAATTTGTTTCCCTAAAAAAGGTAAATTTTTACTGATCAGCACCTATTGAACCAGGTGTAGCTTTCCCTCTCACTGCTCAGTTACTGAATCTGGTTATTCTTTTATTCACCACACAGCCTGTATTTGCTGCATTTATTTTGATCAATTATGTAATAAAAAACACCTTTAGTCTTAAATTTTTAGAAATTTGTTACATTAGAAAAAACAGGGAGTGACTATTTGCTATTAAGGAAGTGGTGATTAAATTATTACTCACAATTCTGGTTTGTGATGCTTTTGGATGAAAATTGGAAGTCAGACTAAAGTACCCCAGCAGCAATTTAAATTGTTTTTATTACTAAAATCCTGTTACCTTGGCATGTACTCAATACAGAAGGGAAAAGTAGATTTCAGGATACATTTTAGTTACAAACACCTGGTGCATGAAAGCAAAGCAAGAAGAGGTTGGTGAGTTTAAGGAGGAATGTTTCTGGAAACCATCCTTTTTAGGGTTTTCAAATTAGCACATCTCATCTTCTCCCGGGTTAGTTTGTTGGTTCACTTGTTTCCCTGATTTATGGGAAAGATAAAAGGCACACCTTCTCTCTTTTCTAGTCCTTTGTGGCTTCTCAGCTCTGAACTACCCAGTTACTGAGCTGAGAATACACTGGAAAAAAAAAAAAGGCACAAGTTTCCAAATGTGCAGAAGTATTTGCTGTGCAAAGTTTGTTTCTCATTTGTCATCTTTGCTTCCACTCCCAGTGCATTGACTGCCTTTAAAACCCTTGCTACTGGTCTTTTTGGAACCTAATTGAATTTAATTGATCTTCTGAAGTTTGGACTTTAGCATGCAAATTATTGTGTTTCTGGATTTGGTACTAAATGCCTGGGTTTAGGTTGTTTTTTTCTTCTTTTGGGAGGGTTAGTGGAGTAACCAAGTGGCACTTGCTAACCAACCTGTGGTACCCATCCTGGGCAACCAGGAGATCTGGTCCCATAGTGTCTTGGCATGATGCCCTCGTCTGGTTGTTGTACATCAGCTGGTGTAACCCTTCTCCATGCTGTATCTCTTCTCCTTAGTCTTGTTCAAAATCCATAGAGCTTGGGGCACTCAGCACTCAGAATATCAGGGATTGGAAGGGACCTCAAGAGATCATCTCTGCCAGAGCAGGAACACCTAGACCAGGTCACACAAGAACTCATCCAGATGTGTTTTGAATGTCTCCAGAGAAGGAGACCCCACAACCTCTCTGGGCAGCCTGTTCTGTCACCCTCACTGTGGAAAAGTCCTCCCTCGATGCTGGATGTGGAGTTTGGATGTGGTTTTTTGGAGACCTTGTCCTAAGATCAGGGATTCACGTCCCCATGGAGGCAAGGTTTCAAACAGAACTTTGAGTAAACAGGAGCGAGAGCAGCCAAAAAACATTTCACTTTTTAAATTGATGCCTGGAACGTCCATGCTGCTTCTCCAGAAAACCCTGACCTTCTGCAGCTGGATTTCAAATGGGAACCTCACCTTTAGTGGCTAGTGTGTGGGTAGGAGGGGCACACTGGGACCTCACACCACATCCCTTGGGACACACATCTCTTCATACAGCCAGCTGCTGAAAATAAACTCGGGTTCTGAGTTCTATCAGCTGTGAACCTCCACACAGGGCTTCAACATTTTCTCTGTGACCCCCTGGCCAAGGCTGTGCCATCCTCCTTCCATGGAGTTCTCCACCTTGCCCAATGGACAAGCCCTACCTTCCTGTGCATCTCAGCACGGTGAGCCACCCAGTAAAACCACCTGGTTCTATCTCTCTTCTTTCATTTCCCTGATTGGAAATCTCAGAAGGTTGGGGTGTGATATTGTTCCTGATCCAGAGCATTAATTAGGCCCGGGGAAGAAGAAGAAGAAGAAGAGGAGGAATTGCGTGTTTTTAACGGGGAGGTTAATGGGATGCTCGCAGAGGAGACAGTTTTAATGAGCTTCAACTCCATGCGCAGCGAGTTTACTCTTTGTGTTAAAAGGGTCACCCGGCAGTAGTTTGATGTGGATTGTCTCCTGGCCCCCCGTGTCATAGGTGAGCATCTGTCACAGTCCAGTCACAGCGCATTTACTTAGTGACACCATTCTAATTAACTACCTCGAGCTGCCACCGCCGTGGGGAGTGGGGCCATCGCCTGCCGGGGCTGCCTCCAACCCCTTACAACCGTCCCTCTCCTGCATCCCACGGCAGCACCGAGCTCTTCTCTCCACGCTGACATTGAAGGAGAGGGTGGCGAGGGCTAAGTGCAGTGGCAGGCGACAAGCCACCCCCCATCCTGGGTGCTTTTGGCTGTCAGAGCCGCCTGTAACCCCTGCAGCTTCGGGTGGTGAAGGGGGGGAGGGTTGATGAGGCTTTGCCTTGCCCTGCAGAGGTCCTGGCAGCTTGCTGCCTTCAT
This sequence comes from Turnix velox, assembly GCA_013400935.1. Classification (NCBI taxonomy): domain Eukaryota; kingdom Metazoa; phylum Chordata; class Aves; order Charadriiformes; family Turnicidae; genus Turnix; species Turnix velox. The sequence continues at coordinate 15,997 of VZTY01032195.1, read as the reverse complement.
TTCAGCCTCCTCTCATTCTCCCCAGCTTGCCTTTCCCCTCTTTTGTTTCCCTGGCTCTCCTATAGGTACAGCCCCTCAGCATCTGTGGTCACCCCTCAATCATCCTTGGTGCCCTCCTGGCTCTTCTCTGATGGGACAGGGACAGCATCTTGTAAAAATCCCATCTGTTTTTTTACCACTTTCCATGCAAAACTCCCATCAGTCTTGTGGGGTTTTTTACCAATTTCCATGCAAAACTCCCATCACTTTTGTGGGTTTTTTACCACTTTCCATACAAAACTCCCATCAGTTTGGGGTTTTTTTACCACTTCCCATGCAAAACTCCCATCAGTTTTGGTTTCTTTTACCACTTTCCATGCAAAACTCCCATCAGTTTTGGGGTTTTTTACCATTTTCCATGCAAAACTCCCATCTATTTGGGNCCTGGCTCTCCTATAGGTACAGCCCCTCAGCATCTGTGGTCACCCCTCAATCATCCTTGGTGCCCTCCTGGCTCTTCTCTGATGGGACAGGGACAGCATCTTGTAAGAATCCCATCTGTTTTTTTACCACTTTCCATGCAAAACTCCCATCAGTCTTGTGGGGTTTTTTACCAATTTCCATGCAAAACTCCCATCACTTTTGTGGGTTTTTTACCACTTTCCATACAAAACTCCCATCAGTTTGGGGTTTTTTTACCACTTCCATGTGCAAAACTCCCATCAGTTTTGGTTTCTTTTACCACT
>VZTY01032195.1:0-15251 GCA_013400935.1 Turnix velox | reverse complement strand
CTCCCATCAGTTTGGGGTTTTTTTACCACTTCCCATGCAAAACTCCCATCAGTTTTGGTTTCTTTTACCACTTTCCATGCAAAACTCCCATCAGTTTTGGGGTTTTTTACCATTTTCCATGCAAAACTCCCATCTATTTGGGATTTTTTTACCACTTTCCATACCAGCCCAAGTGGCCCTGGCTGGCAGAGCTGCTCCCATCCTTCCCATCCCTTCCAGGGGGTGAACCTTGGAGACTGTTGTGCACCCCCAGAGCAGGTTGACCTTGTTCCTCTGCTCTTAGTGGTGGTTCCATACCCTGGGACAGTGCCATTTGCACCACTCCATCCTTTTCCCAGTGGATGCTGAGAGCAGGAGCTGAGGGCATGGGGCTGCCTGAGGGCCACTGCCCCACACCCGGTGTCCCCAGCCCGAGGCAGAAGGGGAAAGACTCCAAGTTAAATAATTAAAAGAGACTTAAGTAAAAATCAACAGAAATGTCATCAAATGAGCAGTGTCATTTTGAATTAGCGCAAGTAAAGGTCAGACAGATCCAGAACAGGTGGAGCTGCAGCACACTGGGTGTCACAGCCAGGCAGCACATCCCAGCACCCAGAGAGGGAATAGGGACAGACACTGGACTGAGGGGACAGGGTGGCACAGGGATGACAGGGGGTCCTGTGTCCCAAGGAGGAGGAGAGGGAGGGCCATTTGGGGTGGCCAGTTAGAGGACACACGTCTGTCAGAGTCCAGTCAGAGCACATTAACGTGGTGACATGATTCTAATTAACTACCCTGAGAGGTGTCACAGCTGGAAAAGCAGTGAGCTGAGACAAGCTTTTAAAAAAAGAAAAAAGCAATGTGACAGTCTTTTTTTTTCTCTCCCTTCTTTCTTTTTCTTTTCTTTTCTTTCTTTTTTTTTTTTTTACTCTTGTGTGCTCTCTCTCCCCTCCGTGTGGGAGTGGATCTAAAGATAATTAGGATGTCTGGCTGCCTGGGAACCTGAGCCGGGGCTCTTTTGCTTTCAGTCATTTAAGTTTTCGACATCTCTCTGAAGGGACTTGGTGGCGCAGTGGATTACTGCGCGCCAGAGTGACAGAACACTCTTCTAATCGTAAACCCTTTTTAGAAAGGATTCTGCTCTCCCTTTTTCCCCGGGAGCAGCGGGGGGTATGTTCTGATCACTGCAGCTCTGTTCCCATACACGATACAATGGGAAACTCAAGGTCTTTCAGCTGTTTCCTGCGGTTAACAAAGGAGGCACAGAAGAAAGAAAGGAAGGATGATTGAGTGTTTGTGTTGACTGCACTCACCCCTCATGTCCTACCCTGCCAAAAGTTGGTCCCTTGCCCAATCCAGCTGCCTGACAGGGGAGATGTGATGGTTCCTCACCCTTTGCTCCCCACATGAGGTTTCCTGGTCCATGGAGAGATTGGTTTTGGGAGAGGAAGGTGAGATGGCTCAGGGGGAACCTTATAGTAACTTCTCAGTACCTGAGGGGGTCCTACAGAAAGGCAGGGGAAGGACTTTTTAATATGATATCGGATGGGAGGACTAGAAACAATGGATGTGAATTGGAGGGGGATAGATTTAGACTTGACATAAGAAAGAAATTCTTTAGGGTGAGGGTGGTGAAGCACTGGAACAGGTTGCCCAGAGAGGTTGTGGATGCCTCCTCTCTGGAGGTGCTCAAGAGCAGGCTGGACAAGGCACTGAGCAGCCTGATGGAGTGGGAGGTGTCCCTGCCTATGGCAGGGGGGTTGGAACTCCCTGTTCTTTAAGGTCCCTTCCAACCCAAACTATTCTATGATTCTATGGGCTATGGGACTTTGGATGCCTGAGGAAAGTCAGGGTGCCACCTTGAGCTCCTCCAAGCCCTGGCAACACCTGCAGAAGGCAGGCAAAAGCCCCTCTGTCCTGGTTGGGGTCATTTACATTTGCAGTAAGTGTCAGGCTGTGGTGATTTAAGAGGCATGTGTGGATCATCTGCTGTTGGCTGCTTCACTATGATTCAGAGGCTCCACCTGCAGATCAGGGCAGGTTTGTCTCAAACCCCAAGCCTGGATAGTGCTGGTGTGATGTGTAGCTGCCCTCTTGACTGCTCTGTACCCCCCATCCTCTAGCTTCTGGTTTTAGTTTGTCTCCAGACTCATCCCACCAGCAATGGGGACTCTCTCCTTTGCCACAAAGAACAGATCTGCTCTCCCTCCCTCCCTCCCAAGCCAGCTGTGATCTACAGCCCAACATCTGGCCCAATTCCTTTTCCCAGTAACAGATGAGAAACCTCTTAAATATGTTTTTCCTATCACTCCAAAGTGGTGATGGCTTTTATTAAATCTTACCTGTCAGTCACCTAATCCCAGGAGTGTATCAGTACTAGGGAGGCCTTGCACTGCCTTGGACCATCCTGCTGCTGGTTATTTGTCCAGTCCTGTAGCTGAACCTTGCAGATATCCCCCCTGCACCCTGCTGCCACACACCTTGCAGTGACCAAACCCTGTCCCATGTTGTGCTGGGTGGGTAAATCACATCCTTCTGGCACTTGTTCTCTAGTCCTTCTAACAAGCAGCGCTTCTCACCCACCATGATGCATCTCCAACAGTGTGAGACATGGTGCTGAGTAAGGGGCCTTGGAAGGGAAGATCATTAACTTTCTAGAGAGCTTTTTCTGCTGGAAAGTGGCAACGTAAAACACAGAGTGACATTTTGATTTCCCCGTGGATTGTTTTGGTGCCTTGGTGTCTCTGCAGTGAGTCCCAGACAAAGCTAAATGGTGCTGTCTCTTCCCTTACCTGTGGGGAGGGGAAGAGTTTCCTGTTAATGAACATAAACATCTCAATTAAGAGCATGGATTGCTTGCTCGTGCTCTGATTGGACTCCAGTGGAAGGTGTCTTTTAACATCATGGTGTCCCACAACAGCAGTGTGTCCCCAAACCTGCCCTTTTACATCTGCATCCCAACAGATCACAAGGATGCTCCTGTTCCTCTTGGGTTACTCCTTGTTCCCAGGGCTTAGGGACCTTGATGCCTTGGTTCTGGCCTCCTTGGGCAGTGCAATGATGGTGGCTGTGGGCATCACAGTTCCTCTCTGAGAGGAGGAGAGAGTCTTGCCCAAGTTTTCACAAAGATGTGGCTTTCAGTGCTCCAGAGGGAAGGCTGAACCAGTGAGGAACACCAAGCTACAAGATGCCTAATGAGAAATGACTGCAAGGTGCAGGAGGGAAGGGGTAGCAGCCAGACAGAGAGACTCCATTGCAATTTAACAAGTTTCCATTCCCCTGAGTTCCCTGACAAGACCCCCCTCTAAGTCTGTACAGGAATTCATAAGAATGGGATAATTAGGATGTTTCAAAGCTATGACCCTCGGACGAGTCCTTGGATTAATCTGGGTTTTTTTTCTCTTAAAGACATCTGTAACTACAATCTTTGTCTCTCTCTTCTTCTTCCCCCCCCTTTCCCCTTCTTTTTCCCCCCCTTGTCTGTCTCTGTATCTCCTGTCAAACCCTTGCAGACGTAAATGACAAAGAAATCAGAAAGAGAGATCAATGCAGTCCAAATTAGCACTTGGAGATAGACTGTGCTGGAGATGTCAGAGCCTGACCCCAGTTGATCTGCCAGCCTCCACCGCTGATATTATGCAAATTGCATCCATCTGGCAGAGCCCAAGGAAGGACTAATGGGGCAGGGAGGGGGCCATGCCTGGGTGCCTTTGGGAAGGGGAAAGAACAGGGGGTCTTTGGGGACATGGGGGGGTCCACAATCAGTGGGAGAGATAAGGTAGTGTGTGTGCTCCTGGGCGGATTAAACACCAAACTCCAGATAAGAGATAACCAAACTTCATTTTGCTTTTTTATTTTATTCCTTATTGTTACCTCCACACAACCTAGTGCCAAAAAGAAAAGGGAAAAGAAAAAAAAAAAAAAAAGATGGTTCTTGGTGCTCTTGTTTCCTGGACGTCATTACCACTGATGGCAGTTTGAGGGGAGAGACAAAGTCATGGAAAGAAAGCAGGGGAAAAAAAAAAGCCAGCTGCTTAAAAGACTGCTGTAATAGGAGCATGGATAATAGAAATCTCAAATTACGGTGATCGCCTTGTTAAGAAGTTTGAAAATACAGCCAGATTGTCTTTAATGAGAGAAATATGGCTGTTAGTTAGTGAAGGAGGAGGGAATGGACCTTGTTTCAAGATCTGTAGCTCACCCATCAAAGAGTCACCGGCTGTTTCATTTCAAAATCCTGCTCCTCTGCCTGATATTAAAAATAGTTGTTAAAGGCTTTGACTAGCAAGACGATTCTCTTTGGCTTCCTACTCTCTCTCCACCTCCCCTGAAAGACTTCGCTAGGAGAGAACTTCTGCTGTAGAAAATGGCCAAGCAAAGAAAGGAAAGGTTTTGGGCCGTGGGGTGGTGCTGTCCCTGGCACCCTGGGGTGCCCAGGAGCCCCTGGCTGAGCAAAAGCAGCATCATGGCAGGGGGGTTGGAACTAGATGATCTTGAAGGTCCCTTCCAACCCAAGCCATTCTATGATTCTATGATCATGGTTGCCCCCACCATGGCAGAAGGCAGCTCCATCCATGCCAGGACGATGCTCCAACATGGTACCATCTCTGTTGTCTTCCTCCTGGCAGCCTTGACTCCAAGCATGGAGTGAAAGAGGCTTTTTTGGCATCTGCAGCCCCTATAAGCAGCTTTCCTTTGCTCTCTCTCATGGCTGGGAAGCTGAGGAGCAGGGCTGTGACAGGAGCCAGGTCTGGCAGCTGCCCACTGGCCCCCACCTCTCGTTAAGAGCTAAAAGGCACCTCGGTGCTGTTGGGCTCTGACCCGTAACTCCTGTCTTGCCACTGCTCTGACAGTCCCCTCTTCTTTCTCCCCTGAAATCAAAGGATGGCATTAATTGGTTTAAGGATCACTGCCCCATGTCCCGAGCAGCCTGTTTAAGATAACGAACTTGGACTGTGTTAATAGCTGGTGTAACTCAGCAGAGGATGCAGGGACAAGTCCTGGATGGGGAAAGAAGATGCTGCTGGGTGGGGAAGATGGGCAGTGAGGCATTGAAAATCTGTCTGTTGCTGTGTTTTATCCTGTCCTTACACAAATGAGTGTAATTCCCCCTCTCCCAAGTTGCTAACATGTTGAAATCCTGGGGCAAAGGGCTGTGGCAGGAGAGGAGGGCTGTGCCACTCAAACTGCTGCCTTGTGGCCTCACTCTCTTTGTGGTTCTGCAGCAGAGTGAGGGGGGTTCTGCTCTTCTCTTTATCCTCCATGGCATGAAGGTCTTCCCAAAGGAAGATAATCTGCTGCAGCTTGGAAAGAGGGGCTCCAGGGCTCCAGTTTTTGGCCAGGTGGTGGCCCAGGGATGTAGAGGCATCAGCAGGACTTGGATGCGGTGCTGGGTGGGCTACAGGAGTGTCCTGCCTTCTCCCCTTGCAAGCTGATCTTTAATCATAGAAAAATGTGTACCAAAATGTGTTCCAAAATGCCCCAGTGATGGAGAGCATGTTGTGGCCCTTTGGAGGCTTTAGTTACCCTCAGTGTTAATTACAAACAGGTCCATCATATCCAAGAGGGTGACTGCCCAACCATGAGGGCTGTCTCTTGCTGCACCCCAGCCTTGCATTGACTCTTGCTTTCCTGTCACCCCTAACACATTGCTGGTTGCCTGTACCTGCTGGGCATGGGTGTCCCCATCCACCTCTCACCATCTTATAGAATCATAGAATCATAGAATAGTTCAGGTTGGAAGGGACCTTAAAGATCATCAAGTTCTAACCCCCCTGCCATGGGCAGGGACATCTCCCACTACACCAGATCGCTCAATGCCCCATCCAGCCTGGCCCCAAACACCTCCAGGGACTGAGAGAGCATCCACAGGCTCTCTGGGCAACCTCTTCTAGTGTCTCACCACCCTCACAGGAAAGATCTTCTTTCTTCCCTCCAGCCTAAATCTCCCCTTTTCCAATTTACATCCACTACTCCTAGTCCTGCCATCACATATCCTATTAAAAAGTCCTACCCCAGCCTTTCTGTAGCCCCCTTCAGGTACTGAGAAGGTCCTCTGAGATCCCCCCTTGAACCTTCTCTTCTCCAGGCTGAACAATCCCAAACTCCTTCAAGTGGCAAAGGACAGTCACATACTGTCATTAGCTGCAACTTCAGAACTGATTCAGAGTTTATAAATTACTTTCTTTGTTAAGACTGTTGAGATATTAGAGGCCATTTTGTCACCTCACAAATTTTTAGTGAAGGTACAGCTCTAAATACTGGCCTGTGTACACAAAACCAAGCCAGCAAGGTTGGACAGAATTAGCAGGATTTATTTGATAAAAATACCACACACCACCTTAGTTATTTCAACAACTAAAGAAACATTGGCTGGAAACTTGGTGCCAGCTGGTCAGAACCCTAAAAAAGCTTTTGTGCTCCCAAAGGTGTAAGAAAAAAAAATTGTACTAAGCACAAAAAAAAATATTTTCTTGCTTCCCAGTTATTCACCTGACAGGAGGATGATGCAGGGGAGAGGAGGGAATGCAGATACCACTCTCACCTTTAGGAAACTTCATTTTTTATTGGTAATCATAAAAAGGTTTGGGTTAGAATGGACCTTAACCATCATCTAGTTCCAACCCCCCCATCTCCAGCCATTAGCTGCATCTCCCTGTGGTCACCCACATGGTGCTGAGGGCACTGGGACCAGGACCCTTCTTATGTCCTCTGTGTTTCCAACCTTTATCTGTGTGATGGGGGGGACTGGGCCATCTCCAGCACCCACAAAGCTCCTTGCTAGCACTCTCCTCCTGCAGAAGTACATTTGTAACAGCCCAGAGAGGCAGAGAGGGAGAGAAAAAGAGAAGAGACAACGGCTTTGGCTCTGCTGCTCCCATCCAGAGCAGTCTCCTAATGAGAAGAATATGGCTGCTAGTTAGCAGAGGGGTGTGTCCTGTAGGCTAAAATGAGATAGTTACACTGCACTGATTGAAGGTTGAGGTTAGAGGGCAGCACAATTATGTTCAGGAGATTCAAGGGCTCTGTTTGATGCAGCAGTTCTAAGCTCCCAGCCAGTGTCAGTAGTTTAGCTCAGGGTTTCTTTTTTTTTTTTCTTTTTTTTTTTTTTTTTATGGGCTAAAAAAACTAAGGGTAAAACAGTTGGGAATGAGTTGTTACTATTATTATAAAGTGGTGTGAGGGGTTTTTTTTTTTAATAAAACTATCAGTTCACCCCCCTTTTGCTTAACTGTTTCCTGATCATTATTTTTTAAGCTGCTCAGAGGGAAGAAGAAAAGAGCATCCCCTTCCCCCAGGAGAGCCACTGAATTTTCTCCCAGATGGGGAAGGTGATTTTTCTTTCTGCTGTGCTTCAGCTCAGTTCTCTAACTGCAGATCAGGGAAGCAATTAGCAGTTCAAATTATGCCAAGGCCAAATTCTTTGTCTCAAAATCGTGTGTTAAGAGTTGCAAAAGAACCTTAATTGCCTGGTGGTGAACTAGGAATTTTTTTTCCAAGAGCATTTCCAGCAGCTTAGAGCTGTTTGTGGGGAGGGGGAGTCTCTTGTGTTTCAGAAACCCTGCAGTGGCACTGCCTTTTCCCAGTGTCTACAGGAGTGTTTGGGCACCACACCAGTATCCCTCACCTCTCCAGCCTCTCTCTCCCACCTTTTGGCTTGCTGCCTTTCAGTGCAAGCTAGAAAGGATAAATAGGATACAACACATAAAACTATGATTTTTAACCCAGATCTAAGCAAAGATCACCACTGAAGAATGAACTAAACCAGTTCAAACATATACAAGGATGAATTTAGACAGCTGCCAAAAGAAACCTTTGTTAAAAGAAATTATACAAGGATGTGTATGAAAGAGAAGCCTCTTTTCCTAAGCACAATTCTGCCATCATGGCTTCATGCCCTGTCCCATAAATGACTGAAGTAGCAGGATTGCCACCTGACATTTGATTCAAAGAGAATAAAACAGGTGCCTGTGGATGACAACAGACATTTCCCCAGAAGTTAAAGGTTGGAATTCTTGTTGCTGTATTTATGCAGGTGACCATGCATTCTCTCATCATCCCAAGACAAATCCAGTCACTGTCACCCTTCTCCACTCTTCTGCCCTCCATCCTATCCATATCTCTGGGTGCAGTCTGCCCACAACCTCTTCCTCCCTGCTAGAACAACTCCATGGTGACAACAGGACGTGGCAGCCCCATGCCATCCATGCAAGGAGGGTGTTCTTCACTTGGTAGCAGTACCCAGCCTTGCCTGGCCAAACATGGGGTGCCACCCTGCTTGTGCTGGCCACTCCACCCCTAGGGATGAATGAAAGGACACCTGTCCCTTCCTTTCTTTGCCCATTATAGAATCATAGAATAGTTTGGGTTGGAAGGGACCTTCAAGATCATCAAGTGCCAACCCCCTGCCATAGGCAGGGACACCTCCCACTACATCAGGCTGCTCAGTGCCTTGTCCAGCCGGGCCTTAAACACCTCCAGGGACTGAGGAAACATCCACAACCTCTCTGGGCAACCTCTTCCAGTGTTTCACTACCCTCACCCTAAAGAATTTCTTTCTTATGTCTAGCCTGAATCCACCCTCTTCCAATTTCCATCCATTATTTCTAGTCTTCCCATCACATATCTTATTAAAAAGTCCTCCCCCTGCCTTTCTGTAGATTCCCTTTAGGTATTGAGAAGCTACTTTGTGGTCCCACTGAGGTTCTCCAAGACCTGTCTTGGCATTGCCTTTTGGTGCAAGCACCAGGCTGCTTTATTTCCTCTCATTGTCCATCATCAGGGCTGGGGACAGCATGTTGGTGTCCCCAACCTCTCTGCAGAGCCAGGCATTGCATTGACAGGCAAGACCCCACAGGGAACTCATGGGGGAGTTCCTCATGGTGGTCCAACCAACCCAGCACCATGGTGGGTTGTCCTGGGGACACCACATTGGCAGGCAGGGCTGACCAGGCTAGATGCATGCTCAGCATCACAGCTTGTCCCCACGCACACACCCCTGCTACATCCCCCTGTCATCCTGGCTGCAATTAGGGGTTGATGGATTATCCCCTTGCCAGGGTGTTGGTGTGGTCCCCCCCAAAAGGGATGTGGCACAGCACAGAGGTGGGCAGTGACATTGGGTTGGTGCCATCAACCAACAATTCCTAATCTCCATTGGAGGGGAAGGCGGGCTGGGGAGGGGGTGGAGGAATGAGAGGATAAATGTTAGCTCATTTCTTAAGTAATTAGTTACCTCCTCATCCCCGTGTTGTAATTGTGAACAAGCTGTAATGTTTAATTAGTGTGTAAATGAAACCCCAATTTCATAATGGCTGCGGTGACAGCGCTAAGTGAGACGGGCACAGAAGGGGCCGCATTGTTTCAGCGGGAGATGAAGCTGTCGCCCGGCAAAGCCAGCAGCTCCAGCAGAAAATGGAAATGATAAACGAAGTGAGGCTAATTAGCAAAATCATACAGGCCCCACTGATGCTTCTCATCAAGGGGAGGTAATGAAGCGGGCGGGCCAAGCTGAAGGGGGATTAATTGGAGCTGATTCCTGCACATACACACACACACACACACACACACAGAGACACCACAAACCCAGCAACACAGGGGATGCAAACTTTCCTGCTTTGCTGCTGTCACCCTTCTGAAAGCCTTTGGGAAACAGGGAACAGCCATGGGAGCTGATCCAAGAGCAGGCAGCACAGGGATGCTGNGGTAGTGAAACACTGAGAGAGGTTGCCCAGAGAGGCTGTGGATGCCCCCTCTCTGGAGGTGTTTAAGGCCAGGCTGGACAAGGCACTGAGCAGCCTGATGTAGTGGGAGGTGTCCCTGCCTATGGCAGGGGTGTTGATGATCTTTAAGGTCCCTTCCAACACAAACCATTCTATGATTCTATGCTAAGTACCCAGGGATGTCTGAGCAGGGGCATATGTGCCCCCACCCCACAGAAAGCATGATATGAGGGCTCTGAAACATCAAAGAGCCACTACAGGGATGATTTATAGCCTGAGATGGTTGTTACCCTCCCTTAGCAACTTTTAGGTCCCTCCTCCACTCCATGTATTTTGAGCGTTCATGTTTGGAGGGTAAATAAAGTGCCTCTAGGTCCTGGGGAAGGGGTGAATCCCCCCTTCTCACCCTGTGGATGACGGTCTCTGCAGCCCTTACGGCAGCATGGTGTGATGGCCAAGCTGGAGCTCACTACAGCAGGCAGACCTGGGGCTTCATGGAGTTGAACTTTATCCTTCCTTGCTTTGTGAGAAGTGCCCTTTGTAGAGCTGCTGGTGCACAGCTCTGATCACGTTGCATTACTTACTGACATTTCAGGGAGCACATGGAGCCCTGCTACTGCTGGGCTCAGCCTCACCCACCCCATCCCTGCTGTGGATGGGGGAAGGCAGTTCCCTGGCCTGCTCTTTACCTGCTGACAGCCCACCCGTGGGGTGAGGAGCAAGCAAAAGCCTTGCCAAGCAGAAGAGAGGAGAGCATTACCTCTCTGCTTGGGCTCACATCTGTGTGTCTGCCCAAGCAGTGACAGCCCTGCACATGGAGCTGTAGGATCATGAGTGTGTCTGTCCTGTGTCAGTCTCCTTTTTCTGCTAAAAAAAGATATCAGAGTGAGCTGTCTGCATGGGAAGTGCCTGGGATGTCCAATACTTGGCCAGAGTCACCACGTCCCTCCCTTGTGGCATCTGGGAGCCCCCCAGCCACCTTCTCCTGCTGAGTAATGAGAGATTTCCCCGTGCTCTAAAGAGGGGCTGAGCAATATTATTTATTCAGTTGTTTACAGAAGCGTTTGATCGGGAATAGTTCTTCACTGCCAGCCTGTTGTGTATTATTCATTGCAATAATCTCTGCAGATTGTGATAAAGTGTGTCTGCGGCGGGGCAGCGCCGAGCTGGGCTCTGCCTCCTCCACCCCCCGCCTCTAAAATATTGGCAGCTGCANGAGCTGGGCTCTGCCTCCTCCGCCCCCCGCCTCTAAAATATTGGCAGCTGCAATCATAAATCTCAATTTACAAGTGGGACTATTGCAGGGGGAGTTATAGTTATACTAATGATTACTTCTCTCTCTTATTTTTCATGTTGCAACCGAGTAATAAATTTTTAAGAACAGCCTGGGCAAAGCTGTAGCCAAAGCCCACACGTCCTCGTGTTGCAGGAGGAGAGAGATGTACACACGGTGTACACATGGTCTCTCCCATGCTTCAAAGAGGTGATAGAAGGGATAGCTTTGTCACCCCACACTGGGAGAAGTGCAGTAGAAGCTCCACACTTGGTGGGGCAAGGGGCAGGAAGGTCACTTCAGGGTTTCTTCTGGCATTTGCTATCCTGGCCAAGAGACTTCAGCTCCCCACCTCAATTTTCCAGGTGGGAATGAAGTCTAAGATAAGCCCTCTGGTGCTGAGCTCGTTCACAGTCAGACTCAGGAGATGCTGAGGTTGATGAAGGCAGACAATGAGGATTTGATGGCCAACAGTGGAGCAATTTAAGGAGTGCATCTCATCCTTGTAGCTCACCACCCACCCATCGCTGAGGCTTTTTCGAGGATGGAGAGGTTGGATCTGCCTTTTCATAGACATTGTGCCTGTAGCGTGGAAACAAGGTGATGGCTTGGATGGCCCTAACCAGAGGAAATCCCCCATTCCTGGGAGACAGTGAGGACCAGCAGGGAAAGCTCTGGCTGGAGTAACCCAGACCCAGCTCCCATCCCTACTGCAGGGGGAGTTATAGTTATACTAATGATTACTTCTCTCTCTTATTTTTCATGTTGCAACCGAGTAATAAATTTTTAAGAACAGCCTGGGCAAAGCTGTAGCCAAAACCTACACGTCCTCGTGTTGCAGGAGGAGAGAGACACACACACGGTCTCTCCCATGGGCTCCTGCCCTGCTTCAAAGAGGTGATAGAAGGGATGGCTTTGTGACCCCACACTGGGAGAAGTGCAGTAGAAGCTCCACACTTGGTGGGGCAAGGGGCTGGAAGGTCACTTCAGGGTCTCTTCTGGCATGAAATCCCTTCTGGCTAAGAGATTTCAGCTCCCCACCTCAATTTTCCAGGTGGAAATAAACCCTCTGGTGCTGAGCTAGTTCTTCTGTCAGACTCAGGAGATGCTAAGGTTGATGAAGCCAAACAATGAGGATGTTGTGGCCAACTGTGGAGCACTTTAAGGAGTGTATCTCATCCTTGTAGCTCCCATCACTGGGTACTGGGGCTTTTTCAAAGATGGGACCTGCCTTTTCATAGATGTTGTGCCTGTAGCATGAAAACAAGATGATGGTTTGGATGGTCCTAACCAGAGGAAATCCCCCATTCCTGGGAGACAGTGAGGACCAGCAGGGAAAGCTCTGGCTGGAGTAACCCAGCTCTCATCCCCATCTCTGATCACCCCATGGCATCCATCCTGGAAGTGACTCCTTGGGGGCACCTCCCCAAAGACCAAGTGTGTTCCCCAGAAGGCAGAGGTGGGGTGTGGGGTTCACTGAGCATTTCCCAAGTGTTTATCACAGCTGCAAGGTCTGTGACGTGGGGCCTCTGATGGATGCCTCCATTCACAGACTTGACACTATGATGTACAGGGAGCCTAGAGACATATAGATTTTCAAAGTGGCCACTTTGAGCATAATTATAAATATCCAGCCTCTTTACATAGTGAATTGCTGCCAGGAAAAGAAGTGCCCTGCGAAGGCTGAAATTCTGGCATCCAGGCTTTCTTGAGAAAGGATCCTTGGCAGAGGCTCCCCACCCATTTTGGGGTGCCAGGAACTGGATGGATACTAAGGGACAATGTCTTTCCCATCTTGTGTCCCCCCAACAGCTCCTCCCTGCTTTCCCTTGGTTCTGTCAGTGTTTTTCACCTGTGGACATGTCTCAGGCACTGTCTAAGGCCTTCTCCTCCCCTGCTTTTCTCCACCAGCACACTACAACCTGATTGTAACCACTTGTGAGTGACTGGTTCCCCTTCCAGATCATGGCACAGAGCATCAAGGAGCTGGGGCAGGTAGTCCCAGTCTCTGTGCCTGGTCCATGGCCCCAAGGACACAGTGAAGGAGAGATCTTTCCCTAGCTCATGGCCAGCTCATCTCTTCCCACTTGCCTTTGGAGCATCATAACCCACACAGGGCTGTGATTTGGGATGGAGGGACCAGTTTTTAGGTGAACAGATTTGGGATGGATGGGTGCTGGGTACCAACTCCACAGCTGAGACCTGGGCACAGTCAGGAGCACATTTATATGCCTGCATGATCCTAGAGAAAAGACATCTGTCCTAGAGTAAACTATGTAGGAATCTCTAGCATTTCTCTGGTGGTTTAGGATGGTATCAGAGCATCACCACTTCCCTCTTCATGCTGGAGCCAGGGATGGTGTCTGTGCAGGCAGCAGGGTGTCTGTCCCTGCTGAATTTAGGTTCAAACAAGCATCAGCCATTGCCTCCCCCAAACTGGGACTGGGCCCCACTGGTGTGTCACAGGGCAGAATGAAGGGGCTGCTTGAGGATTTGTGTTCTGTTTTGCAAGTGGGTTCTGGAGGAGAGAAGGTCAAAGAAGAAAATTGGAGCTGAATTTAAATCAATGGCAGGTAGAGATTAAAGTGGTGCCACAGTTAACTGCAGAGAGCTGAGGGGAGGCTGGGGGAGGGCTTCAGCTCTCCAGGTTAGGATCCCCCCAGCAGACCCCAGCCCTGCTCTGTGGAGATGTGACTGCTGCAGTTGGCTTAGGTAAACAGGGACTATAGCAAAGAACCTGGGATGAGGATGCTGAGCTAAGGATGTTGCCAGTGGGCCAGGGCTGGAGTAGCTGGAGGCTGTGGATGGCAGCAGGAGACCTATGTGGTTTGAGGTTGGATTGAATCCCACTCCCTCCTTCCTCCTCTACAGGTCTTGCTGGGCTCAGTCCCCCTTCTTGTCCCCATCTCAACTCTGTCTTCACTTCCTTGTCCTGGTTCCTTCCCCCTATCATCTGAGCTGCCCTCCTCCACTGTTTCCTCCTGCTTTGCCTGCTCCTGACTCCATCTCTTGTTGGTGCCAGGATTTCAATGAAGCAGTTTCCTCTCTTGTGCTTCCTGGGGAAGTTGTCGAGTGCCTGGAGAGCCAGGAACCCACTCCCCACACAGGTGCCTGAGGGTTGCAGCAGCTGGGAGCAGGGAAAAAAGCCCATGGATGGATGTCAGTGCACGTGCAGCCACGGGCAGGGCTGGCTTTGCCCAAACTTGGCCAGATGCCGATGGGAAATCCAAAGAGCTCCCTGTGTCCCACATCACCTTCCCAATAGACTTCAAGGCTTTGTTCCAAAACATCTGGGTAGCCACAAAAATAAAACCCCAACAAGAAGTAACTGGAATTCAAGGGAAATAGCAACAATACTTCTCATTCTTGTTGATAGCAGTGCTTTAACAATTCGGGCTGGAATTTCCTGGAGGAAAAATATTCAGCGTGAGCGGGATATTCCATCCAGCATGGAATGTTTCAGCAGAATCACTAAGTTATGGGGGAAAAAATCAGGGTAGGTCATGTCAGAGCCAGAGGGAGTCCTTATCCCAGCACACACACAAATCTCCTACCTGCTCCTGGGGCTGGAGGAAGTGGGAACCCAGCTCTGATGGCCCCGTTCCCACAGGGAACAGGCTTTGCTTTCTCCAGCAGCCCCATGCAGTGCACATCACCCAAGGAACATTAATTAACATTGCTGTAAGATCTTAGGAGAGGTGCAATTGGAATGTTCTGGCAGTGCAGTCGTTGAGATGCTGAGTTAATTCAATCCTTGCACACAGAGCTCCCACAGATTGTTGGCTTTAAACAAACAGCGGTGACAGATTTGTTGCTGCAGAAATGTGGTCATTAAGTGGGGAGCGTGCGTCTGACCTCAGAGCCATTGAGTGATGGATGCAAGTCATTTTAAAGCTGCAGCAGCCAAAAGGATGCTCCTTTCGGGGAGCAATCCTGCATCTGAGGAGTGGAAATAATTTAAACAAACAAGTAAAGTAAGGTGAAAGCAGTGTCGTGGGCCCCTCTGATGTGTCACAGCTCTCAGTGTGAAGCAGGGCAGTGTCACTGGCTCTGTGCTGGAGCAGAGCATCCTTTGAATGGCACTGGCATAAAGAGGTGTGAGGTGCCAGCTTTGAGGCTGTCCCTGGGTAGAAATGGTACCAACCAAGCTTGTGTCACACCCACTGCTCTCTGAGTATGAGTATCGTGGGATCCCTGAGGAGCTGGGGCCAAAGTGGTGTGCTGTAGGTCACCCTGATGTCCTGGCAGAGCATGGAATCATAAAATAGTTGGGGTTG
>VZTY01032194.1:915779-939105 GCA_013400935.1 Turnix velox | reverse complement strand
TTCTATGATTCTATGAGAGAGAGTAAGTAGTCTTGCAGAAAGGGAATAGGGGAGAGTGGTGAACAAAAAGCTGAACATGAGACAACAATGTATGCTTGCAACAGCCCTATCATGGACTGCATCAGAAAAGCCTGTGGCCAGGAGATCAAGACAGGTGATTCAGCCCCTCCTCTTGGCTCTTGGGAGACCCCACCTGAAGTGCTGTGTCCAGTACCTTTACTTTGTCACAGGGATAGAATTTGGTTTAGAGATCTTGATTCACTTTCGCTTCTTAAACCATTTTTCTTATATTGCTTGTTTTCTATTATCTTTTCTAGTTTTGGATGACTATACATTTAGATCTTTGACAAATGCCACAGTAAAGTAACATGATTATCATCTGGAATTTTTAGTAATGTGTTGCAGAAGAATTCCTTTATAGTTGAAAAACATCAGTCAGTGTTCAAATCCATTAATCAAATTACTTATTTCTTCTAGCTACCTTTACAACTAATTTTTGCTACCCTGAGTAGCAAAAGGAAAAGCACAAGACAGTTGCTATTTTTAAGTTATTTATTAGGAACTAACAGAAAATTTAGAAGAGGAAATATAAACTGTTCTAAATCTTTCACTGTATTTGTAATATTGAAGACATCTATATACTTAAAATCAAACTGGTGAGAATATAAAAATAAATATTTGACTCCTTCTAAAACAAGAATGAGGAAAGAATTTAAAATAGTCAAAACATTAAAATTATTCTTAGAGTAAAAGTAGTACACAAAATCACACAAGTATAATTTTGAGATAACATCTGCAGCATTACACTCTGACATTTTTCATGTGATGTTCTCACTGTTTTTTTGCTCACAGTTCTCAGGCGAATCTTGGTGTGATTTTTCTCAATGCACTTTATGAGCAGAAAAGTCAAATATTGTCACTATTATGAATTTTGTGTAATCCCATTAATGTTGAAGTTACGACAAATTTAGATGCTCTGTAAAATAAGAGGATATACAGAGCCAACTATCAGACACCTGTCTCTCAGTAATCAATGATAATTTTTGCAGCATGAAAAATTATATAGAATAGTTTCAGATATACAAAAGATGTTTTAGATGAAAAAATATGATTATTTTAATCTTTAATCTATTATTTCATATCTTGCATCTCACCAAAGTCAAAGAATAATTCAAGCTTCTTTCATAGGCTTAACGTTGTTTAGTCCAATGGTTGTAGATATACTGAAATAATATGTATTTGTGTCTCTACATATGCTTATACACCTATATGTGCCTGGATATGGATGAGAGCATGAGTTTATGTGAGAGAGTGCATAGGCCTGATGGCTAAGATCTAAAATAGAATCCCTAATACTTTTCAGAAATTCAGAAAAATTCAGAAATTTCAGAAAAAGGCAACTAGACTCTTCTGGTTTGTGCTTTTTTGTTTTCTGATGCAACTAGAGGGTGAGAAAAAATGTCTATGGATTTTTTAAAAACTTTGTCCCTTTTCTGTTGCTAGGTTTAAACATGAATTCTATTTCAAAGTGAGAAATTTATAATAAAAAAAATTCTTGGCTAACTTCCTACAAGTTCATGGGGTGTTTAGGAACATTAAACATTGGCAAGAACTTTCGAAGAGTGGGATTTGTGAGAATAAAACTTAAGTATATAACTGTGGTTTTCTGAACAAGATATGAGACAGAATGCTGCTTAAGTGTTTTCTAAGATTTTCCTGCATTTAGTTCTAACTCTTCAACACAATAACAAGCAAGGATAGCAAGTCTGTCTGCTGGTTAGAAGTGCAGAGGAATGAGTGGCAGCATGAGCTACACTTGCAGGATAGTGCAGCTGTCAAGAGCAAAGGCAGGTAAGAGGTACACTTTGCAGAAGTTATATGCAGCATGGCTAAGGGCAGTGGCCAGAAGAAATGGAGGACAGAGTGATGTGTAGAGTTAGATCAGGCCAACGGGAGCAAGTCTAACTAGGAATGTTTGCTGACACAAAAATCTGGCGCTTAATAACATGCAGCATGGACATAGTATGACTCACAGGAGCTGCTAGTTGAGTCAGCCATTGCCTACAGGAGTGCTCAAGAGACCAACATGTGACCATTAGCAGAAATGGCTAATAAAAAATGATAAATCAATGGGCCATATCAAACTGGGTTATATTACACAGTGGGGCTTCTATCGAGGGGAAGACTCCACTGTAGAGGTAACAATCATATATTCTTATTGTATATTTTAACAATTACTGTTCTCTCACTCATCTGACATCCTACATTTTTACTTTCTTTCTTTAATACAACTGTGATTTGTTAACCATTTGAATCATATTCATTAATAGGGTAAATTACCTCAATGAGCAGCAGAAAGTTGAGTATTGTTTGAAGTTTCTTTTTTTTTCACTTAATGCACCCCTTAAATTTACTCATGGTGCTGCCAATGAAGTCCTGGACCAAAAGTACAAGTACATTATGTACTTATATTATTAAATTTACACAGACATTCTACTTCTTACAGTATATTAAAAATATATTTAATTGTTAATTTTCTTATGGATTATGATGTGTCGTCTCTGCTACTTCCAGTCATTTATAAGTAGTTTCTATGTTTCTGCTCATCATTGTAAAGCAATAATCCTTTGGAACTGAGTTTGAAAATCAGTGTTTTTTTCAGACTGTTTACTGTGTATTCCACATCACTTGTATATCTGAAAGCAATTCTGGATAATGTTCCATTCTTTACCATTGTATAGTCTTTTGCTTATAAATATGTCAATACATTTTTTTCTATCATCATAACATGTTTAAATTCTTGGGTTTTATAATATTCAAATTAGACATTTGACAAATGTAGTAATTATGTAAAGTTGTCAAATAAACTCTTTCTAAAACAAGTGGGGTTTTGGGGTTCAGTTTGGATTGGTTTCCAAAGCAATAGGTCAGTCTTCACTGTTGTCTTCAAAGCTATGACAAAGTAGACCAAAATTTTCCCTCTCCAGAAAGCCTCTGCTCATTGCTCATCAAGGAAGTACCTTTAAAATCAACAGAAACCCAAATACATTTACAGAACTGGTAACAATTCCCTGAGGATTATTGAGAAGTGATAATACCTTTAGCTTTGAAGTGAGAGTTTTTTGCTTTTGTACTGGAGCTTTTCATGAAGCATGAAACATACTGTGTTGTTTCTGGACATGAACAATAAGTGCTGGTAAATAGTTTCCTCTGGGATAGGTATCTGTAACATTGATCAAGTAGCCTTTCAGCTTAGGTAAGTGCCTGATTTCTTGAATTTCTAAGGGATTCTTGAGTGATGATTCCAGGAGGGATATTTTTTGTTATTGAAATTACCTAATTCATGATTATCTGCTGCATCAAATTCATTCTTTGTCTTAAGCATAATTTTCATCTCTGAAATCCTCCTTGCTGTACATAATACTATGCTCAGACGCTAAGATTTATACTCTAGTCTTTTCACTTTCTTATACTGAAATTCTAGATTTCACTTTTCTGCAGTGTCATAACTATTTGCATTAAAAAAGAGTGTTTCAGTCTCTAAAAGCAGGCTTCAACTCCTCTGTCCATTAATGTAAATTGAACTTTATCTCATTCCCATAAATAGCAGTTATACTATTTTAATATTTTATCTTTGTAACTGCAAAACTGCATCCCTTCTTCATTTTCCTTGAGCATTTTGTTTACAAAGGAATTATTTTCCACTGTCTTCATAAACTGCAGGTAAAACTCATATTTTTCAACCTGTATTTCAGATGAAGAAAAAAGAAACATATCATAGCTTAACAAAACAGCTTTTTCACTACTTACTGCTAGTACAATATGCTTTTTGAGGGTCTAAATCAACAGCGCATATCCCCCCCTCTCCTACTGTCCTGATGCTTTACTTGTTAACAGGATTCATGCATCTTCTGTGCTGACTGGCTAATGCAAATGAAAGGAGGATCAAATTAAAAAAAAAAAAAAAAAAGAAGCAAATTTATCTTGCAACATTATGTATCAAATCCTTTTTCATTTAATTTTGAAACTCCTTTTCAAATAATTTGCTCTCACAAGTGTAAGCAATCAAATACCAGTAAATGTTTTAGTGCTTACTTCTTATATTAATTATTAAATTATTATATTAAGATCATGAAGACCTTATTGTCTTTTCAGTGAAATTAAAAGTATTTAATTTAATTCAATAACTAGTGCTATTCAGGTAATTTTTAAAATAGCAGTGATTAATATTTATAAATTCATCATGATAATCATACATCTTTTAAACAATATTTCTGAAATATTTACGGATACTCTCTGATTAAGATATCTTCAGATATCTGAACATATTCATACTATTACTATCTTCTAAAACAAGTAAGACTCCATAATAAATCTTCTATCCAAAACACTATTACTATGTATTATTATTGTATCATCATAAATCACCACACCAACTGAAAATGGATGTCATGAACATTAGGAGATAAATTTTAAGATCTGGTGCCAAAATGAACTATTTATGTTTACCTCAGCAATTTATAAAGCTCAAAATTACTACATTAATCCCCCAAACTCATTTTTTTACTGAACATGTTTCTTCATTTACAGTCTATTACAAGTTTACAATGTCAAATTAATCCAAAATTCCACAGATGTTATCTTATTATAGCTTGTATTTTATTACACTCTCCATCTCTTTCCTCTCCCACCTTCTTTCATGCTTTGATTCTTTATAAATTATATTTGTGTGCCTTATGCCCCATTATCTATCATTTTGTGGCAGTAAAATATCCACAAGTGAGTGGGTATATTCTGAAGCTAACTAACTGGCATATGTGTTACAGTTCTTTGCTCATTGCTCACTTTTTTCCAAGTTTCTACACTTGATATCTTAGTGTCCTTTAAAGAAAGGAGTTTATGTGCTCTTTCCTTCTTTCCTTCATTCCTTCCTTCTTTCCTTCCTTCCTTCCTTCCTTCTTTGCTTCCTTCCTTCCTGTGGAAAGTAGTCTTTTTAGGTTAATTATATAAATAACAGAAACAGCTCTCTTCTGAAGATAGTTTAGAACAAGGTATCAAGAGCCTTGAATCACTGTCTGGAGGAACCTATAGAAAGACACAGAAATAAACAAATATTGTCTGAACTCTCCTAAAGGAAACTGACAAATGCAACTGGATGGAGTTATCTAGACAATTCAGGACATTTCTGAAAATAAAAAAATAAAATATTGCATAGAGGAAATAAGGATATCTAATTTAAACAAAAAGAAAGACATTATTCTTTTAACTTAGTTTAGGAGTTAGCTGTATTACCTCTTACTGAGAATATCAGGAAAAATAGTAACGGTTATCTCTGTTACTCTGAATGAAAATGGCAGAAACCTTATGTTGCTAAAAGATACAGAAAAATGGAGTGAGATGCAAGAAAAAAATCTTTACTGATGACACTGTAAGACTTCAATCCTATTTTCAGTATCTAGAGACAGCGTTCATTGTGAAATATGGCAACTCATTGACATTTTCACAGGTGGTGTTTTTTGTTGTTGTTATTTCTGTGTTTTTGTGTTGTTTTTTTCTCCCCAGTCTCCACAAAATGAGAAATTTCTCCGCATCCTTAACAAATCTGAAGTGGTAACTTGCATAACAATGCTGTTAGTTTTAAGTAAATAGGAAACTACAGCACTAGTGTGTTGATAAGACCACATGGGACAGAAATGTCGGTGTCTAATACTAAGTGTTAAATTTCTTTTTAAATAATTTAAATTAATTCTAACACATAATAATTAGCAGATTTGTTTACGCATTCCCAGGGGAGCTCTGCACTCAGGGGTTGCAAATCAACAGGGGAATGAAAGCATAAAGTTCAAACAGACGTAATTCTTAAAGTCATATTTGTTATATGAGCACAGACTGTCACCCTCTGTGTTATTTGTGCAATAAGGAAAAGGATGTTGGGCAAGGACGTGGATGATGAGGAGAATAGATTTCTGTTACAGCACTTCTCACTTGGCACTGCTGTAAATTACAGGATCTGGAGAGCTGCTCTTACTGACTGGAAGGTTCACAGCTGTGAGCACAGACAATAGAGAGTAAAGAAGTTCTATGCTGTGGGTTGGGGGCTTTTTATTCCTTCTCTCACATTTTGTGTTCTGGCAGTGCAGATAAGCCCTCATTAGGAATTAGGGTGCCATTTACCTAGGCATTGTACACTCTCAAAGGAGATTTATTCCATTTCTCAAAGAGTTAATTTAAACATTGGCAACCTTTATGCTATGTTTGTTCGTGCCTCAAGCAGGCTTGCAAATATATACTTTATTCATATCTGAGACAGCTGGAAAGCTAGTTCTGTTGTTTAAATTTGGGATATAGGTGGGTACTCGTGAAACTGTTTACTGCCTCAATTTACTTATTTGCTACCATTATTTACAAAGATATTCCATCCTACTATTTTTTTTTCAACTTTACTACATAATTTCATTTGTGAGCCAATCCCATGTTCTGTAAAAGCTTTTCCAGTTTTCCAGCATTTATAATGTAACTAAACTACTTAATTTTATTTAATCATTCATTTATTATTCACTTCTAGACATTAGTTAATTATGGTCAACTAACAGTTAATTAAAAGTGGTCAACTAACTGATCTTTTTTCTATTTCCAATATAAGATGCACTGTTATTCTTTTCAGAGTATATGAAGTGAGGGGAAATAATTAATAAGAAACTATATTTGTTGGCAAAGTTTTCAGTATTTGATACCCACCTCACTACTGATTTTATATTTTCAGGTATAAATTACAAAATCTCAGTAGTGAATTTTTACTTTTCCATTTTTATGCAAGTAAGGAATTTCTCTTCTAGGATTCCCAGCTCATTTCACCTCCACACTCTGAATTAGTGAGTGAACTTTAAAACCAAGCCTTTAAAAATATAATTAAAAAGTATGTTCACCTCACATTTGTTTTTAAGCAGGAAATTATTTCCAAGACTGATTTATTTTCTCTTAAACTCATTAGAGGATATTAATATTTCATTTACTATTGATTGTGTCATTCTGCAATATACTTTGGTTAGCCTTATCAAGATGTACTCTCTTTTTGGCTTTTTGAGGAATATTCCCTTTTTACTTGATCTTTCTCTAGGGGACAGATCCTCCTGGCAATATATAAAACTGCATACCCACAATATTCTAAAAGGTACCAAATCAGTTTTAATGGTGTCTATTCACAGGTTTTTGAATACTGCCATTTAATTCTACTTTTCCCTGAAATAACTGCTTGTTATTTAACAGTCACTTGAGCCACTTTCTTTTTCTCTTTCCTTCTTTCCTTTTCTTTCTCTTTCTTTCTTTCTTTCTTTAAGGCATACTATGTTCTAACCATATTTTCTCTCCTTCATTTTTATTATTTGCACTAGCTTCCAAATTCATGCATAAACATTTTTAATGGAAGATTTGTGGTGATAATTTCCTTTACAGTAAAAATTGTCCCGATGATTGTCCAAAATCAGTGATATTTAATTACCATTTTACTTCAGATTAGTATCTTTGCTCTTATCACGTGCTACTCCTTCCACATCTTTTTTCTACATTTTTTTCTTTTCCTAAAGTTTAAAAAAAAAAAATTCTGAAGTTATAATAGAAAAATTTATCAAAACTGCTCTAGAGTAATATTTATTTTATTACATAGAGGAAAAAAGAATAAAAAAGCGCAAAGGTCAATCTGTCATTTTAGTGTCTGAAAAATGAAATAACTTTCTAGTTTTACTTATTTACTTTTCTTCTTTAACTTTCCATGTAACTCTATAAAAACCCTTATTCTAAATATAAATAGCATTTTCACTGTCTGTTCTCATTGCTACTCATCTGTAAACATAAACCAATCATGAGCAACCAACTCCACATAGAATCATGACATCATGAATTATCATTAGTAAAAACTGTCCCTGTAGGTGTTTGTGGTTGACTTCAATAGAAAAATAAACTGGCTACTTTGATAGCTTGAATGAGAGCATGATTAAAAGTACTATATGTCTTCTATAAACTGTTTTCCTGAAAGTGTCAGATGAAGAAGTTCTCTTAATTTTGAGCTTATCCCTGATCTATAAAAAGCAGAAATTATGTAAGTCATACATCAAGAATTGTCTTGCTTCTGAGTGACAGCATTTGTGTGGATGGCGATTTTATACAGAGACAGTTTACACCTGGTACTGGTCAAAGTTATTAGAGATTCTGAGAATTCTGGATCTCCAAAAACTATTTCAGCTCCTACAAATTAAAGCCTCTGAGCTGCAATCCCAATGAAGGACCATAAAAGAATTCTTACATTAAGTTCTTTTTGAGTTAGGATTGAAGATGTCTGAAATACTGAATATGTTAATGTGCTTTGTGTTTTCATGTGCAATTCTACTTTTTCAGGGATTCAGAAGAAATACAAGAATTCTATAATACATGAATAACCAGCAGATTTACTTTTTATTTTTAACTTTCATTTCAAATTTTAAAATAGCTTTTGATTCAACTCTTTCTGATCATACTGGTCTTATTATGTATTCCAAGTGCTAACTTTTAAAATTAATGTAGCAATCAAAAAAATTTGCACTAAAAGGTGAAAGACAGTGTCTTTATTTTTCTTTTCACCTCCTGGTTTGTGCAGAAATTATATATATTTTATATTTATGCTGCTCCTTAGCATTTACCTTACTACTTAGTAGATAAAATCTGGCCTGATTGATAAACCAGTTCATGAGCCTATTTGATCCAAATATTTCTTTTTCCATTAACTGTGACATGTTCATCATCATTATCAAATCAGAACATTGTACAGAAGGAACAGAAGGAATGAGACACCTTGGCCAAAGATACAAGTCTCAGCATCTACAGGATTCCTTTCCCCATATTTACCAGGAGAACTCATAGAAAGCTGAAAGCCCAGAATCACAACTCAAACTGCAGTCATGGTTATGTATTCAATACCTTGCAATGTATCATTCTTATATCCCTCTGAAGTCCTTTATCTAATCAAATACTTAGGAAGCTTAATGTTATATTCTCTGTCTTATCCTTCTCCTTAAGGATAATACATAGATATGAGGAGCATTTGGTTTCAATCATCTAATTCAGTGCACATCCTAAATTGAGCAGCACAGAAAGCACACATCATTCTGATGATCTCTCTGTTACTGTCTCTACCTGGGTGGTATCAAATCTACTCCAAGGGCAATTGTTGGCCTTATTCTTCAGTCTTGAAAGGACTGGGCCTTGACTCCTTCATACCTGCTGCTTAGTCTGACCCAGTGTGGCAGCTGTGGTCTTTTAGGAACTGTGACAGACGGAGACCAGGGTTAGGATCCTGGGAACTGCCTTTGTCTGCTTTCCAGATAGGGATTTCTTTTCACCAAAAATTAGAATAAGTTCTGGACCATAGCACCTTATGAGTGAAAGTGAAGACTCATGGTTTTTCATTTGCATTCATGCAGTAACCTCTGAGTGACCCTTAAGAACAAGATGAAGGAAAAACCTAATATGTTCAGATGCTGTAAGCAGAGAGGAGTGGATAATTTCAGCCCTCTGCCTGCTTTGTTTTATAAAAGACTGTTAGTGCTGAGATTCTGCTCTGATGGACTTAAAACAAACACAGAGATTAGATAAAATACCTTAGATAGACTGCTTGTATTTCCATTTCATTTTCATACCAAACATATTCCTGTAGCAAAATACATTCCACAGGGAAATTAGTTCATCAAGAGGAAAAGCATGCTGTGGCTATTAGCTGTTTCACAGTTTTGCCCTTTCATTCCCTCTCAATCCATCACGCTCCTGATCTGCAGTTTTTCTTTGCCTCATTTAGTTCCATTTTTATCACATAAGATCTGCAAGTTCCTACTTGTTCTTATCTACAGCTCTATCCTATGTATCACATACTCAGGTAGTCAAATTCTATAAAATACAATCATATAAGCAAAACTGAATACAACTTCCCCCATCTTGTTTTAAGTAGTGTGAGATTTTTTTTTATATTTACCTTTTCATCTGTGTTGTTTCATGCCAATTCATCATTGTAAATATGATTTAAACATGTCTACATTTCTGCAGCTTGTAAATTTTGTCAGTCTTCAAGAAAATCTTGAACTCCTCATGTCTTTCCTCAGCAGAAAAAGTCACAAATAATATAGGGCTTCATCTGCTTTCTTTTGTCCCTAATCACTTTCAGTAACTTTATTAGAATGTCAAGAGTCAGAGGAATTTCCAAATTCAATGTATCAACCACGTGTGAGCTTAACATGGACCCTTGCAGGGAGGGGCAGAGGGGGGGACTCTTGTATCTGTCTTGCATGTGTATCAATTCCTCTCATTATAACATCCAAGTGAGTTTTTTCTCAAACCCTATGACTGTTCAGTTATTCATAGAAAATAAATTACTTCTCGCTTTGTGGGCACTGAAATTTAAGCAGACAGTACCTTGCCTCAGTTTTTAGTTGCTTTCACTATTTTTCTAAATGACATAATCTGTCATCAAAAATATATTTACATTTGTTATATCATCAGCTGCCAAGTTTGCTTTATACTCTTCTGCATGTGAGAAAGAGTAGGAGTACCTACCTCGTCTTAATTAACTCCACCTGGCTTGAGACTCTCCCTTTCAACAATCTGCATCAATGCCATTATACAGGCACAGCAGGAGAAAGCCACAAATCTAGTGAAATTAAATCACTCACCATAGAAACATCGTGAACAATAGCATGAGAAAATGAAGCCAACCAATCCCGTTCATGAACATGGGAAGAAAAAAAAAAAAAAGAAGTTGCAACAAAGAGAAGTGTACAAGAGCAACTAGAACACAAAAGGAGAAAGATATAAGCTTCGGAAAGGAATTTATTTTTCTAGCAAATAATTTCATAATTATTCCCACCCTTGTCTCTCTTCCCTCTCAAATAGTTACAAAAACTCATCACTATTGTTTGAAGAGAAAAAGTACTGAAGTGACTCACCTTTTGCAAATGTTATATACTCAGGGAATGATCCAAACATATGTCAAGCACCACTAAAGGGCTACACCATCCGTAAGAGGGCTCAGCACGTCGGGGTCAAGTCTCTACTCCTACTGTAATTGGAATCAATGCCAAGTTTTCTATTGCTTTCACTGGTTCAAGAGTGAGGAAGAGCAAACATAGATGGTATTTTTCTTGTTTCACAAAGAGAGGCAGAGGTCTTAGCCTTCCAAGAAAAAAATGCTACAGTGAGTTTCAAAACAATATTGTTTAAAAAAAAAAACAAAACAACCCAGAAAAGAATCTGCAGTTTATAATTAATCTAAATGTAGAATCACAGGAGAACAACTTTCCAAAATAATTGAAGAAACATGATATTTTTCTTTGAAATAAGTACACAGACTAACAAGATCCAACCTTGAAGCTACAATAAAGCTGTTTCACATTTATAGACAGAAAAAGAGGATTAAAAGAAAAAAAAAAAATTTGGACAGCAAGAAACATTGAAATCCAGATTCTAAGAGGTTTTCTTACAATAGCAAGCATATTATTGTTCCAGTAATCCTATTGATCTCGCTAGGACAACTTCAGAGTAAAAAAGTAGTCAATAAAAGTAAGTTAGCAAAATTTGCCTCTAAATTAACATCTCACTACTACTGCCGCTTGCCAACTGTTGAAGTAATAATTTATGAAGTTTTCCTTTGCTAATTTCTCAAATCATCAAATACTGTGAACTGTTGCTTAGAGCATGTATTCCTAATTGCAAAATTATATTTTTTGGAGGGTGACAGTAATATAAAAAATATTATTTTATGTCTTTGTAGTCTCCATGCCATTGCAATCCTGAAAAGCATGAGTGGTGCATGTTTTTCACAAGGTTTGCATGAGTAACTAATAATTTCTTTAGATTTGTTTTAGTATTCATATGCAACATATCCTGTATTTTGCAGAAACAGTTTTGTTTTCACTGTGATGTTTCATTCCTTGAGGGGAAATCACATGTTTCTGTCATGAATACTCACAGCTATAAGTGTGCAGTTGGCCAAATACAAAAATCTGTAAGTTAGAAACTGATGGGCAGTGAATTTTTGGGCTGCTAAATTTTGACTTTTTAGTGTTTATGAAAAGCAGACACAGTAAGTGAGTAGATAGATGAGTAAATAGTATCTGATGATTATTTGTTGTGTATTGCCTAAGGCCTGTCTCTTCTACACAGTTTCTTTTGCCTCAATGTTCTTTTGCTAGTGTCACATCGTTTAAGGAAACACTGAAACACATGTAGTGTTCCTACATGAATAAATTGAATATTTAACGGTTCAGTGCCCTGACCTTTTAGATTACAATACAGGGCAATGAGCACACTTTGTTAAACGTCGAGGTTAGTGGGTGTGCATATTTTGAGTCAAGTACTTCAGCAAGGGAGAGGAAAAGTCAAGTCAGAACAAATATACCTGTCCCAGAAGACTTGTTACTGAAATCAAATTATAGGTTTGGACTATCATAACTTATTCCCCCAAACCACCATGCTGTGCAAGAATCTATCATGCACTTGGATAAACAGGTTACAAAGTACCAAGTGTTAAGCAGTAAAGTGTCAATCAGGCCAAGTGGATTTCTCAGATGCATACACATGTAGACTGCACATTTGATTACACATACTATCTCACCCCTTGTGTCCTAGAATACATTGCCCCTACTCATAAGTGCCTTAAAGACAAACCTAGACAGTAAAAAAGTTGTCTTTCTCATGCTTTATATATTTACATTTGGCTTTTTTGTCACACAATCTATTTGTCTCTGTTATAGCTGTCCTGATATTTGCACTATGGAAACACAATATTGGTCAATGGCATGTATATGCAACTATGCAGAAGCAAGGAAATTGATGAAGATGGAGAAGTAAGAAAACAGACATAATTGGGAAGAATATTTCCACTTTTTAATTATTATTCCTATATCATCATTATGTTTTGCATCTTCTATCTGCAACATTAGGTTAATCCAAGATTTCAGTAAAATCAAAATAAATCCTATCAAGATTTTTGAAGTTAAGTATATAAGGCCTCACATGGTTCTCAAGGCATCCAGTATTCCATAAGATGTATGGATGTTCCATGAAGTCACGAAAGATCTATAGTAGTACAGCATCATAAAACTTGCCTCTTCTCTCAAGGCCTCTCCAACTTGCTGGAGGGACATGTGAAAAAATGAAAAAAGTAGGCTGTAAAAATGCACAGCATCTTTCAAAATAGGTTAATGATTTTTTTTTTAATTGCCATTATTTATTTGCTGCTGGGAAGGCTTTTTAAAATATGTAACAAACATATTTTTCAAGTAAACATGATGTCTGAAATTATTATACGAGTAAAAATTTACAATCCTATTGCATACTTTATCTCTTCCACCCTATTCCCTGCTCTTCTGGGGAGATGTCAGACCTAGTGAAAATGTAATGTAGGAATCAGCTGAAGAGAAAAGGAATGAGAGGAGGAGACTGATGGTGCTGCTGAAGATGGGGTATCTTGGGAAAATATCAGTGTGAATTTTTCACTTTCTGCAAAAGTCATGTATTCATAAGATCTTCCCAGATGCACAACACAAACAGTTTTCAAGTGAACGTTGTATCTCTAGATTTTACATTGAGATTTTGAATTTTCTAGCTGTTATGAAAAGCAATCATCAGAAACCTTTCTGGTATAATTTTTTTCTAGCCTTAAGTTTTACAAGAAAAACTCAATGAAAATCATTATTATTTCAGTACTTAAAAACTATAAAAATTACATGTGGAATGAGAGCTTTAAACATTTCATTTCTAAAAGCACAAAAAAATTTTAGTGATGACAAATCTATGGACAAATAATAATTCTCAAGTAATCATATTCTTTATCAAGCACATAACTTCAAATGCAAGGGAGATTTTCTCTATTAAATAAGCCTAGACAAAATTTATCAAATATAAATGTTGACTTCACTGAAAAAGAGTGAGAAAGAGCTAATTAAATGGGAGAAGTGGGGAAAAGGGGGTTGAGAGCATGTTGTTAAAAATAAGTGAAGGAATGTGATCTCACCCAGATGAGCAGTTACAACTCTCAGAAGAGGTTTAACTATCTCAAACAACAATTAATATGTAAGGGATGCAATATTCTGAAACAGCAATGAGAAATTGGTGAGAGATTTCAAATTAAGGTATATCTACAACAGCTTTATCAGTAAAAATGCATTGCATATTACAGTTTACTGAACTGGAGTGAATCATGTCATGTCTCTTTAATCAAAAAGAAATTGAACTTAGGGTAAGGGTTTTATAAGAACTGTAATGTGCAGTGTTATTTAATCACTCCCTAAAGATGTTTAATTCCTAATAAAGATATAAAGAGCTATTTTTAATTTCCTGGTACTTTGCTAGTCGGCTAGTTTAGCAGTAACAATAAACCAAAGAAAGCAGATATTGACAAGAAAAGCTGAAATGCCAACTGTGCTTTTACAATAAAGCAGCACAAAACTATATAGGAGAAGTAAGACTAGCATTTTCTCATTTAGATTTCATACTTCAACAATAACTTATTGTATACAGAAGAATATTTTTGGCACATATTTTTATCTTCTGTATATCTGTAAGTTGCCCGAGGGACTGTTTCCAACACACTATTTATGGTCCTTATGCCAGTTAACAATCAATAATGATTCCTGCAGCATTTATTGTCCCCTAATCTTTTACTGTTTCATTCCAATCAGGTCTGACATTTCCCATGGTGCCAGAAATCACCATGTATGACATCAGGAAGCATCAACATAATAAGCACTGGAGATCACCAGTGGCACAACAGTATATGAAATCCCTTTTGGCAAATAGTGCCACCATAGCTACTGTTTCCACCAACCCACCCCTGAGACAAAGCAACTGAGTCTGTTCAATGTGAGCCTGGAAATGCCAAGGGATGGAAGCAAGAGTAAAATGGATGATGGGAATATGTAAAGCAATTGGCACACTTGTCACTTTTACTTCTTAGAACTGCTTTCCCCTCAGGACTAATTCATTATAACCAGTTAATATCGTGCTTAGAGAAAACTGAAAATAATTCACCACAATAATTCCTTTCTTATATATTTTTAATCTTCTCTCATTATGTTATTTTCACCAATAACACATACACTAACATTAAAAAAAAATAGTGAAATGTTTAAGGAAATAATTTTTAATGGGCCACTTTTCAGTCTGTGACTTATAAAAAGGATGGAAATGTTTCCTAAAGTAACTATGTATAGTCCTACAGTGAGTATTCATTCATTTTATGTAGAAGGTATATGAAATTAGAAAACTACCATGGCACTAGCCATGCATCAGACAGTCAAATAAACACAGATTGCATTGTGACTTTCTTTTCTCCTATGCTCTGCTTGCTTAAAGCCCTTGTTCTCCTCTCCTGGAGATAAAGTAATAAGTTTCAGTCCAGAAGACTTCACAATTCCCACGATCTTCAGCACAGGCAGAATACATCTTGCTTCATCAATGTGGGATCATGTATTCTGTAAAGTTAAGGAGCATATGCATGTGAGCTGTTGCTCACATGTTAGGTATGAAGCAAAGCTCATTAAAGTAAAAAATATTAGTGTTGTTGGACCTAATGGGTCTTGTTTGAATCAGAACTGACAGCAAACATTACCTCAAGTATTTCTGGTTCTGTAAAGGATAATACACGTATCTTTCATACTTCCACCACTGATTCCATTTGACACATCTCAAGTGTATTGCTGTATTGTGTAAAAAGAAAGGAAACATTTAGGAAAATACATTGAAAACAGTATTTGTATAATTGTCTATCCTCTGTGTCATCGTTTTCCGCAAAGCTAGTGCTGTGACCAGTGTCAACAAGCAGCACTTTAAAATCTATTTCTTACCAATTCAGAATGGTTTCTGCCACCCCTGGGGATACTATTTGTGTCTGGCAAGAACATTTCAGTCTGACAGCTCCCGATTTTCAGCAGGGAGAGGAAAAAGGCAGAACTAATGGACATGAATGTACTTAAAAGCTAGTGAACTTATCAATCATAGAAAACAACTCTACTTTGGGAAGCAAATAGAGGTACTTTTGCAAACAGGAAAAAAAACTATAGGTATTTTTTCAGACACTGATAACTATGATCAGGTTTTGGTCAGACTATTTTGGTCCCATAGCACTCCTGTCAGCGATGATTATGCCATAAATTTTTTCATGTACTGCATGAAATATATCACATATTGTAAGAAGTATAAACAGGTCAAACTCAGAGATCTCAGTTTAGTTTTTAACTATTATAGGGTTTTTTTCTCATTCAGTAAGAGGCTGTTTCAATAATGACTGAACAAAGTTGAATAAAACCTTAGGATCTTAACCAAAGAATCCTATTATGTTTACACAGGTTTTATGTAGCTAGCCAATTATTCAGCTAGGTGAAGGTTCACAAATATGTTTAAAAGCTTTCATATCTTACATTATAAGGAATCTGATACTGTATTGCCTTGTTTAAGCAATACTTGACTGCTCTTTCCATAGGATTCGGATGCATTAAATAAAAATGAAACTCTGAACTGCTTCTGTAGTAGTTATTATCTGAGTTGCTTATTTTTTCATTTGGCTCCTGATCTACTCAGGAAACATGCACAAAGATAAAAGAGGTAAAAGATAAGATGACTTGGAGAATGAGAGGGGTTATTTGTTATTTCCCTGACTATGCTTAATATATCAAAAACTTTCTCAAACCAGACCTCAGATAAAACATTTCAAGATTCAGCAGGGAAAAAAAAGGCTTAAAGAGGGAAGCTTAAGAAGTAAAATTCAATAAATGTCAAACTTTTACAGCTAGAATTAGCTTAATTTCCAAACTAAATAATTTTGAACTATAAAACTTGACATTTTCAATAAAAATGTCAAAATAAGGCAATCTGATAATTTTCCAAGCTTATTTCTTTAATGTTCAGAATTCACAGAAATAATGAAAAATGGTTTTGGCAAACCAGCATTGTCAGTGAAAAATATATGATGAAAAAAAATCTCAGACTCCCTAATATTCAATGATTTATCATCTCTGTATGATAGAAAACTTAGGTGGTAAGATCCTTTTTCTGTTTTTGTAAGACTTGATTATTACCTACAGAAATCACTTTCTAGAGTCTTCTGAGGGAAAAATAAGCATTCAGAGGCTTGTATTTTCTTTTGTTTATAAGTCACTTAACATTGGTAAATTCAGTACAAGTCTCTAAATTTAAATGATCAGGATTGCATATGCAAAGTAATTTTTTCACAAGTATTCATCAGTGTATTGCATTTATCAGCATTTACAAAACTTTACCTCAGCTTAAAAAGTCTCAGTTCATACCATTTCAAGAAACTAATACCAAGTTACTTCCCTAACAGCACTCCTTGGACTGCACTCTGCCTCCATAATCCCTCAGTTTCCCGGTGGAGTGAGTTTTATGAAGCAAGGTCTTGATTTACAGCCCTCTCCCACTACTTTTTTGCTTGTGGCTGCTGTAACTCAGATAGTGCTCTGGAGTGGGTCATTTGCTACCAGCTGAATGAAGTTTTAATCTTATTAACTCATCTATTTCCTTTTTCTATGTTCATATTCCTTGTGGCTACTGTCAGCATTGTAGATACAATGCTCACTCCTTCTTAACACACTCCTTAATTACAACACAACCAAATCTGTGGAAGGCCTTCCCAGGTGGGTCAATATTCATATGAACACAGAAACAGGCAGCCGACCCTGCCTAGGTGATTACTGTGGAAAGTGAGCCTTTTCATCACTAGAAATGAGTGAATTCCTGGATGCTGCAGCTGAAAGTGATCAGTCAGTGACAGAGAGGAAGAGAGGAAGGCAGGCATCAGGGCTGCAATCTTATAACTGCAAAAAAGACAATACGTCTGTGCCTGGCTTGCACAGAGCTGCACTGAATAGGGTGGCTTTTTGTCTTCTCATCCTGCTGTAAACTTCTAATCTCTTTTAAAATCTTCCTGGGGGTGCCAATGGAGGGGGTTGGAGGGCCCCAAATTCACAGCATGGCTGTAATGACCTTGCTCTTGAATGATTTATCTTTGAAGCTCAAGTTGACTGCATCCAACTGCTTTTCTCACCAATGGTTCCCTGCTTCTGAATTCCACATCTTAAAGTCCTGAATATGTTCAGAGCAGCCAGAAGTGCCCTGCATGCTATTAATGTACTCTGCGGGTTTCTTTTTTTCCCTCTCCACTTTGCTACCACCCTCCACTCAAAGCCAGTGCTTTAAGGAAGCTGTGATAAAGGTGAACAACAGGAAAGTAAATCAAAAGGGAAAAACTGAAAAATCTGAGTTTTTTTCTGGAGGAAAACAAAATAATATATATAAAGAATATAGAATTTTTCTGTTCTCTTAATAGAAGTATTTTCTGAAACATATATCCTCTTCCCATTTACACACTCAAAAAATCACAGGTTTTTGCTTTTGTTACTACACAATTTCAAAGACAATATCTATTTTTCCCTTGTTCACTGGACAAGAAGTCACATTTCCTTTTAACTCATGTTGTTTTAAGACAAACCCTCAAAGCATAGATGCAAGCTGTTTCACTCCTGCTGAATGGATGCTTTAGAGCAACAATAGCCCCACTGAGACTGGAGAGACCTCATGCTGGGGAGAAAAGATGGAGAAACAGACAGACACACATACACATGCATAGACATGCACACACACAGGTCTTTATAGAAATAAGTGCAGCCCTACACATTTCATGGAAAGCCTAGAAATCACTGAGAACATCAGTGCTGTCCAGAAGGGGATGGAATGTGATTTTTCTTATCACATAAGCTGGATTTTGTGGTGAAAGGCTTACTGTTCTCGTTATCTAGGGGCTACTGGTCAGTAAGTGATAGCAGGCCATCCCCAGAAGTCACACCTGGCAAACGTTACTGTCAGAATTTTCAGTGTACCCTCAGGCTTATTGCTGACCTTTACTGTTGAACCTGTAAATCTAAATATGCCTGACAGACAGTGCTGAAAACACTATAAGCTGAAGTTCAGTTTAAGGAAAATATTACTCTCTTTCACTTATTTGTGGGATCTTATTTAATTATACAGTAACTAATGGCTACTAAGACAACTCAGACTAGACTTCACTTTTAGGACTGGGTCTTATCATCTTTCCCACCATTAGGAGAACTTTACATGCATCTAAGTTTTCCCAAAACTATCAAACAAGACTTCCTGATTGCAGACAGTGTTAAGAGGTCGTGGGCTATTTTTACCCTTCTGATTTTAAGGCCACATTTAACTGTCTGGTATGCCCAAACAAAAATACAACCCCAGTAATATGTATTGTGTATAGTTCAAAACACTAGATTAATAAATAAGGTCCTAAGCTGATGTATTTGAAAGTGCATGGTTGAAAGGCACTTCCCATGGAGGATATTTTCAAACTGCCTCTTTCTTCCTTTAACATTTTTCTTTCTTTTTATTACATTTTTTTCCGCAAACGCTAGACTTAAAACCTGTCAAGAGCTTACTGTTTTACAAAGTATTTTGAAGTTGCCTGTCAGTGTTGAAAATGTTTTGAAATAAGGTAAGTGAAAGTGTTAAGTTCTGCAATTTTAATAGGAGCTCTCTCATTGAGACAGTAGCAACAATAGCAAAACTAGAAGTGACAAATTTGTCACACTATAGCAGTTGATATCCTGCATGGCACTTACTGAAATATAGCACCCTGTGTGCATATATGTGTGTGTATATTTTAAAAGGCAATACTTTTCTCCTCTGTGACTTACCATGCAGCAATTTATTTAATGATTCTGTTTTAGACATGAGGAAATTCAATTCTCTTTTTTGTGGTGTTTGTCAACAGCATTTTTCTCCCTTATTTGATTTTAACATAAAGCTCAGAAAGCAAAATTCTCTGAGAACCAGTTATACTGTTCTGAAATTTTAGCAAATGCATTTCTTTAATTAATTGATTTTTTTTCTGCCTTTCTATTTATTTCTGTCTGACAGTGACATGATTTTAAACCACCACTTCCTCAACATATTTAAGAAGTACTGTGCATTTGAAACAGCAATAGCATGTTCTATCACCAGGTGGGATTCTGCATTAGAGACTTAATTCAGCTATTCACACCTAGGACTGAAGCAGCTGGAAATTCAATGTATAATAGAATTTAGGAGTTAAGAAGGAGAGTGCTGATCACTGAATTAAGATAAAGTGGGAAAAATTTTTCCCTTTTCACTTATTTTTGTTACTGAAACTAAGAAAATTTGGTACAAAAAAATTATATATATTAACTTAGTTGGATAACATATAATATTAAATTTCTCATGTTGATAGCAAGTAGACTTGATGTACATATGAAAAATATTAACTTATTTAAAAGATTAATGGATGAATACATAGATTAATGCATATTTTTAAATTCTAATATAATAGAAAATATTTCCTTCCTGTGAATTTAACTTCTTGTAGCTTGCATCTTTAGCCTCCTGTTTAGACAGCTATGAAGGAGCTGACCTTTCATATTTTATTTGGGGCTGAAGAAAGCTATTATCAGGTTGATGTTTCTAAATCATGACAATTTAAATGTTTCCTGAACAGTGTTGAGCCAAATCTGTCAAGAACAAGAATTACTACATGTGTTGTATGTACTTGGAATCTATAGCAAACATGAGTCTAACTTAATACTTCAGCAGTTACTGACTAAGCATGCTACAGAGCATTGTTTTACTTTATATTAAGAATTTGGAGCAAAAAATTTTGGTCTTTTTTCTAATTGTGACATCCACATTCTCTACAGACAGTGATATATTATGACTACTGGTAAAGAAGTATAAAAATGTCAGGAAGAAATATTCCAAGTTGTAAATAAGTTTTGGCACAGTTAAATGAAAGAATCATGATGTATGGAAATCACTATACAGGACATGAATGTCATGTGCTAAGTCATTGCAATAAATGTTAACAAAAACTTGTAGCACTGAAAAATTATTCATAAATTCTTGGCTATATGAGCATTATGTTGCTACTGGAAAAAGATGACAGATGAATGTCAACTGAAGAGAGAAGCTATGTCAAAGCAAAGTTTTCCTTTATTTAGGGAGATAGAACATTTAAAAAAAAAAAAAATCCCCACATATTCATTTAAGTTACATAAGGCTTTTTTAGCTTTTCCGTATCACAGTAGTTTTTCTGTCTTTCAGTCCATTGACTCAGAGACAACAATCAGTCACTCCTATGGCAGACTTGATAATCTTTTGCTCTCACCACTGTTTTGAGTTCTTAGTGCTAAATCTTTAACTTAAATGACACAGTTTCCTTTTCTCTCCAGGTGGTGCTGCCAGTCATTCCCCAGACTTGAAATCTCCCACAATAATTCTGGTAGTTGTCTTTTAATGTGCACTCTCCTCTCATCCATTATGGTGAGACTATGTCTATGGAAACAATCAATGCGGACCATTAGAAGTGGATTTGCAGACTAGAACATTTGGTGCTGAGGACATGACAACCAACACACAGGCTACATGGAGTGTCTTTACTTCAGCAGATTTCAACTGGACCAAATGGCCATCTTAGCTGGAGAGCTCTAAATGAGCTCCCCAGCACATATCAGCTTGAGCGAGTACCACTGAGACTACTACATAACATGAGTGCACATAAGAGTGAACAAGCAGAAGAATTACCTTAAAAATTTGCTCTTAACTCAAGCTAAATGTAAATGAAACTCAATTCTACTTGGCAACATAGTGCTTAGATAGAAAATAATATTTTTTTTTGTAAGAAAAATTGAACTATTGACAGAAGTGTATGAATGCCTTCTTATTGATACAGTAATTCTGTGGGAGAGAGTATTGGCTTTTGAAAAATCCAGCAATAACTTTGGAGGTTATTTGTTTAAAGTTGGTCCAAAAAGCTATCACCAGCTAACAACAACCTTTTATTACAGGTGTAAGCTTCAGAGCTTTTTCACAAAGCCAGTTGTTATTAAAATATTTCCAGTAACATTACCTATTGATACTTATTATTCAAGAACTACAACATAAAATAGCTCTAGCTACTGCACTGAAAATTTCTTGGCCTCTGCATTTCACATTCAAATGAAATTTATCGCTTTGTTGTTCTTGACAGAAAGACTAATTAATTTCAAATCTTTTGAAACTCTCTGGATAAAACTTGCATCTGAGAGCCTGGTATGGTATGGTATCACTGAGCTTTAAAATAAGTCTATAATAGAGATTAGTACCGCTTGTGTAGTACAGTATGTGTTACACTTATTATACAAATTGAAATGAATAACAATATGCAGTTTAACATCCCATGAATATTTTTTAGCATTCTCCAAGAGTAGTTAATATGCTAACCAACTTTACTGAAAGGCATACAGATGTGGAAAGAGTCTATCTAGGGACTTTAATTATCACCTTGTCAAATTCAAATTGTTATCTTGTGGGCTCATTTCCATAAAGTATCCCCTTTTCTGTTGGATGATTTAACATTTGGCTGCTTTTTCTTATCTTATTTGTATCTATCTGGAGGCTTTAAATCTTTCAAAGTAGGCTAGCTCTTTTTCAGATCATAATGTTTACCATCACTAATTTTGTCAAACACATTTTTGCAAACACTCAATTTTGCCAAAGATGGGCCTGTGAAAAAGAACTGCCATGCACCACTAATAATGATACATAAATCAGTCTAGGATTTCAACTATCTCTAAACAGGATTATCTTGCAGTGAGGAATGAAAGAATCTAGGGAATGATTTACCTGACAAAATTCTGAAGACAATCATTCTTGGTTGGTAAATCATTTCATGATTCAAGAAGTCTGGAATAATTCCAGCTGTAAGAATTGGGTGGTCATAATTTTCTGTTCTAGTCTGGATCACATGATAGGGGAAAATATTCTCTGGATATTAATGACTGTCTTTCTTTGGCCTATTAAAAGATATAGCGGCAAATGTGGAAAAAAAGGAAAACTGACACAACTGAAGGTTTATCTCAGTTTTGACATTTGGTAAAGAATGGAATGAAGAATAAATATGCCTCTGATTTGGTGATATAGACATGGAAGGAATAAATATGCCAATGTAAAAGATCTACAAGTTGGCATTAAAGCCATTAGCCTATGTATGAAGTCAAATAAACCCTAGAAAACTTGTACAATGCCTTGGAAATATGTTACCTTTTATAAATTTTTATTATCTAAATGTAAAAATTTTTGCATTTGAGAGATCATAAGTATTTTGCAGTTCTTATTGTTAAAATAAACTGTATTTATGTTCTTAATAATAATAAAAGAAAATCCTTAATGCTATACTTTCAAATGTAATGTGTAACTTAAAAATTCCTCTGACTTATTATTGTAAATA
>VZTY01032194.1:896349-915398 GCA_013400935.1 Turnix velox | reverse complement strand
GCAAATGTGGAAAAAAAGGAAAACTGACACAACTGAAGGTTTATCTCAGTTTTGACATTTGGTAAAGAATGGAATGAAGAATAAATATGCCTCTGATTTGGTGATATAGACATGGAAGGAATAAATATGCCAATGTAAAAGATCTACAAGTTGGCATTAAAGCCATTAGCCTATGTTTGAAGTCAAATAAACCCTAGAAAACTTGTACAATGCCTTGGAAATATGTTACCTTTTATAAATTTTTATTATCTAAATGTAAAAATTTTTGCATTTGAGAGATCATAAGTATTTTGCAGTTCTTATTGTTAAAATAAACTGTATTTATGTTCTTAATAATAATAAAAGAAAATCCTTAATGCTATACTTTCAAATGTAATGTGTAACTTAATTCCTCTGACTTATTATTGTAAATATGTCCAAATGCAGTTGTAAAATTTCAAAACCATGCATGAAGAGTTCTTGCTTAAAGTTCACATCAATTAAGTATTTTCTTTTGAGTTTTTTATTNTTTTTCATGGTCTTCCTTTAGATTACAGGGGCTACATTCTACTACTTGCTTCTGTCTACAAGTCAGGGGTCTGGTACTCAGGGAACAACTAATTCTACTATTCAAAGTTGATACAAAACAGGCACTAAGTATCTCAGGCTCCTCTTCACTCTTTCGCACCTTGCTAGTGCGCACATCGGAAAAAGAGTGGAATTTCTCCAGAGTTCTCCTTTTATTGTTAGTGTATTTATAGAATCTGGGTTTTTTGCAACATCCAAAGCCAGATTAAGTTCTAGTTGAGCTTTGTCCATTGTAGTTTTCTCTTTGCATAGGCTTGTAACATCTTTATACTCTTGTAGTTATAAACATTAAGACACTTTTACTGTTGCTTATGTTTATCATAATATCTACTAGCATGAATATATCTCAGAAAATACTGGTGCATAGAGTAGTTTAAAATTAATGTAAATATTTAAAAATATATATATTTACATCTATATTCAGAATTTAATTCTTTAAGAAAGAGCTGTTATATCTGTTGCTAACAATCCATTTCTAAATGAGAGTGCAATAGGTACTATTAGGTTTATCAGGAATTTTTTCTGGAAAAGGAGTAAAATTGACACTTGCCTTTGATGCCTAGAGGAAGATGGGAAAAAAACAATCTAATATTTTGACCTCTGTCTTTTATTCGTCACATTTTCTTTTCCATTCTTCTTATCATTCAGAATCAGTTTCACCCGGAATTTAGAGAGACTTCTTATAAATAGAAATTAAAAGTTTATTAAAAAGACTTGAAATTGCATCTTCTGCATCTGTATAAATCAGAAGTGCAATCTAAGTAGTTTAGTTCTTCCTCTGGTTTCAGTAGAATAGATCAAAACTTTGCTTATAGAGGGTAATTATAATTTATGATTTTTTTTTAACTAATAAACTATGCTTTATGCTTCTAAAATTCTATCTAATTAGAATTAGTGAAAACTACGGTGAGTTTGTTTAGTTTTTTCTGGAGTTTGCAAATCTTTACAAAAACTTGCTCACTGCCTAGAAAAAGCCCTAATAATGAAAGTGATGTTAATAAAATCCTATAAAGCAAAATGCAACTAGAAAGAAAATTTGAAATGCAGTTACAGCATTTCAAACTTCCATATGGAT
The DNA here is from genome assembly GCA_013400935.1 of Turnix velox. Classification (NCBI taxonomy): domain Eukaryota; kingdom Metazoa; phylum Chordata; class Aves; order Charadriiformes; family Turnicidae; genus Turnix; species Turnix velox. The sequence goes on along the minus strand of VZTY01032194.1, from coordinate 913,756 downwards.
AGAAGTACATATTAGAACATAATAAAAAAACCTTTCATAACTTGTTTAAGTTATGGTTTTCACTCTAATACATCACTGAAATAATTGAAGTTTCAAAGACATAGAACAATATGTCTCATCGTGGGACAAGTATTTCTCATGATCCCAGTATTTGAAGCTACTTCTTATGGAGCAGGAGACTACAGAGGAATTTTCTTCAGCAACAGAATACATCTTCTTACAGCACCATGAAAACCACAACCTCAGCCCTAAGCACAGATTTCAACAGTCTGCTGAAATCTTTTGTAATGCATCTATCCTTGCCAGTCTTACCACTGTTCATTGTAAAAAAGCTTTTTTTTCATTTGATATAATGTAATGGATACAGTGGTGTGTTTTAAACTGTAGTTAAACATAGATCATTATCTTAAAAATATATTCTCTACAGGAGAATGCCTGTGAGCAAACAATGTAATTCAGATGCTATGATCATATTGCAATGATTACACCAGAGTGGGAAATGTGGTTGTCTACATCTCATTACCTGACAGACACATAAATATACAACCAAAACTAATTTTGAAACTTTGATCTCCAGATGGAAACCTTTTTAAAATTAAAGTATCCATGAATTAAGGAGGAAGAATAACTAAAGTAGCTGACTATACAGTCACTTGATTAATTCATGCAATTTACAGAAAATAATTTTTAAAACCCTTGCAGAATCTAGAACCAAAAATTAATATATATGATCCTTTCCTTGAGATTACCTTTAAACTTTGTCTTTACTAAAGGAGTATTTCCAGTGAAGATGTTGTGTTACTGCACCATGATGCAATGGCAATATTATATGTGTTCTTCTTTGGGACATATTTTTTATCTATTAGACAGTAGGATTTATTCATATCTGCTGTATCCTTACTGATGTCAAAAGGAAGGCATTGCAGACAAAGGAAGCCAGTTTGTCTTTATTTTGGATAAAGTGAACATAATGGTAGAAAAAAAATTGTATTAAATAATAAAGAACAAGGTAAAACTAAATACAATGCATAAATTGCTTTCTTTTAACCTTAATAGGTACTTATTATAAGTTGCAGTCAATCTTACAGGAAGACAAATATTACATAAATTAATCAGCTGTGAGTGAACATATAATTGCAAACACGACATTTTTGAAAAGCTGTGTCAAGTGGTATTTTTGGGGGATACACTGGAGACACAGAAGTACAATATTTAATCTATACTCCAACTACCCATAAGGAGAAGTTTTGACCCCCATTTCCTTCTTTCATCCATGTGAAAAGGGAGCCATTGATTTCTGCCATCTGACAAGCAGTCAAGCATACAAAACAAGTAGCAGACCAACCCATACAGTAATTCCTGTTAATTCTCTCCCCAGGGTTTGTTCTGTAAGGGAAACATTGATTTTAACATGCCTAGGTGAATTTTCCAAAATGATACCTTTTTAATAACCTTTTCCTTCCCAGAATTCTTGGAATAAGATACCAGAAACAAAAAAACACCATGAAACCTGATCAGAAAAATTGAATCTCATTTACCAAGAACAGTTCTACTCACTGATATTTCATGGACATTGTTTGCTTCATATGATTTATGCTCAATCCATGCCATGAAGTTGCTTAGTCTGGGTTTGTTGATAGGAGAATTTCAAAGTGGAATGAAAATCTTAATTGTTTTTGCCATTTAGCAGAAGTGTCTCTTGTTCCCCTACTAAAAAAAGGAAGAGCCAACCAAAAAAAGCCTGAAACTCCAAAAACCAAACTCAAAACCAAAACTAAAATCCCACTTGTTTTGTTAAAGAGAATAGGAAAAAATACATGGAAAAAAGGAGGAATATGAAGCTGACATCAAGTGCTGAAGTCGAAATCTCAGCAGTGTTTCTAAATATGATTATCACAATCCAAAGGGGTAAAAGTTCCTTTCTGAAATTAAACTGAAGAACTTCTGCCCTTTCATGATCTTCTTTCTAGACTCCTCAGTAATAATCACATTATGGATTGCACATTTGTAACTTCTGCTTCCTTTAATGTGAATGTGCAGTAGAAAAAATCATGAGAAGTCTTTCCCCTCCAGTCTCTCTGCTACATGCTAGCTGTTAATAATAGGAAATGTAGTCTCTGGTGGCTGTCTACTGATGGTAATTTGTATGTTTTTGGAAGGTCTGTGACGATAATGAATAAAGTAAATAAATTATAACATGCTAGTCCTCAGGTGTGCTTTGTTGAAGAATCTCAATAACCATGTTAATTAAGTTTATGTCTCCTACAAACTCTTTTGAAATGTACATTTTCATTAATCTGATTTTCACCTACCCATTCCTGAAGAAGTGGGAAGTCTTCCCACATTTATAATAAGATAAATATCCTGTATGTGTTCTTCAGACAATCTACCAAGATCTTTCTTCCTCCACTGAGATTCTGGTCATTGAAAGAGTGAAATGCATTGTGGGTTGGTTTTCTGATGTTTTCATCTTGGTTTAGTTTGGTTTGCCTTTTTTGTGGTAAAGGTTTGGGCTGGAAGAAGGAGGCACTATAAATTAATCATGCAAAGATAATTTTATGTATGTAATATATGTAAAAATAGTTTGAATTATTCTCAGATCTCTCTTTGCTATTTCTCCATCTACCCTAAAATAGTGATATTGAGGTTAGGATTCTTTAGAAGGCCTAAATCCTGAGCAGTCTCTACATTGATGTCTGACCTTGCTTCATGTACAACTTTATATATTTTTATATATCAATTAAGAACTTGCCTAATTCTGGTCATTCTCAATGTTGTCATCCTTCACTATACAAGAAGAAACAGAGAGAAATAGCACATTCATCCTTTCTCAAACATAATTATAGAGTGTTTATTTTAAGAGTGTTCTTTATCACATATTATTATTTAGGTACCTTTTTCTTTTCTCTTCTGTATTACTTAGAAATTAATCAAAATAAAAATATATCAAAACTGCTGTTATTCCAAGCTTTCTGTAAAAAGAGAATGCAAGACATTTCACTATGTATCAGTGATACAAGATATCATGATAATTTTTAAAAATTTAACAAGATCACCAATAGAAAATAACCCACATTTGATACCAAGAGATTGTTTTTCATCTTAGATATCCTGGTGTTTTAAACTTCAAGAGTATAAACCAGTAACCAAGCAATACATTTAGGTGACAGTTACTCTGTGACCACTGTCAGATATATTTAATTAACTAGTTGAACAAGCTTAAGAAAGCCTGCTGGGCAAAGAGGTGTGATGTCAAAGAGCTCTCTTCCTTCTCCACTGCTATTAGGCAGAATCAGAATTAGTAAAATCAATGGCAAAGGAAGCAGAAAACCAACCCCTTTCCTCCACAGCACAGGTCAATCTGCTTATAGAGGAATTAGGTGGTAATGTTAGAATGGACATTCTAAAAAAAATGCTAACCATGCTAATACCACTTCAGGTGGTGATGAAAAAAAAGTTTATAAATGTTTCTAATCTCGAGCTGTGCTCAAATATATTCTTCTTTCTTTTTTATTTCTTCAATAATTTAGTCAAACAAAAATCAGGTGAAGCTGAAAAAAAAGTGCAAAATCACACTTGAAGAGTCTCCATTCAACATACATGACCAAACTAAAACACACAAGCATCTCCATTACAGAAACACTGTGGTATCTCCAAAATTCTGTGCTTACAAAAATCAGTACTATCCTGTGTGGAGTTCAGCAATATCTTTATTTGCTTTGGCATCTTGATAGTGAAGTGTGAGTACTCATGGAGACATGCAACTATCACATGCTTATACATATAAATTAAAGAGGAGATACATTAACAAACAATGAAGTTTCAGTCAGTATTAGGAAGCACACACTAACCCTGACCTCCTATACTTACTTCTATTGGTTCTCTTTTGTCATGTCTGTTTCACCTCCTTGGACACCAAAATCATAGAATCACAGAGTTGCTGGGAAGGAAGGAGCCTTTCAGATCATCTAGTCCAGCCTTACTCTAACAAGACTGCATCTCTAAAGCTCTATGTCCACCTGTTGCTGAAATATCTCCAGGGATCATGCCTCAACCACTTAACTAGGCAGCCTTTAAGTAAAAAATCTACCATCCAGTATGCATGAATCAATGTGATACAAATTTGGAATGAACACGTGGTATCTTTTTGTGGTTCAGATATGACTATTCTGCTGTATTTTCTGCTTTTTGTTCTTTAAAAGATTTAGGAAGTAAAATATTGTCAACAGAACTTAAGCAGGGTTTCAAATGCTGCTTCACAGCCTTCTGTACAACTGCACCTTCATGTGTCATCTGAGGATCAGTTTGACATCATTTAAGTGTAAATATATATACTGACTAAATTTCTATTATCTTCTTTATTTTAAAACCACCTTTTTGTTTATTCTTTAAAAATTTTTGGGTCAGTTAAAACTGTACTCTGAATCATGTTATAGAACAAACACAGTAAGCTTTCAGAGAAATTATATTACCTCAGAGATTCAAAAATCACTACTGTGAGGTAATTACTTCCTCAACATGAGAAGGAGTATCATGACCTATGTGGAGAAAGGTAAGTACCCTATGAACATTTCTTTCACCAAATTAAATACCAATCGCCTAACCACAAAATCAATGCCAGAAATAGAATCAGAATTTGATCAGGGAAAAAAAAAAAATTAGACAGGTACACTTGATAAGCAACACAGTGATATAATTGAGAGGACGTATTAATGAGGAGGAAAACAATCTGACCAGATGACTGATCAAGAGATGCTGTTCTTTCTACTGCTGTTCTTTCTACTTCAGATAGTGCCTACTGCATAGAATCATATAATAGAAAATGATATGATCAAAAGACTGTATATAGGTGCTGTAGGAAATGTTAAGGTGTATGCTGGCCACCATTTGCTTCCCTAGTAAAAGAAACTAGTTTCCAGGTGAAAGAAAAGTTTAGGTAGAAAGGTTAGTCACTCTAACCTGTCTCCTCAGGCTGCCTCTGGGTTTGAGTGCAGATCTCCCAGGGTCAGCATGATGGTGGGGAGCCATGAGGTGGGGCACGCACCTAGGGCACAACAATCCTGTTTAACAAGGTTCCCTGCATCAGCCAAGGGTACTCCAGGGCACATTGACAGCCTAAGCTGAATCTGGCCCTCTCCCCCTCTCCTGACACTGGGAGTGAAACAAAAGGAAAAAAAAAAAAACCAACAAAGAAAAGAAAGGGACAGAGAAGGGGAAATGAAGGAGGGGGAGAGCAGGCAAGTTCTGTTTAACTGCTCATTCATTCCTCTGCATTCAGTCACTCCAATGTAGTAACTAGCTCAGCCCCAGGCTCCCCTTACATGCACAAAAGAATAGCAATCCCATTCAGAAGGAGACCATGAGTTATTGATCTCATGCTGAACGTTAAGTTCGGTTCAGCAGCACTGTCAGCTGCCTCACACGGAAAGCTTATGTTTCCCACCAACTCTGTTGAATGATAGTCAGCTTTTTGAAAATGAAGTGTTGGGAGCTAGGGGTCAAGGGCAGACACATATCAGCTTTCATCCTGGGACTTTAGGACACATTCTGGGTCATGATGAAGGATAAGCCTTCTAGGCATTTTCTGTACAACTTCTGTGGACCTTGCTCACCAAAGGGGCAGGCAATTCATGTTTGCTTCACTTTCTAATTCAGATGGTGGAAAATGAGCCATAAAGGTATCATTAGAATTTTTTTAACCATTCAAATTAATAAACAGTTTTTTGCTAACACACTTTACATTTCATTTATTTAGCTTAATATCCTCATTTTGCAGAATTATGCAGAGATTAGTTTTTAATCTCTGAAGCGGTTAAGATGAAAATTTAAATGAAAAAAATATTTCTTATAACCTGTTTCACTCTCAGAAGTGCCCACAGCCTTCCATCACATGTACTAATAATTATACACAGCACTACTCCATGTATAGACACCTCATAGTCTATATAACTCCTTCATAGAAAGCAACAGTAATTGTATTTGTTAGCATAGTTACTGATAGCATAACCAAATACAAAAAATACAATTCAATACATATCATGTTCATACTGAGTTCTTGCTTATAAATTTACGAAATATAACAGTTGATTACTGTGTTTTTATGAAAGTTCCAAATGCCAGAAGTCTAGCTGTGGCATGAGGGCAATTTCTCACAGATTCCTCAGTAAGAGGTGAATTAATTTTTTTGTTTCATTGCAGAAATATTTTTAGAGATCTTCTCTTTAGAGAAGGAATGAGTAGGCATGAAAAAGAAGGAAGATCTGGGTGAATATGGACATTTCAGAGAAAGAAAATTAATTCACAGTTGTTTCAAAAAAAACCACAGTTAAACTAGGGGTACATATTTAACATGAACTCACAGTTCAGACTCTTATGGAAAATCCCTTACAATCTTACAATGCAAATTCATTCTGTCCAAGTAATAGCTGCTGTGATACTGTCATTCCACATTCACATTCATATAGCCAGCCACACATCAGGAATGAGACATAAGATAATTTCATCAAATCAAACTTAAAAGAATGATACACGGACTAAAGCAAATTTAATCCTTTATTCTTCCTAAAGCACTGTGAATCATACCAATGTTTTTATTACTTTCTTAAAAGATTGCTCAATATTTGGTGTTAACTGATTTAATTTTTGTGTTGATATTGAAGTGTACACTCTTTTTACAACTTATTATTTATTCACCATTCTTTGCATTTCATTGATTCTTTGGAATATGCAATATCATTTTTGTCTCTGACTGGATAACTAAAAATTTTCAAATGAAAATGAATTTTGAAGTTCTTCCTGTCTAAAATGCATCTAGTTTGGGTAAGGAGATGCATTCTAAGTACAAGCATTATGAAGTTTTCTATACAGACAAATATAATGATGATGATTCTAAGATAAATATGGAGAAACATAAACTGTTTGCAGTTTAACTTGGAAATGCTTTTTCCATACATCAGTTGTGAGACTCTCTCAGATCTTAAGAATATTTAATACATGAATGTAATTACTTGAAGGTAATTACTTTACGTGAAAAGTCAGAAATTACTTTAGAGTTGTCCCTATTTTGTCGCACTGAGTTCTTGTGTTTTCTTCAGTGCCTTTTTATAATCTTTGTTCAAATGAAGAATTCTATTTATTTAGAAGGAAGATCCTCCTTTTCCTCTTACTTGGTCCTTCAAGCTTTGATGAAAACAGCATAAGCACCGTATTTTCAGGCACCGCAAGTTGCCATCCAAGGATTTTTAAACATTGTGTCTCTGCTTCTACTTAATTATATCTCAAATACCATAAATTCTTATTCTATTTTCTTTCATTGATTTCCTGAGAGGAATACAGTTTAAGTGGAAGAAAAAAAAAAAAAAAGAACTTGTATATTACAGTCCAATTCAGTCGTCAATACCTGTAATCATGCAGAACAAGAGACAGAAGCCAGGCAGATGAGTGAATTTGTACTCTACTGTTAACAAGTCACTATATTAGCTTTAAAACTTACTCTGCTTCACAAGAACTCCAGCAGCATTATATTAACACTAGTAGCTAAAAAGACATTACTCATTATGTGTTAGGCATGTAACAAAAGTTATGAGAATTTTCCTGTTAATTTGTGGCCAGTGAAGCACAAGATTTAAAAAAAACCAAACCCATATATTTATCAGACTTGTCTGTTCTACTTCTACTACTATAACTGCTCTAGTGATAACCATGTAGCTGCTGTGGTTTAACCCATCTAATTAACACATGTTTTAATCAATCGAGTATGCTGATTGTATAGACTCTAGTAAATTGTTGCAGAACATTTGATAGAAACTGTACTGCCATTAATTTATGTATGATGTGTAAAAATTTCCTGGGCAACCAGCAGTCAAATTCTGCCTAATTTCAATACACAATCTAGGCTTTATTTAAAAAAAAACTTGGTTAGCCAACAAGCACTGAGAAATCAGAGATTTCAGTTTCTTTAAAATGGCTCCCAAATTCTGTACAAAATCAATGAGAAGTCATATGTACCTTATGTTATGTATAGAAGTATGCTTCCATTTATATGAAGAGAATCAACAAAAAATGCTAAAACCTGATATCTCACCCACTGCAGCTAATATTTCCATGTGATTCAGTGTTTGTTGTCTTTTAAGCATCACAACCTATTTGCAAACTATCTAATGAAGCAAGAGCACCAAAACTTACTATAAAAGTGAAAATCTGTTGTCACTACAGACCCTGTGGGTGGAACAATGTTCCTGAAATCAAACTAATAACATGTATGCATAGCTAGAAGTGAAAGTTAAATATGAAATGCAGTACACACTAAAAATAAATCTTAACTGAACAGGAGAAATTTCTTTCTTAAAAAAAAAAAGAAACAAAAAATATTAATATTAAAGTATACAAGTCCCATATTACATTCTAAACACTAGAGTTGAATAATTTTTTATAGTTAATTTTGAGTTTTCTCCCCTATCTGTGCCTTAACAAAATTGGTAGTCTGGAAAAAGTCTCAGGAGGATTGATTAGACACTGGCTTTCCTCTAGTCCATGAGTATGAGTCTATTTATTGAATGTGTCTTTTTTCTACTCCCCACTTCATGGGTGCAGTTCCTTTTCTACTGTCTCTTGCTCCTTTGCTCTTTATTTGAATTTTATTTTCTATAGTCTGTTTGCATTGCCTGTCAGCTACTACTCTCTTTAACCTCAGACTTTGACCTCTTGTTTGGCAGCTAGTTACTATCTCTGCTGCTTGCTGGTATCAATTTGTTTCTGTTTTATTCAGGATCAGTCATTGGGGCTCTTGATCTCTTAACATGCCCTCACTGAAATATCTTTCAGTACCCTGTGAAGGAAAAAAAACCCCAAACTCAAATTAAATGAAACTGTAGCAGGTAAAAAAATGTAATGCAAATCCCCCCCCACCTCTTTAGAGAAGATTTAAGAACAGATAATGTATATTCAAAGCTTGTCAGCTAAGATATGAACAACAGGCCTCTGTGGAGTCAAATAACACAGTTCTTAAATTTCAAGAGGAAAATTTCACCTGAGAGTAAGAGGTGTCAAATCAAACCCACCATCACTGCTTATCTGTTTGCTGTAAGAATATGGCATAAGCAAGAAATGGAATTTTAAACCTAACTGTCACTACACTGAAATGGCCAGCAAAAACATAGGAACTATGAAAGTACATATGAATTATAAAATAGAGGAAAATGCTTTGAAAAAACAGAGAATCCATTGAAATGCAATTAAAAACTATTTGAATATCCCTATTTAAACAAAAATTAATTCTTTTAAGATACAGATTTTAATGTTATAATTATAACTATTTGAGAAAAACTCTGTTTATTATCTCCTATAGATGTTTTTTATGACTCATTGGGATGTTATGTGAAAACATCAACAGAAAACTAAATAAGACATATGGTTCTTTTAATATTCTTGTCATAAATATGAATTACTTTGAAATCAACAAAACCGACATATTTTATTTGACCAATCTTTGCTAGGCAACACTTGAATGTTAAGTAACAAGCTATAGATTATTAAGGAAAATAATATCATTTTTTGAGATAAAATAATCTTTTGCTGACAAAAAATTGAACAAATTATTTGCTATGAATATTTGCACAGTTCCAATAGCAGTCCTGCCTTGTCAGACTTCAGCAAGAGGAAGTGATGTAGACTAATAGGATTTGACATACCTCATTGAATTTCCAATCCTCCTACTTCTTCCCCAGTCATCACTATTAGACTGGATCTTTCTAATCACATGTGCTCTCCAGTAACAAGAATCATTATTTTCTGCAGTATTTTAACTGTCATAGAAACATGAACTGACATATATGAAAATATTTTTCTGTTTATCATGAAACATTCAATAGGATACACTGATACTGTACCACACACAGTTTGAAGAGCAACAACAGTATTAGTTCAACTATATAATGAGTTATTTTAAAACTATTTCTATGCTTCTTATAAGATTTTTAGAATTTTTAATATGAATTAGGTATTTCTAGAAATCTAAGTACAAAAACTATGACATATTGATTTGTGAACATTTATGCACTAGTAATCTTGATTTCTGATAAGGCATCCTCACAGATAATATCATTAATATCTCTTATAGAACATTCTGTCATAATGAAAGGGAAACCTAGTTTTCCCTTTTTTCCTGTCATCCATATATATACACATCTAATATACATATTTATCTGTGTGAATATATATATATATATATACCCATCTAACGGGCACCCATAATGTATCAATTCAAATGCCATGGAAATTCTGGAATCTTCTCTTGGGAAGATTTAAATGGTGTATTTTGTCTGGGAAAGGAGACACTCTGTGTGAATGGAGAGGACATATGCTACATCAGTTGCAAACAAGGCAAGCGAATGAGCCATTTTTGATTCATTAATATAGATATAGCAGAAAGTTACAATTAGGACCTCACACAGAATCATCTAGTCAAGCATAAAGTTTAACTAAAAACTTTCTTTAATTTTACATCATACTGTATAGCAAAGCTGAGAAATTGTGACTGTAACTATTAAATGAACGTGCTAGCTCAGAAATATCTGGGGAGCCACCTTTCATCCTCCTTCATGTGCCAAGTTCCTACATTTCCATATAAAAAGGAGAGCTGATTAGTAACCCTGGACCAGTTTTTAGCTATTGCAGAAATTCCCTTTCCTGTAGTTCTCATGCCAAAACACTAAGAGTGCCAACATAGAAATGCACTTTTGTATAATGACATATAAAAATGTTTCTGAAATCCACATTAATTATTTCCACAGCTACCTCTTTGTTTTCACATTTAGTAAATACGTAGTATTAAAAGAAATCAAGCAAATTAGTCATGTCCCTTATGAGATACATGTCTTTCTTTTAAATGCCTCACCATCCTGTCTCATTCTAACTGTTCTTATGACTACTATATGCTTCCCAGGTCTGTAGTTTCAAATCTTTCATGGATTCTTGCTTAAAATTTTTGAGCCAAATAAATTTTACCATCACTGTTACTTCATTAGCCTGTGAGTTATCAAAAAATATCTGACACTGACTTTTCCATTTCCCCAAACACACCACAGAACAATTTTTCTTAGCCTAGTGCTTTATTGTCCTTTAATCATTCTAATTTTGCAAACACTTTATATGATCTGGGACTCATAAAACTCTTGTTGTATTTCACTTTCACAGCAAATTTATTCCAGACTTTAGGTTATGGCCTACAGCTGCACTCATAAATATCGAGGCAAAGAATTCATTCATGCAGAATTACCTTCCAGAGATGTGCAGAGTTACTCATAACACTCAGAAGAACACAAAAATTAATATTTCTGCTAGGTTCTACAAAAACAGAATATACAATATTGTCAGTACAACTTTCTTTGTCAATATGTTTTGAAAGCATGGAAAACAGTCAAACTCCTCAAAGGGCTGCTGCTGAGAGCACATTCAAACAGCTCTATTAATGACTGCCAAAATTTAGAACTCTATCCACATATACAAATTTTATCTGAAATCTAAATAAAAGTACCATAAATAAATGTCAGGATTTTGAGGAGAGTTGAAACAGGAAACATAATGTCCCCATTGTAAGTACTGATTCTTTATCCTCATTTTCCAGTCTTTTAGATAGAATGCTTTCCACCCTTCATTGGAAACTCTTGTACGAAATACATAAACTAAATACATTCCAGGCTGTACACCTGTGAATACTAAACCATGTTTCATAAATATAAAAAAGCCTTCCTTAGTTTGAGTCATTTCAAGTAAAAGTGAAGGCATCTTCAGTTATCATGTACCATTTTGGGGTTTTTTTCCCCATATATTTTTCATTATATTTTAACATACACTAGCAACAATAAATGCATCACATCCAACTCAGATCTACCAAGAAATTTCTTCTTCCTGTTTCCAGATAAACACTGTTTCTAGGTAAACATGAAATACAATTTATCTGTCTGGAAAAAAATTGAAAAATAAGAATTGTCAACTTGACTTTCATGCAAGCTCTAACTTCTGAGAAAGCAGAAAAGAAAAAAAAGTTCCCAAAATTCAAAGTATATAACTGAAATATGTGGAAAAAACCCTGGCTGTCAATTAAGAAAATCAAAATCAAACAAAATCAAATCAAATAAAAAGCCAAAAACAAACAAGGAAACAAAAAAATAGTACAAAAATCCCCCAGTAACTTGGTGGGAAGTGTTAGCATCAGTTAGAAAATCAGCATATCTGTTTTCACTGTGAATTTGCCTCCAGTATCTAATAACAATTCACCCCTGCAGAATGAACATATTTCTTGATAGCATTCATAATTAATTCTATCCTAATGTGGCATAATTTCTATATACTATAAGTCTTTTGAAATAATTAAAACATTTATAAAGGGCATAACAATCTGGGCATTAATGCACCTAAAATTAGTGCCCAATTTAAAATTAAAGCATCAACCACCATAGCAAATGTTTTGGATATAATCACTGTGTTTATGTACTAATGAATGCATTGGAAAGGATAAGGTTATACATGGCATTAAAAAAGAGATCTTTAACTTATTATTATTTACGGATCATGTGGTGCAAGTACTTTTAAATCCAGTACTGTAATTTGCCATGTCTGAAAGTGAGGGCAAACTTGCTCAGCAGTAGAGCCTGCTTATCCCATGCTGTTCTGGTGTGAAGTTGCTTATTTCATTCTCTTCACTCACAGAGTATGAGCAGCAGTAGTAATAAAACTCACAATGTGTATGCCAGTACAAGGTTTTTATTGCTATTTCTGCTATTCCGCTCTTGCTCCCAGTGAGAGCACGAGAGCAAGTAAAAGTGTGTGTGTGTGTGTGCCTGTGTGTCTGTGTGTGTTGGGAGGAGGGAGCCTCAATTTCTGCTCTTGAACTCTTTCAGTGGTTACAGTGCTTGTCAAAAATTTGCTTTGGCTTGTGTCTTCCTTACCATGAAATCCAGTAATTTTTAACATACAATTCTATAGTGATATCACCAATACTATTATTTATATTATTTCATGATCTTTAGGCACTCCGGGATTACCTGGAAGGCCTGCCTCCGTAATGACTATGCACATCACATGCACATAATGTGGACTTCCCATCAACTGAGGCTCTGCTATCTGACCCTGCTCTAATCCTTTCATTCCCTTCAGGTAAAATGGTGTGCCTTTCCTCAGATCGCCTTCTATTTGCAGCTATGGAGCAAAGTATTAATTAATATTTCTTTGGCTTATGTATTTTTAGAGCAATAACCTGCACAGGCTCATACCAGCACTTCTGCTTTCCTGTTGTGAGAAGTGGGTTCACTGAAACAAACCAGAGTAACGCATGCCCATGGGAGGAAACTTCCTCCTCCTGGGGAAATCCAGTACTGAATTTTTGCTGTGCAGTATGTTTCCAGGGAAAATAAAAATTCCATCTCCTGATGGTTGTTAACAGAGACTAGACAGTTTAATAAGTTGATTTCTAGTAGAGCCTTGTAGAAAGAATGTATAGGCAGATAATATAATGGTTTTGATTTTAAAAAAAAAAAAAAGTCTTTTTTTGTTGAGAGCAGGAAAACTGAAGAGACTGAATTGTTAAGAAACAATTCAGTAATAAGTAAGACACAATGTTTCTTTTATTATACAGACAAAAAGTAATAACTTACAATCAAATATTTATCATGCCTATTTAGGCTGAAGGTGTGTACTGAAATAAGTGTCATATGTCTTACCCAGCAGTACAGTATCTGGGTGTGCAACTCAGCTGGGAGAGCATCAGACTCCCAATATGAGGATGAGAATTCAAGTCCCTGTCCAGGTACAAGGTTTGTCATAGCTGGCTGGCATTTGAACTTGATGACCTGAAAGGCCCTTTCCAACCTAGAGGATTTTGATCTTATGATTATCTTCTGTAAAATTATTTATGCTAGCAGATGAAAAGATGAGAAGCCACGACTCAGAACAGTATCTGGTATTTAGAGTGGAGTACTTATTACTGCTGAAGTGCTTATATTCAGTGCAAAGTATACATAAAATCTAACCCATAAAATTTTGAATACACAGATACTGTAGAATAACTTTCTGAAAAATACTTACAATGCAAATATCAGAAACTGTATTCTAGTTATTAACGGTCTAAATACAAAGGTGACATTACTGTCTTGTAATTTATTGACTATTGAATTGGGAGGAGGGCAGAGTATATGACAGTATTTCAGCTGAGGATCAGTCCCTGTATTGGGTGAAAAATGAAGTGACTGTAATATTCATGATAGCTAAGCACTATAAAACTTTATTAGTCTTTTTTTAAAAGGTCCATATCAATACAGAATTTTTAAAATAAAAAAATAATTGGGGCATTAAACATACTGCTAAACTGAATCATGTCTGTGTTTTTAGGTTTGTGATTTGTACATTTTCTTGAAATGGTCTAAACTAAATTTCAGTATTTTCTTTTTCCTTTTCTCAAAAGGAGTAAAGATACTTATATAATGAAAATTATTAAATATTTATTAATTAATGAAAATTGCAAAGTGTTATATTTTAAACTCTTTGTAATAGAATCTAAAATGTTCAAAAAGGTAAAATTTAAACCAAAAGACATTTAATTTTTTAGTTTTTCAAAAAGCTGTCAAATGTTTAAAAATATTTTTGCAAAGTATTTATTATAATAGTAACTCTAATTGAATTCATTATCACTAATTACCAACTATTTATAATTGCTATTAATTATTATTTTTATTTTCATCATAACTTTGTTGAGTCTGAATTGTTCACAAAATCACACAAATTTTATCCATCAAATAAGAAGCATTAGCAGATTTACTTTGAAAGTCACAAGTGTTCTTGTTGAGAAAAAGAAAAAATCACAGAACCCTAACAAATGTTGTGGTATTGTTAATTTACTTATTACAAGTTTCTTAGTTAAGCCTTCCTTTCTCAAAGTTCACAGGTTCTTATGCCTAATCAGCATTGCTACTATTAGGTCTGAAATTACTTTTCATCTTGCCATTAAAAATAGAAAAGGAACAGAGTAAAAGTAGCTATCACTTTCCAATTTTTCACCATGTTTGGAGCTCATAGAAGGAGAAAGATGAGTTTTATTGATCCTCTGAAGATCTTGGAAGAAAGACATCGAGAGGAAATGAGATTTTAGGGGCAGAATGATGTTTTGTTATGAATAAGAGAAATTAAGAATACAGAAAGAAACATTATGAGCAAGAAATATAATGAAGGGAAACATTTTGTCAGGAGGAAATATAAGCAACTGACAGGATAGAAGTCTGTGAGAAAATGAAGCAGTAACAAGTCTAAAGAGGAAGTTACTCCTGATTAGATGGCTGTAAAGCATACCGGGACGGGGTACTCAACCATGATATCAATAAACTTGCAGCTTAAATAATGTCATGCCTTGGGCTTTCCAAAACATCACAGTCCCACAGTACTCCCTATCTGTGATAAGAGACAGGGGAAACAAATTCCCACATTAAATAATAAATTTTTATTTCTACAGTTTTAACCATGCTGTTTTATTTTAAAGTTTAAGGTTGAACCTGAAGGGGTACAATAACCAAGCTTTGTGACGATGCTCCTGCCTGAATTTCTTTCTTTGCTCTAGTCAAGCAAAATCCTTAGGTTCTTTCTATATTTATTCCCTTTCCTCTTCTGACATAAAATTTCTCTCTCTTATTTGTTTTCATATTTATTTCCTTCATTCCAATATTCAAGTAAAAAATGAACTAAAATAAAGATTGAAAATTAAGTAGGCAATATAGCACAGATGAACAAGTGAAGTTTTCAGTATGAAACAGAATACATAAGATGTGTAACTATCACTGTAGGTAACAGTATAAATAAAAAATATTTGTACCTGCACTTTCCTTGTGTTATATAGGACTAATTACTGTTTAATATAAAGTATAAAAAATATGATTTCTAAACAGTAACTGCAGTTACATATAAACATGCAAAACTATAAAGATAATGAGGATATTCTGCTCCAAAATAGCATTCCTCTCATGATTCACACTGTCCAGTAGCATAAGAACTGTACATATAGGGCATGTGTAAAGATACCTACATTTTGTGACACTGGTGTACTGCTGCTTTCATGAACATAACACCTAGATGAAAATCTCCTTGCATTATTTTTTTATACAATACAGTCCAAACAGCCCCTATTCATGTGGCTAATCTTGTGGAGGTTTACAAGTCCACCTGCAATTGTACATGATTGCAGAATCAGGACTTATTCTTATATTGTAAAAAAAACCCCAAACCCACAAAACCTGTAGAAATCTAAGTAAATATTCGAACTGTCCTAAGATATAATAGGAAAAAAATAAGTTAGGACATTTTCCAGCATAATTTATATCTGCTACATAAGTATAATGCACCTTTCTATCCTCACAATTCTCTTACAATTGCACTGCCAGTGAATTCATTCTGCTACCAGTATTTGTTCTTGCTACAGTCTTTGTTATTAGAATAAGATTTTGCATTTCTGAAGCCTAATCATTCATGTTCTAATTCCCTATAAAATAGTGGGAAAGTATCTTCAAATCCTGTCTCAGAATAAATCCATTTTCATGGAAAAAAAATGAAATGAGAAAAATTGTCCAAAATTAATCTATTCTTAAGCCTGTCTATGTACTTTAATGAAAACTTAAAATGGTACAAGATTTCTCTGGTCTTACAATAAAGACAGTGATGAGAATAAAAAAAAATTGAAAATACAAAATATAAGATAAAAGCATATTCATAAGGTTCTAAAGTTACTTTTTATTTCAGTGGATTCTTCTTGAAAGTAGACAAAAACTGGTTTTGGGGAGGGGTTGGTATTTTTTAGAGACAAGTTTTTAGGTTTGGATATCTTATCGAGATTTTATTAATGAGTAATTCTAAAGGGATATAATGCACTCAGGTATCTTTCTATAAACATAATAGTTCATATGAACTGCCACTTTGGGAGAAGCAGTGTGAAACCTTTTGGTCCAACAATATCAAGGCAACTGTATCAGTACTAACAAACTAGGCCAAAATTGCCTATGTACTATCAAAAGTACTACAAATGTACAAAAACAAAGCAGAGAGACTAACACTGCAGGAAGGAGAGCAGGATAAGGAAAGAAAGTTGTGGATAAAGAAGAATCTTAGAGCCCTACATCATGGTCTTTGTCTTTAGAAGACATATACAATGGAAGGTGCTATTGTCAAATACAGGGAAAACAAGCCCTTTCACAAAGCTGAAGCCATTAAAAAAACCCAAACAAACAGATGAATGACACTGAAAACAGGACTGAAAGACATTCCCACATATTAGTTCAATCCATCCACAAATAACTCTCTATCAATATCTAATGAGCTCAAGTAAAATATGTAGTTGGTTAATGACTGTTAATTTAGTGAAGATGAGTGAAAA